>CM022774.1:16082332-16139504 GCA_012411365.1 Ameiurus melas
TGTGATGAGTGAGTGTGAGTGTGTGTAGTATGTGAGTGTGAGTGTGTGGTGGGTGTGTGAGTGAGTGTGTGTGTGTGTGTGTGTGAGTGTGAGGTGAGTGTGTGAGGTGTGAGAGTGTGTGAGTGAGTGAGTGTGTGAGAGTGTGTGTGTGTGAGTGTGTGGTGTGTGAGTGTGTGTGTGAGTGTGTGTGAGGTGTGTGTGTGTGTGGAGTGTGTGAGAGTGTGTGTGTGTGGTGGAGTGAGGTGTGTGAGGTGTGTGAGTGTGTGAGTAGGTGAGTGTAGTGTGTGTGAGTGAGTGGTGTGAGTGGTGTGAGTGTGTGTGGTGGGTGTGTGTGTGAGTGTGTGTGAGTGTGTGTGAGGTGTGTGAGGTGTGGGTGTGTGTGGTGTGTGAGGTGTGTGTGGGGTGTGTGGCGGGTAGTGAGTGTGAGTGAGTGAGTGAGTGTGAGTGAGTGAGAGTGGTGTGAGTGTGTGGGTGGTGAGTGTGTGTGAGTGAGTGGCGTGTGTGAGTGAGTGGGTGAGTGTGAGTGGTGAGTGTGAGTGTGAGTGGTGTGAGAGTGTGTGGTGAGTGTGTGAGTGAGTGTGTGAGTGTGAGTGAGTGAGTGTGTGAGTGTGTGTGTGGTGTGTGTGAGGTGTGGCAGGTGTGTGAGAGTGTGTGAGGTGTGAGTGAGTGTGGTGAGTGAGTGTGGTGGAGTGAGTGTGTGTGAGTGGGTGAGAGTGTGTGAGTGTGTGAGTGTGTGTGAGTGAGTGTGTGTGAGTGAGTGAGTGTGTGTGAGTAGGTAGTGTGTGTGAGGTGTGAGTGAGTGAGTGTGTGGTGAGTGGCGTGTGAGTGAGAGTGGCGTGTGTGTGAGTGAGTGTGAGTGAAGTGTGGGTAGTGGTGTGAGTGAGGTGAGTGTGTGTGAGTGAGGTGTGTGTGAGGTGTGTGTGAGGTGAGTGTGTGTGAGTGAGTGTGTGTGTGTGAGTGTGTGTGGTGAGGTGTGTAGTGTGTGAGTGTGGGTGGAGTGAGTGTGTGTGTGGTGAGTGGGTGTGGTGAGTGAGTGTGAGTGAGTGAGTGTGAGTGTGTGGTGAGTGTGTGTGGGTGAGGTAGGTGTGTGGTGAGTGAGTGAGTGAGTGAGTGAGTGATGTGAGTGAGAGTGAGTGTGTGTGATGTGTGTGTGAGTGTGTGGTGAGTGTGAGTGAGTGTGTGTGTGTGGTGAGTGAGTGTGTGTGTGTGTGAGTGTGTGTGTGTGTGAGTGAGTGGTGAGTGAGTGAGTGTGTGGTGGAGTGTGTGAGTGTGAGTCTGTGTGTGATGGTGAGTGTGAGTGTGTGTGTGTGTGTGGGTGTGTGTGTGTGTGTGTGTGGTGTGTGTGTGTGTGTGTGTGTGTGAGTGTGTGAGTGTGATGAGTGATGAGTGAGTGATGTGTGTGTGTGTGTGTGTGTGTGTGTGTGGTGTGTGTGAGTGTGTGTGGGTGTGTGAGTGTGAGTGTGTGAGTGTGTGTGTGAGTGTGTGTGTGAGTGTGTGTGTGTGTGTGTGTGTGTGTGAGTGTGTGTGTGAGGTGTGTGTGTGTGAGTGCGTGTGTGTGAGTGTGAGTCTGTGTGTGATGAGTAGGTGTGAGTGTGTGTGTGTGAGTGTGTGAGTGGTGTGTGTGAGTGAGTGTGTGAGTGTGTGTGAGTGTGTGAGTGTGTGTGAGTGTGAGGTGTGTGTGAGTGAGTGTGTGTGTGTGTGTGTGTGAGTGTGTGTGAGTGTGTGTGTGTGAGTGTGTGTGTGAGGTGTGTGTGTGTGTGTGTGTGTGAGAGTGTGAGAGTGTGTGTGTGTGTGAGTGAGTGTGGGAGTGTGAGAGTGTGTGAGTGTGTGTGAGTGAGTGTGAGTGGTGTGAGTGTGTGGTGAGTGGTGTGGTGAGTGTGAGTGTGTGAGTGAGTGTGTGTGTGAGTGTGTGAGTGTGTGTGGGTGTGAGGTGTGTGAGTGTGTGTAGGTGTGTGTGGTGTGTGTGAGTGTGTGGTGGTGAGTGTGGGTGGGTGAGTGAGTGTGAGTGGATGGTGAGTGTGAGTGTGTGTGGTGGTGGGTGTGTGTGAGTGAGTGAGTGTGTGAGTGATGAGTGAGTGAGTGTGAGTGAGTGAGTGTGAGTGTGAGTGAGTGTGAGAGTGTGTGTGAGTGTGAGGTGTGAGTGGTGTGAGAGTGTGTGAGTGAGTGTGTGAGTGAGTGTGTGGTGAGTGTGTGTGAGTGTGGTGAGGTGAGTGTGTGTGAGTGAGTGTGTGAGTGAGTGTGTGAGTGTGTGTGTGTGAGTGTGTGTGAGTGTGTGTAGTGTGTGAGAGTGTGTGAGAGTGTGTGAGAGTGTGTGAGAGTGTGTGAGTGAGTGAGTGAGTGAGTGTGAGTAGTGAAGTGTGTGTGTGAGTGGTGAGAGAGTGTGGTGTGTGAGTGTGTGTGAGTGAGTGTGTGTGAGTGAGTGAGTGTGTGTGAGTAGTGAGTGAGTGTGTGGGTGTGTGTGAGTGAGTGTGTGTGGTGGTGGCGTGTGTGAGTGGTGGCGTGTGTGGTGAGTGAGTGTGGTGGTGTGAGTGGTGGTGTGAGTGAGGTGAGTGTGGTGAGTGTGTGTGTGAGTGTGTGTGAGTGAGTGTGTGTGAGTGAGGTGTGTGTGTGAGTGTGTGTGTGAGTGAGGTGTGTGAGTGAGTGAGTGGGTGTGTGAGGTGTGAGTGGTGTGTGTGGTGGTGAGTGTGGTGGTGTGGTGGTGAGTGAGTGTGAGTGAGTGTGGAGTGAGTGAGTGTGAGTGAGTGTGTGTGAGAGTGTGTGTGTGAGTGAGTGTGAGTGGTGGTGGTGAGTGGTGAGTGAGTGAGAGTGTGAGTGAGTGAGTGTGTGTGGTGTGTGTGTGAGTGTGTGTGTGAGTGGTGTGTGAGTGAGTGAGTGAGTGTGTGTGAGTGAGAGAGTGAGTGTGTGTGTGGTGTGTGTGTGAGTGAGTGAGTAGTGAGAGTGAGAGTGTGTGTGAGTGAGTGTGTGAGTGTGAGTCTGTGTGTGATGAGTGAGTGTGAGTGTGTTGTGTGTGTGTGTGTGTGTGTGTGTGTGTGTGTGTGTGTGTGTGTGTGTGTGTGTGGGTGTGTGAGGTGTGAGTGTGTGAGTGTGAGTGGTGTGAGTGTGTGTGTGTGTGTGTGTGTGTGGAGTGTGTGTGTGAGTGTGAGTGTGGAGGTGAGTGTGTGAGTGTGAGTGAGTGTGTGAGTGTGTGAGTGTGAGTGTGTGTGAGTGTGTGTGTGTGTGAGTGTGTGTGTGTGTGAGTGTGTGAGTGTGTGAGTGTGTGAGTGTGTGTGTGTGTGTGAGTGTGTGTGTGTGTGTGTGAGTGTGCCGTCACCACTGCATCACTCAGAGCAGAATGGGAGCAGTGTGAGAGGTTCAGATCAGTAAGTACTAAACCCAGAGCTGCATGTGTATCCACAGTGGTCATGACGTCATGCTTGAACAGAATAACAAATCTCTCTTGAATTTTTTTTTTTTTTTTTTAATGCACTTGTGGGCCGGAGTTTTCGATGGTCTCCAGACTAATAAAGGCTCCTCCTCATTAGGTTAGGGGTTCGAACCCCTCCTCCGCCCTGTGTGCGCAGAGTTAGCATGTTCCTCAAATGAAGGAACTCGCCAGATCCACTGCAGGGCAATACTGCAAATGAGCGTAGCGTGCTCTAAGTAAACCTAGCAGAGACCGCAATATTGAGCATGCACACTGGTTTAATCCGTATGGCGACGTCTCAAGAACACCGACAGTGGGACTGAAAAAGAACAGACCAGCTGAAACGTGTAGTTGAGCATGTGCATGTCCAGGTGAATATGGACATCATATCGGAGTGTGTGTGTGTGTGGGTGTGGGTGTAATGAAAAGAGTGAGTCTCACCAGACGCCTGAACTTCGTTGACGTACTGCAGCAGCTCCTGGCCCTGATGGATGACGTCGAACGTGAGGTTGTTCATGGTGAGCGCTTTGTCTGCGTGGTGCTGCAGCCTCTGCTCCGCCAGCGTCAGGTCCTCCGTGTCAAAGTCGCTCATCTGCTGTGACAGCTCCTCGTTCCAGGAGTCCAGATCCGAGATGATCTGTGCAGAACAGGAAAGGTCAATGTGCACATGGCCACCATAGGTTTCATCCTGATATAAACACACACTTATTCTGCTGGGCAAAGACCGGGCTTTTCACACTATCGGTCAAAAGTTTGTGGACACTTGACGGAAACATCTCTCATGATCTTCGAGAATTCCGAAAAGCAGCCGGTAAGAGTCCAGCGTCGGTGGAGACTCCTTTCATCCTGTTTAAAAAGCATCTCAGGACGATTCCTCAAGAAATACATTTCTGGAAATTCTAGGCAAAAGCGTGTCTACTTTGAAATACTAAAAAAAATTTTTTTTATAATAACATCATTCCCATCGTTCCATTTGTGTTACTCCAGAGTTTTGATGACTTTATTATTCTTCAAAAATATGGGGGGGGGAATGAAGAAAAAGAATGAGTGTGTCTAAACTTTTGACCGCTAGTGTATATTCAACGTGTGGTTTACTTCAGCAACAACAGAAACGTGTTATAATGTAAGAGCACACAGGTCTCTACTCCTGGGTAGAATGTAAGAAAATAATGAGGTGTTTGGGGGCAGCAGCAGTTACTATTGCAGCACATAGTGCTGTTTCCGGGAGGCCTGATCATGTTCATGCAGTTTGCGAAAAGTGCAAAAAAACAAAACAAAAAAAAAAAACACATCGACTGATTTCACTTGCAACATATACGTGATTCTTGCTTCTCACGACAAGTTTCTGCAAACTTCAACATTTATTTATTTATTTATTTATTTAGAAAGCGTGGCCTCTCTTCTTTCCATGCACGCCAGCAACACCATGAAATCGCACGTCGTAGACAGAGGTCTGAAAGATGACCGTGACAGGAGCGGGGACAAAAAAGCAATACTTAGAACACTCGTAGATGCGCTCCATAAAGTAAAAGTATGGTATAAATGCAGTATGCGCATGCAGCATGCACAACATACGCTCAAGTAAGTGAAACAGCCCTAATCCTAAAAATCTCCTCTCTGTAGCATGTGCTGGGGCTGACCTCGTCCTGACCCTCACACACTGCAGGCACAGTATGAACAATCACTGTTGGCTACAGCTCGTTTTGAGCTTGTGAAAGCTGCAGCTCATTAATTGCTGTTTAATTGAAGATGAGACAGCAGGGAGCGCACAACTACAGCTGCTGGGCTTCATTTCAACTAGTGCAAACACACACGGTTTTAATTCAACACACACACACACACACACACACACACAAAAAGAAGTTCCCGTATCCGGATATATTTTCCCTTTGCTTTTTTGGATGGGGATTTTTGAACGGTGAGGTTAATGTGAGTGCAGCAGGAAGCTGGTTTGGTCAGTGGTCAAGTCGGTTTCTCCACCGGAGGCAGACGTATCACGGAGAGACGGTGTTGCAGACTGGGGGTGTGTAGTGACCATCAGGCATCAGAAATCCTGTGACTGGCACAAAATGCTCGTACTGGCATGCTTACAGATTCAACTGTAGCGCTGTGCTGTGATTGCGGTCTAAAAATCAGTGTCCTATTTACTTGAACTGGGAAAGAGACATGGGCAAAACAGGAAATTTCTGTCGACGGGGTGGAAATAACGTTGGGAGGTGGAGGTCAGATCATCGTGGTTATTACCAGTGTTCATAATGGCAGTGTGGATCTCATTTCTAACTGCCTGCTCCATCTAATCTAACTACATCCAAAACGTTCTGGTTGGTGTCTGCAGTGCCGATGGAAATTTGTTTGTATTTTTGGTTTTCTGCATTTATTTTAGTGTTTGAATTTTGGAAATAAAACTTTACAGAAATAAAATCTCTTATTATTCTATGCAGAAAAACACACCCATACATAATTGTATGGGCAGTAACTCAATGTAACTGAAATCACACACACACACAAGAGCTCGCACATGCACGCGTGCGCACACACCAGAGCTCGCACACACACCAGAGCTCGCACACACACCAGAGCTCGCACACACACCAGAGCTCGCACACACACCAGAGCTCGCACACACACCAGAGCTCGCACACACACCAGAGCTCGCACACACACCAGAGCTCGCACACACACACAGAATGCAGGTGGCGTAGCATGACTCACATCAATGGCGTCACGCTCAAAGATCCTGAGCTGGAGGAAGAGGTCCAGTTTGATCTTCCTCTCCTGGAAGAGCTCTTCCATCTGAGCCTGAGCCTCATCCAGCTGCTGCAGCACACTCTCAATGTGGTTTATGGAGCTGTTGTGTGGGGCCTTATTGCTCGAAATAGCTGAATCTCTGTGGGAAGTAAACACAGTGGAGTTTTCAGATGTCATTTCACAATACAGAGATACTGACGGTTTGGACCACATGACCTGTTTTGTTGTTCCTTCTGGTTTGTCGTGCTTATTGAGTCGCCATAACGGGTCACTAATTTCACAATTTTCACAACTCCGATTCAAAGTCACTTTATCTATCAAATCTATGTCAGGAACATGGAAGCATTACCGCAGCAAATGAAACGAAACATTAAGGTTTATGATAACATTATAATATAATAATTTCAGCATTTAGACCTCAGACACACACAGTGCTGGTACTGTTCATTTTCATTCTTCTACAGCTGCATAAAAATATAACCTTAGTATACACTAAATTCAAGTAATTCATAGAGTCTAACGCACAATAAGAGTGCTTCTCTGTGTGACGTTTTGTGCAACATGTAATAGATCTAACTCCTACAGTAAAGTCTAACCGTGGGAAAATTGAGAACCCATACTTATGGTTTACTGGGTTTGTTTTCCAAGCTTAACAACAAGAGCGGTTAAACTGGTATTGTGGGAAAATGACACAGACATGAGACAAAAAATAAACCAAAAACCAAAAAAAAAAAAAAAAATAATAAATCACAGAACTATAGTATGAAGCTATTGATACCCACATGAGCGTAAAATTGATTTTGCGGGAAATGACCTCACAAAACCAAAGTATGGTTAATTAGCAGCCAGTGTCCTCAAACATTACTAATCCCAACATCCAGCTAGTTCATATTAGGCGCTATATTATTTGTTTCCACGAAAGCACATTATTGCTGCTTTCCCTAAAACCACTTCATTATGTACAACACTGCTACAATAATCCCTGCTTCAATTTCAGAATGAAAACAAGACGCAATAGACCAAAATAATAATTTCCTGAAATATATAAAGAGGCTATAAAAAAGTCTACACACCCCGGTTAAAATTGCAGGTTGTAATGTAAAATAAATATATATATATATAGAGATATATAGATACATAAAAAAGATAAATCGTGTCAGATTAGTCCACTTCGTCGCAGAAATGCTCCAGATTTATCAAATTGTTAAGGGATTTATTATATTATTATATATAAGGGATAAATTGTTACTTTGTTGACTTGTATTTGTGTTTTAGGTCATTATTATGCAGAAAGGTGAAACTTTTCTTTATCTTCAGCTGTCTAATAGAGGCATGCAGGTGTTGTGCCAAAATTGATTTGGAGCAATCCATGATTCTGTATATCTTGACTAGAGCCCCAAGTTTCAGCTGAAGAAAAGCAGCCGCATAGCATGATGCTGCCACCACCATGCTTCACCAAGGGTACTGTGTATTTTGGGTGATAAGCTATATTGTTTTTGCTCCAAACATATCTTTCAGAATTATTCCTGGAAATTACTACTCCGGTCTTAACAGACCATAAAACAGTTTGCCATGGGAGGAATAAGAGAGATCGTTGGCACATGCAGGAAGTGACCAGTACGTGACAAATATTCCTGCAGTTCCTTTAATGTTGCATACGGCAAAGCAACCAGGTTATTGAGAGTTTTTTCTTTTTGTTTTTCCCCCTAAAGCATTACTAATTGTTTTCATCTATGTTTCATTGTTTATAACATAAAAACGTGCAAGTTGAACAGAATAGTGTAGACTTTTTATATTCACTGTATCAGTCATAACTTAATCACCAAGGTCAAATATAATTAACGCATACAGTGGAATAAAATAAAATCACTAAGACAATTATAAAGGAAAGAGCATTAATAATAGTAATCTTTCACTGCAGGCCTCAGACGGACCATTTCTATGATTATGCAGGTTTAACAGTCAAATCCACTGACATTGAACTTTCTGTGAAAAACAGTCACTCCAGGTTACCGTGTTTCATAAACCAGGCATAGAAAATACAGAATATTTCGTACTAGCATAGAATACAATATTTACTGCTTGGCCTTCATGACAGAATAATTTACATCCTCATTATAAAGGACCACACCGAATCAATGGCCTTGTTGATTTGATGTATGTTTTGTATTTGGAAGGCAAATACTAAATATGCAGCCCCAAGCCAGTGTTCGCGTGACCGTATGGCCAGCATGCGAGACAGTGAGCCACGGGGCTTTTTTGTTTGCACCACTGTGCATGGGTGGTTGAAGTACTCCTCTACATAATTAGCTGACGATTATTAAAGCTGTGGTTATGCAACCAGGACTGTATAACAAAGTGCCAGGCGTATAAGAGTGAGTGGGGTGGAAGAGGGTGGAAGTGAGTTTCTGAGAGAGGATGACATCACCAGTGATTAGAGAACTCACAGCCACATTGCTCTATCCATGTTCACCTCTGATTCGCTTACCACCTCTTAACCTCTCAGGCTCTACATGATCCGTATTCGCTCTCCTCCCACATTGTACACAGTCCACATACGTGGCACCTCACCCTCTCTTTCTATTGTGCATATTAAAGGTACAATCAATAGTTTCGGGAGATTCTTAAAAACAAAACAAAATTCAAAAGATGCCACAGCAAGAGACTGGCCGTGCTCTTTGGGTAGGAGTGATGGCATACTTTCGCGATCACACTAATCAATTGTGGGAATCCAAGAGCTCATGTATTAGGAAGAGGGCAGATAGTGCTTTCCCCTGGGGCTGTTATGCTGCCCTATATCACATCATGAGCAGCAGTTTGAAATGATGCACGTGGCTGACTTCACACGTCTCGGAAGAAGCGTACTTTAGACTACACCTTCCTTGCACCTTTTTTTTTTTTTTTTTAAGTTGACGTACGAAACGAGTGCTGCGTGGTGGGGGCGGGGGAGACTGGTAGATGAGCAAAGGAGAGAAGAAAAAAAAATCTAACAGTTACAACCTTTCCCATCAGTGCTTTCAAAACATATGCACATATACGGCCTAGATATGTGCTAGAATGTCCGAGTGCTAGTGCAGGCTTTTTTCTGGGCTGATAGGCATGCAGAGATACCTCCTTGTCGTGATTAGTTGCGGGTTTGCGGTCAATCAGTTTTTCTACAGCACCTGAGGTACAGGGTGTTCATATAATCACATAATTTTTCACAGCTAAAATGTGAGGAGAACTCTTATTAGAAATCAGACAAAGATTTCTGATTTAAAAACGTCTGAGTGCGCCTTAAGTCTCTAAACAACGAAAAACTCACAGGTGTTTACACAATCTCCGTTACAAACGAATGAGCTACACTGGTTGCATCACAAACATCTTCATGACGGGTCTTTATGACAGATCTGTATCATCTTTATGACCGGACCACTTTTACATATACGTTAATGTCAAAACTCAACCCACACAAAGGGCATAATCTGACCTGACAGGTCAAGCAGTCACATGGCATCACATGTTAAACCGTATTAAATTTTAAAGCGCTAACTGCTGACATTTCATATGCAGTAATGTGCACCACGCATCACTTTTTCTCTCTCTACATATTATGATACCACAAATAATACAGAGGGCTAACGGAGAATTTGCGATAAACCAAAGTGTGAAAATGCGCCTCCCTTTCCATGTTCAATTTAGCGCTTCTTACATTAAGCTACATAAAATCTGCACAGATTCCACAGGCATAGTTGACATACACAACAGCTCATCAACTCCTCAATGACGACGAACATTTCGCATCAATAATATCAGAATCATGTTGGAATTTGGCTGTAGTGCTGTACTGGGTGTGTGATGTTTGTGAGGCTGTGAGTGACATGGATAAAGCTCTGCAGGAGCAGTATGAGCCAGCTGACAGAGAAACACAGCTACTCCGCCTGCCTGAGGTGCTCAGAGGTGCTGAGAGACTGAGAGACTCCAGCACCTATAACAAGATTCTCTTTCTATCTTTCTCGCTCACACACACACACACACTTTCTCTCTTGCTGTGAGCTTACATAAGCAGGCAGACCTGCTAAAACTCAGACCTCATGTTTCTCTACTGCAGCACGCTGCATATACAATAGATTATGAATTTGACGAGTGGATTCTGCAAGCAGTGAAGCAAAACAGGCAAAAAGACGTCCAAAATCCAACAAATCATACTGCGGTGATGAGTGAAACTGGGCTGATCAAGATTTTAATTCTTCAGACTCTAATTAAACCACTTCTTTCTTTTTTTCTATTAACAGTTACATTTTTCTCCATCCTGCTGTTACTGGGACAGACTTCTAATGCATCACTGCTACTAAGCTTTTCAGCTTTAATCACATTTATTTGCAATTTTCACTGGTTTCTTCCATCCAATGCTGTTCCAGACCTGAGCACCGTGAAGAGGAATAGTGTGTAAAAACAAACATTTTCAATATTTTCCCTTAACAAATCGCATGTGTAAAATTCCCTTGTAGTATCTGTGAAACGTGTACACTCGGCCAATATATTCCCACTGTTGATCTGGTGCTACTCAAACAGTTTAAACCGGTCTGTACGGCAGGAGAGCAGGGGAACAAAAAGCAAGGCGTGCCTTTCAAGCCCGTTGAGATTTTTTTTTTTAAATACGTAAACAAATGCCAATTATTTCCAGATTCATGCATCAATTGTCTGAATTACGTTTTTAATGGGGGGGGGGGACTGCTCTTTTGCAATTTCTTTGAGTAATAACATGTACTAATGTATTAGGATGTTAAAATACGGCGCTCCTGGTCACCCTTTCATCGGGATCGGAAGTTTGATAACTGACGATGATACAGCCATCCATAGCCAGGGGTCTAGAGAGCAAACTGGTCTCTCTGGACCACTCTGACAAGGGAGAGCGAATGGCATTTGTCCCATTCAATCAGTGACACTAGCCAATCATGGGGTTAAGACATAATACTTCTGATCGGAAGGTCGCGAGTTCAAATAGCAGAAACGCCACGCTGCAGGGCCCTTGAGCAAGACACTTAACCCTCAACTGCTCAGTTGTATAAATGAGATAAATGTAAGTCGCTCTGGATAAGGCAGTCTGCCGAATGCCTTAAATGAAAAAACCCACATCACTCATATGCAAAATACAGGTCTGCTGTTCGGTCATGTATGCCATCATGCACTGTCCTGGTCCTTTATTGTATATTCTCTCACCCTGTCATGTATGTGCTACTGCAACCTGATCCTAAAGAAATGACATTTTGTTCCAAAGTATACAGATTACAGGGAGGAATGACAATAAAACCCACTCGTTTAACGGCATTAAACCAGGCTTGAGCTGATTTACAGTGAAACAGGAGCTGCAAGCAGTGTCCATCTACCGCAATTGCTATTAAATCGGGCGACTGAAGCGCCAGAAAAACTGTCTACGGCTTAAAAGGCTTTTCACAAGCAGACGGCAAAATTGCTCCGTCTTTCGCTTTCCGCTCCCAGTCTGAAAAGGTCAGAATTCCCTCTCAGCACAGCTTTTCACAGAGCAGGTAAAAACTGCTCGAGTCTCTCATGTGGTAACCGTGGTAACAGCAACACTAAGCACAGCGAGGACTTGGCCATATTTTAATCCTACAGACTATTATCAAAAAATTCAGCAAAATGTAAACATGTATAAAATGATTTGGATGGAGGAGTGCACAAAAAGAATAATTAACACTTTTAATGGTTAGAATCCTAATAAACCAACATCTCGGCATGATTCGGCTGAAGATGAATGATGTGGTCAAGTTTGAACTTGAAGCTGTTTGAGAGAACAGGTTTTGAAGAGAGAGTGTGTACCTGATCTGCTGAATGAGATCCTCGCCCTCTTTGATGACGTTGACTGTAACCTGCAGTGTGGTTTGCTGCTGTTGGCCAAAGCGTTTGATGAGTTCCTGCACCGCCTCCACCGACTCAGCATACACATCATCCAGAAGCTCCTTCTGTAGCTCTTCCAGCCACGTCCATAGCTACAGCACACACATACACACACACCAAATGCCTCAAAGCTGCTTCAGCAAGACATTTAACCCTGCACTATTCCAGAAGCACTTTAAAGCTGCTAAATCCCACTGCGTTGGAGAACAATGTGCAGCAACAGAAAAAAAGTAAAGTGAAAAGCACTGAAGCACCTCTTTCACGTGGGTGTGGAAGGCGACGGACATGTCGAGGAGGACCTTACGTTGCTCTACCCGCCTCACAAAGTCCTGGATGCGGTCCTCCAGCTGGTGGGCGGCCTGGTAGATCTCCTCCGGGTCACACTCGCCCGTCTGAGCCAACTGCTCCGCCGCCTCCAGAAGCTTATCTGCGTTGGTGTATGTGTTCTGAGCCATGCACATACACATCATACATACAGTCAAGGCCTCAGCACAGGAACATACACTACATACACTCACACATACACTACAATACTGAACACACATGCCATTTAGTATTTACTGCCACTGATGGGTTCCTTAAAGAACACTTTCAGCCTAATGTCAATCTGATCAATCTATCTATCTGCTCAATCTGCTATCTGATCTATCTGCTATCTATCTATCTGATCTATATGCTATCTATCTATCTGATCTATATGCTATCTATCTATCTGCTATCTATCTATCTGATCTATATGCTATCTATCTATCTGCTCAATCTGCTATCTATCTATCTGCTATCTGCTCAATCTGCTATCTATCTGACCAAACTACTATCTACCTATCTGATCTATCTGCTATCTATCTATCTGATCTATCTGCTATCTATCTATCTGATCTATCTGCTAAATCTGCTATCTATCTGATAAATCTGCTATCTATCTATCTGATATCTATCTGATCTATCTGCTCAAACTGCTATCTATCTGATAAATCTGCTATCTATCTGATATCTATCTGATCTATCTGCTCAAACTGCTATCTATCTATCTGATCAATCTGCTATCTATCTATCTATCTATCTATCTATCTATCTATCTATCTATCTATCTATCTATCTATCTATCTATCTATCTATCTATCTATCTATCTATCTATCTATCTATCTATCTATCTATCTCTGATCAATCTGCTCTCTATCTATCTATCTATCTGCTCAATCTGCTCTCTATCTATCTATCTATCTGCTCAATCTGCTCTCTATCTATCTATCTATCTATCTATCTATCTATCTATCTATCTATCTATCTATCTATCTATCTATCTATCTATCTATCTATCTATCTATCTATCTATCTATCTGCTCAATCTGCTGACTATCTATCTGCTCAATCTGCTCTCTATCTGATCAATCTGCTATCTATCTATCTGATCAATCTGCTCTCTATCTATCCATCTCATCAATCTGCTATCTATCTATCTGATCAATCTGCTATCTATCTATCTGATCAATCTGCTATCTATCTATCTGATCAATCTGCTATCTATCTATCTATCCATCTGATCAATCTGCTATCTATCTATCTATCTATCTGTTCAATCTGCTATCTATCTATCTGATCAATCTGCTCTCTATCTATCTATCTATCTATCTATCTGATCAATCTGCTATCTATCTATCTATCTATCTGATCAATCTGCTCTCTATCTATCTATCTGATCAATCTGCTATCTATCTGATCAATCTGATCTCTATCTATCTATCTATCTATCTATCTATCTATCTATCTATCTATCTGCTCAATCTATTCTCTATCGATCTGCTCAATCTGCTCTCTATCTGATCAATCTGCTCTCTATCTATCTGATCAATCTGCTATCTATCTATCTATCTATCTATCTATCTATCTATCTATCTATCTATCTATCTATCTATCTATCTATCTATCTATCTCTGATCAATCTGCTCTCTATCTATCTATCTATCTATCTGCTCAATCTGCTCTCTATCTATCTGATCAATCTGCTCTCTATCTGATCAATCTGCTCTCTATCTGATCAATCTGCTCTCTAACTATCTATCTATCTATCTATCTATCTATCTATCTATCTATCTATCTATCTATCTATCTATCTATCTGCTCTCTATCTATCTGCTCTCTATCTATCTGCTCTCTATCTATCTGCTCTCTATCTATCTGCTCTCTATCTATCTGCTCAATCTGCTCTCTATCTGATCAATCTGCTCTCTATGTAATCAATCTGCTCTCTATCTCTGATCAATCTGCTCTCTATCTATTTATCTATCTATCTATCCATCTCTGATCAATCTGCTCTCTATCTATCTATCTGCTCAATCTGCTCTCTATCTGCTCAATCTATTCTCTATCGATCTGCTCAATCTGCTCTCTATCTATCTGCTCAATCTGCTATCTATCTATCTATCTATCTATCTATCTATCTATCTATCTATCTATCTCTGATCAATCTGCTCTCTATCTATCTATCTATCTATCTATCTATCTATCTATCTATCTATCTATCTATCTGCTCAATCTGCTCTCTATCTATCTGATCAATCTGCTCTCTATCTATCTGATCAATCTGCTCTCTATCTGATCAATCTGCTCTCTATCTGATCAATCTGCTCTCTATCTATCTATCTATCTATCTATCTATCTATCTATCTATCTATCTATCTATCTATCTATCTATCTATCTATCTAATCTATCTATCTATCTATCTATCTATCTATTCATCTATCTATCTATATTTATCTATCTATCTATTTTCTATCTGCTCAATCTGCTTCATTCTATCTGATCAATCTGCTCTATCTATCTGATCAATCTGCTCTTATCTGATCAATCTGCTCTCTATCTATCTGATCAATCTGCTCTCATCTATCTATCAATCTGCTCTCTCATCTATCAATCTGCTCTATCTATAATCTTTCATCTATCTATCTATCTATCTATTTATCTATCTATCTATCTATCTATTGCTCCTATATATTATAACTAACTGATCTATCTATAGCATTTGTATCAGTATCATACACAATAAACGGCATGTCCTTGCATGTGTTTTAATAAAAAGAAAAAATTAAATTAAAATATAAAAAAAAAAACAATTTTACACAAAACTCACTAATAAAGGAAGCAGCTGTTAAATGCTCATGTAATCGAACAGGCAAAGGTATTCCTAAAATCTAGATCTGCACAATTCTTCATTTGCATTACCAACATTGCTGTGTGGGACTGGTTCCACAAATATAGCACAAAACTTTTGAAGAAGCATAAGGAATACGTATTACTGTATTGTGTTGTGTTTGAAAGCTGAACACAACTCCATTAGAACAGATCTAAAACCTTAGATTTCCTCACCCTAAGACCTTCAATGTGTAGCTTCAAGATAAAGCCATTTGAATTTTTATTGGTGGAATCTGATGACTGCCCTTAGACTTCCATTATAAGTGAGTTAACAGCAAACAGAGTTCACGCTATTAACACAGGCAGCTTGTGCTCAAATTTGCGCGGAGGAATCAGACATAACCTGCAGATACAGTGTACAGAGAGCAGATACTTACTGATTTAAACAAGAAGAAAACAAGCGGGTTAAACAGATGCTACAAAAGGAGGAAGTAGGTGAAAAGGAAGAAAGCAAGTGAGAGGAACAGGCAGAGAAAGAGGGAGGCGCACACCTGTGCCACTTCTTCAAAGTCCTCATGGCGTTTCTGCAGTGCTCTGGCGCGATGGAGAGACTTCCCCACTCCTGTGTGCTTACTGAGGAACGCCTCACCGTGGTTCTCAATCCAGTCCAGCACCTGCACACACACACAAATGAGAAATTAAGACATGAAGCTTTTTACCTTTTATTCATGTAAGACAGATGTGAGAAAAGTCCTGTCAAACAACTCGAGCTAATAATGATGCAGCACAGAAAAGCTAACAAATGCAGCTGTGCCCTGAAAAGGTAGTGTGTGCCCTCTCTGTTCCTCTGTCTCGCTGTCACTCTTCAAGCGAACTGCACCTGAATGCTGCAGAGAACTCTGGTTTCCATAGCAACAGTGTCCCGCTCTGTAAAGTGCTGAGAGTGGTAGCGCATTCCTCCATATGCGAGCACCAAAAGTCTCGCACATAACTGATCGACTCCAGCACACGTTCATGTATAAAGCCCGCAGCTACGAGGAGCGTGCTGGAGAGACACAGTCTGAGACTGAACTAAAATATAGAAAGGCGTGGAGGGGGGGCAGCACAGGAGGACATTCCTACCGTCTAATTACGTATTTATTTCTGTGGCGTGTACATGAAAATAAATCTATGGTTCTTCTTGCCAAGATGCTGTGGTGGTGTTTTTTTTGTCTTGATGAAAGACATGGCATGGGCAGTAATTACACATTTGGCTATAGCCTGCCCAAACAGACATGTGCTTTTTTTAAAGTCAGGGACTCTCACTGGTCTGCAGGCAAACACAGTGGAGAAGCTCGCAGAGGTTAAATGGTGTTCAGAGAGGGAGCGCCGAGACAGCAAATTAGCAAACATCATCCTGCAACCTGGAGGCTTCGCTTTTAATTATTCATTCAGAGCCCTCTTCCCTTCCGCCTTTGTCCTTCTATCACTCCCATAATGCTCTTTAAATCTCCACTCAGCCCACTCCCTTGTGTGAAGCTCTGAAACGGACAGGGGTCTGCATGTATGTCTGCATATATATATACACACACACACACACATATTATATATATATATATATACATATATATATATATATATACATACACACACACAATATTGTATTAATATATATATGTGTGTGTGTGTGTATGTATATATATATATATATATATATATATATATATATATATATATATATATATATATAGAGAGAGAGAGAGAGAGAGAGAGAGAGAGAGAGAGAGAGAGAGAGAGAGAGAGAGAGAGAGAGAGAGAGAGAGAGAGAGAGAGAGAGAGAGAGAGAGAGAGAGAGAGAGAGCGAGAGAGAGAGAGCGTGCTGTTAAATGGAAAATAATGACTGCGTTTACATACACATCAAATTTCTTTTAAGGTCTATATTGGGGTTGCAGCCATATTTCGAATGCAACGTACAGGGATCAGAACATTCCTGTATACATGGTTGTTGTAAGTATGCCCGACTTGCCATTCCTAAATACTTAGCCTACAGATAAGCATCTGCTAGCACCCACAATTCCTTGTGGGTTGAGCATGTGCATAGATTTCCTTTCAGTGGATTTTCTGAAAAAGGTGTTTACATGCAACAATTTTCCGATTAAAACATTTATATTCCAGAGGTAGGAATCTGAATATTGTCTTAATCGGACTGCGGTGTGTACACGGCTCCATAATAATTAGAATATTGCCAAAGTCTGATTAATTTCAGGATATTGAATTTTATTCATCTAAAACCACAGCAATCTGCCAACGATAAAACTTTATATCCCTTTAGTTACGTTTGATGGTGTGGAACATCAACCACACAAGTTAGCTCCTCACTTTCAATCATACAGCTATAAATAGTTATTTCCTCATCAGCCTTTATTAAAAAGTGCTGATGCTGAATTCAACAGTGCTGTGCTACAAATAGAAAAACACAGCATCTTTAGTAAAATCCACCCTGTGAAAGTGTTACTCAGTGAGCTCCAGCTGGTTCTGATTGAATCTCCTTCTATCAGAGTGTATCTGTGTATGCCAGGTCAACAGCTGTTACCTAGCATTAGCCTCATATTAGCACACACCTTGTGTAACGGACACTGTATTATTAAGCATGCGAGGCTTATCGATTGTTTTTAAAATAGATTCTAACCTGGAAAAAGTAACGTCACATTGCATTTTTGCAGCTTAAAGTCTAAAGCTTTAATAAAACCAATGAAAAATGCAATATTAAGACAATAGAAAAAACAAAGCCCTGCATACACCATATTCTCAGCTCGCTGTATTATACCTCATTGCAGTGTGTGTGTATTACCTGCTGGACATCCTGCTGAAACACACACAGCTGCAGACGCTGGTGCAGACGCACTTTGCGATGTTGCCAGATGTTTTCCAGCTGTCTCTGGTGGTGCAGCACCTCGTGAATGACGTCCAGGACGTGGTGCACAGCTTTCGAGTAGTTAGCGGAGGCTGTCAGTGAATCGGCGCTGCCAGGGGTCAGGGGTCGCTGGAGTTTGTCCAATAAGGCTTTGCCATCTTGACTCACCTGTGTGAGGCAAACAGAAAAACGAGCGAGTTAATGAAAAAGGTTTACTGCACTGCGCACGCTTCTTCACTATCCCAGGTTTCCTTCCTGGAATAAGTAGCTCAAATTGTGGGTAATTCAGAGCCATTTATCGATGTGCACAAATACTGTCCTATAATACCTCTATTCTGTTTCAACACACACACACACACACACACACACACACACACACACACACACACACACAGTACTGTACCTCAGAATAAGCAGTGGTGATGTGTTCATACAAGCCCTGGTGATGATGGATTGCATCTTCTAGGTCCTGGAGTTCAGAGGGCAAATCCACCTCTCCACACGCCTTACACCACGAGTCCACATTACTCATGTACTGTAAGCAGAAGACACAAGGAAGAGATATGAAGAAGTCTTTCAATGCAGTTACACATCCTCTATAACAACATCGACTTCAGCCCAGTCCTACCGATACTCCCATCAGTACATACACTTCATATGTCCGTCCAGCCATTTTATTAACTATTAAAGAGAATGCACAGCATCCTTCAAAATTTCAAAAATATTTACAG
Source organism: Ameiurus melas (assembly GCA_012411365.1). Classification (NCBI taxonomy): domain Eukaryota; kingdom Metazoa; phylum Chordata; class Actinopteri; order Siluriformes; family Ictaluridae; genus Ameiurus; species Ameiurus melas. Next base: position 16,101,140 of record CM022774.1, read on the forward strand.
CGCTAGCACTAGAATACCAAAATGAGATTTTCTACACAAAGTTGTGCATTACAGGCATTCATCTGTACTTTCACACACTTCCTGTCCCTATGGGACCAATAAATGAAGAGAAAAGAAATGAGGGTAAAGTAGGCTAATAAAGGAGAAATACAGTGGCAAGAACAGGAGCTATACTGAAGCGTAATAAAAATTTCATCTGATGATGGAAAGAAAAGAAAGCAGAAAAAAAACCCTCATGACCTCTGACCACTCCGCCTGAGGAAAGCTGAAGACCCTGTTTCCGATGCTGAAACAGAATGCATGCATGAGAGGGACTGAAATCAGGCTTTGTGTGCGCTGAGAGAGAATGCTAGATGGGGCAAAGCTGACAGGAGAGAAACCTCTGGAAAAAGAGGGCAGATCTTGCTGCTGCATGAAAAGGCACCAGACATGAGAGGAATATTCCATCAGCACAAAAAAAACCAAAAATAATAGGGTGACCTCTGCTCCTGCTACAGTGCAGTCTTTTAAATACAGCATATATACAGTCTAGAAGCAAATGTATTCGATATCGATGATTCAACAACAGCGCTGAATTCTCAAATCTGCTGGTGATGGGCCGCATTCCACACCCTGTCGCAGAGTATTTCTTATATGCCTGGTTATATTTTATTCTTTTCATATTTCATTCTTTTTTCCAGATGTATGAATGTACAATTTAGCTTCTTTTTTCTTCTTTTATATCATACTGCTTGTTTACGATATAACTGTAAACATATATAAAATATAATACACGTACTAATATATTTATATGTAAGTAAATATAGCTTTAAAACTTTACAGCAAACTATTCTGATTAGCAAAGTACATTTCTTCCATCAGCCTGTCTTTGTAGCAAAGCACTATTACCCAAATATATATTAATTATATATATATATATATATATATATATATATATATATATATACACACACACACATATATATATATATATATTTATTTTTTTCCATTTAGTTATTACTTAATAAGGAGACACTGTACACAGCTCAGTTATGGCATACCTGCAGTGGGTGAGGTAGACTGTGAAAGATGAGAAATATGAGCACAGCACTCGAACACTGCCTTTCTGGAGATTTAGATTTTACTTTGTTTAGGGTGTTTTGCCAAAGTGCTCGTATTACGTTACAAGTGAAGCTTTTACTGCGCTTTTGACAAGAATTAACGTCAACCCCGTCAGCCACACCTTTCATCTTAAATAACTTCTTGTTCTCTCTGCTATTCCTAGTGCTGTGAGAACAATGTTTGAATTGCTTGTGTGTGTGAAGTTTAACCCTGAATTTTTTTTAAAAACAATCCAAGACTGTAAAACTCAGCATTCATTTTATACATTCCAAATTGCATATGTTATGTCCAACTGAACCTCTTCCTAATAGAATCATAATAATGGCTTTATATTTCCACTGAACTCATTTCACTGACTTTTTATCTAACCTGCAGACAAGTCCGGATATACCTGCACCACTGAATGCTGGGATCTGAACTCACAATCCTCCGATCAGTAGCTATACATCTTAAACCTTAAGCTACCACTGCACAATCCCTAGAGATGAATTTACTAACCAGATACGCGTCTCATTAAACCTCATGCAGAAATCGCGCTCGGCAAAACAGCGGCGTGCGTTTTCTCACCTGGTCACATTTCTGATGGAAAGTAGCGGACATTTCCAGCAGCGTGCTCCTCTCATCCAGCGCGGCGGCAAAGGCTTTCCACTCCTGCTCGAGCTGACCCGAGATCTGTTTGATCTGCTGCGACGCGTAGTGGCCGGCCTCCAGCAGCCGGTTCCCCACGGACATAATGCGGTTAATGTTCACGTAGACATTCTGAACAAGAACAAGGGAGGAGAACATTTGTAAAGAGTTAAGGATGGAAACATGAACGCATTTTAAACAAAGAGCGAGAGGGACTATCTATAAAAAATTTATTGCTAGAGTAAATTCATATTCATTACACTTGCTTCGAATGGTCTTTACACCTGCGCTATAGAGTCAATTCAATATATGAAGACTAATACGAGAGTGCTGAAAGCTGGAAGGCATCCAACCGGAGTTTAAGATGCAGGTCATTATTCAAGTGAGAGAGTTTAATCTGATTAATCTGCCATAGATCTATAACTCCCATCTCAGACAGGCGACAGTAAAAGCCGTAGTGCAGAGAACCTCCCAGTGCTTATATCTAGCGTGCTTCTGACAGCAAGGCTGTTGACGCTTTCTATAGTTCTAGAAGTTGTAGGGCCACATTTCACATTTTGATCGAATCTACAAAAAAACATCTGCAGAATCTGTGCAATCATGTCGGCCATCAAAATCACAACATTACAAGCACCGAATGCTGTGAAATTGTTTCGGTCACCATTGAAAGACACTTCCCAACCCTTTCCATTAAAGGAGCTCCTGAAAGCATGTGCATGTATGGGTCAACCGTCTAGAAAGGCCTGCGGGACGCCACTCTCACAGGAAGTACTCAGGTTGGTCATTGAAAAGCATTTCTTGTAAAGATATACATTTGTAGTCAGAGGTACCAATATTGCTATGAAGATGATACTAGGAGGCACAAAAAAGCCTAGCATAGCTGAGTGGATGACACGGCGAATTTAAACACAGTAGGGTATGCTGGTATAGGAAAATAACCCACGAAGGGGTGGTGTGATGCGTTTCCACCCCGAAGTTATTTTCCTAGGACACCACATCATGCTGTTTTTTTCCCCCTCTTACACCACAACGATTTGCCAACGATAACTTTTATATTTATTTATTTATTCATGAACAACACAGTATGCTTTTTAACCATTTATAGTTACAATGAATGTTGTGTGAGACAAGCTAGTTCCTGTTATCACTTATGTTACAGAAGCTATGAACCGTCGTTACTCTAAGCAAGCAAGAGTAAGAAAACAGCGAGGTTAAATTCTGCTGTGATGGTAAACTGTAGAGACTTGTGAATTCACAGGTCAAAGTTCACGTAGATAAAGTCAACATGAAGGAAAAAGTTTTTAAAAAAATAAAAAATCTAATAAAAACACTACCGGCCACATATGTCCTTTCCTTTCAGTGAAGTGACTTTTCTACTATTTTTACTCTTTTTTTTTTCTTTTTTTTTTAAAGGGGTCAAAAATCATAAATGCTATGGCGAAACCACAAATATTGGCACCTCTGCGGTAGTACATGGGCATTTAACACACTTGTACAGCTTGTTACTTTAGACTAAATATACTTATTTTTTGTACAACACTTTTGCGAATTCTTCCAACGTCTCAACGAACATGTAAATAAAGCTCGAAATCCGTATAAACACTCCTTCAAAAAGGAAGACTTCAAGCTCCTAAGACTTTAAGCTTTAGGGCATTTCGAACAGCTCCTCAGAACTAAGCGTTATAGTCGTTTTGAATCTGGAATAAACAGAGTCGATCTGAAACGTTTGACACATCTTAGTATGTGCCTCTAGGTATCTGTTCCTTGAGAGTTTCCAGTAAACAGCTAAAAGAACCAGATGAAAACTGCTGGCCGTGGCGATCTCGCACGCGCTGCAGACGCAGGGGATGGAGACTGGGATGAAAAATGTTGAGCACTACTTTAAACATAATGTGCAGTGCGCTTTTAAAGAGCTGCTGGAAGAATCAGAGGCAGTCCTGGCTCGGTGCCAGCTCACAGGCAGTGCTTGCTCAACAGCATTTTAAGAGCCGGACCCTCTGTGAACTCACTGGGGGAGGCACAAAACGACACAAGAAGTGTTACAGTAAGTGCTCCAAAGGGTCCCTCAGTAATCATCCATTCCTAACACGGCGAGCTCGTTCGAGTCTAAACCACTTCCAAAACGGATACAAGTAGCAGACATTTGCAAAGGCCTGTATCATTCCTGGAGAAAGTCCACACTGTGATATTAACACTGACGAGATTTTTATGATGGCTGCGAACAACGGGCCTCGTTTGTGAAGCTGGATACGAACGAATTGATTCGAAAATCGTTTGGACGAGTGTTTCCAAAAGAAATTAGGCATGCATGAAAAATTCAGGGAAAATGTTTGCACTCCACTCGTGCACCTGAGTGCGTGTAAATTTACTTAAAGGAACACTAACTAACGTATACCTTGCCTTGATCGACTTAATGTCATACAATGTGTATGGATTACTGCACTTTTATATATAGAATAGACTGTTGAGGTTAAACTGCACCCTCATGCAGAGCAACCTACAGAACTGCTTTGTAGTCAGTACCAAAAACATGCTCATGCTAATTCACTAGGGCAAAGACTAAGAGCACCACTGAGAAAACCAGGCATCTTATATCACTGGAACCAATTAAAGATTATTTAAAAAATGCTTAACGACGACAACATAAAAAGAGCCGCAGTATAAACAGAGGGCGGGCCGGTCTGTCTGCCGCATAGCCGTAAACAAACACCTCAGCTGATGGAACACTTAGCGCTCATTTTCTTATTATTAACATTATATAGTATTAAATATGTTATATTGGTATAGTAGTAATAATCAGCCGTTTTTGCAAATTTTTTGGTTCGGTTAAGCTTACACAAACATTTACACACAACTTCACTAAAAGCCTGATAAATGAGGCCTACTGAGTTTTAAAATACGCATCAATAAAAGCTCTGTTATGGAGTATGGAAAGAGTGTGCGGTATGGAAAGAGTAAATTGGTGACCTCCAGAGGCTACACATGGGGACTGGATAAAAGAAAAGAAACAAAGCACGAAGGCAAATTCAACAGATACATGTTTAAAAGATGGAAACTTGCATTCGTAGGTATACTAATGCATTTGCTGGACACAGATGTTACTGTTTGCGAGAAAATCGTTGTTGTGTACAGACAGAAATTCCTGTCGGTGCTCAGCTGCTCACATCATAGCATACGGTACAGTGCAAAGACATGCTGAACAGTAAAGACGCCTTCAAGCATAATGAAATTAAATGTTTCTACATTTTTTAAAATACTATAAAGTGCAATAAACAAACAAACTCCATATACGGTGTGACAACACTTTGCTTTTTAAAAAAATTATAACAAATGTTTTTTTTTATTATTTATTAGTAGTCTCAGGTACAATGTGTGCAGTTTTATAAGGAAAATAACTGGTAAGTGTTTTTGAGCATTTTGCAGAACCAGACACGGTTCTTCTGCAGATTTCAACTGTTGCACTTGCTTCTTATTTTTGGAGCAAAACTCCGCAGCCTTCATTGTGTTTTTTGTCTGAAAAGTGGCTCTTACGTAATATACTGCTTTCTTCACTGACATGCAAACATTTTTCTGTAACGTTTAATTTTGTGCTGGAAAACGATAATGTAGAAATCAGAAAATAAAAATCTATAACAATGTTTGTACTAAAAAAAATGTTTTGCACAGTACTATATATACTGACAAAAATGGCACTCTATTGTGGGGTGTGTGTCACATGGTTCGATCATGTGGTGTTGCTGTTATCTTACCATACAGTTCATGGCAAAGTGATTGTGCTGGGTCTGAAGATCCATGGCATGCGAGTGATTGTTGCCAATCTCAGTGTAGCCTGCCAGAAACAGGCCTTTATTGTGCATGATCCAGTCAAACATCTGCAAACACACACACACACACACACACACACACACACACACACGCGCGCATTATCTTTGGAAGGAGAATGGTTTATTAATCATGTGCGGGTCAGCCTGCACTGTGCTCATGTTGTGATGAGGTTTAGTTGAACATGCTGGTTCAGGATGGTGATCTGGATAAAAATAGGATGCTTAAGAATGACCTGATTCTCAGGAGGAGAGAAGATTCCCGGTGTCTTAGCAACATGCACAATCCTCCACCCACTACTTAGTGATGGAGCACAAAAACAAACACTATTCGAGATGACAAACAAAGATAAAGATTCTGTTGATTTGGCCTTTAATCCTGAAAATAATCCTGCTCTGCACACACTGTTAAGAGTTTTAAAATAAAATAAATCGATAACAAATTAAACCAGATCCTGCTAGAGATCCAGTTTTGCAGAAACATAAGCATGACAGCTCCATAAACACTGCATTATAATGATGCACTAATTATAAACCAGTGTGTTACAGCGCTCAACACCTCAGCGTTCGTGCATGTCTCACCTTCTCTGCGTCCTGTTCGAAGAGCCGCAGCTGGAAGCACTGGTCGAGCTGCAGTTTGCGCACGTGCCAAGCCTGGTGCAGGTTGTGGCGTGTGCTGTGCAGCTGCTCCAGTAGGGCAGTGACGCGTGGTACCAGTCCCTGGGTGTCGGCATTGGCCTGGCCCTGACCCTGGGCCTCTCTCTGGCCGGGCACAGCGGGCACCGCACGGGTGGCGTAGCTCTCACTGCTCTGGATGCGCTGCAGCAGCCGCTGGCCCTCTGCGTCCACCTCCTCCACAGGTGCTTTCATAACCTTCTTCTTAAGGGCTGCGTGCTCGTCGATCATGCGCCTCGCGCCCTCTAGCTCCTGGGGGAAGTCCTTGCGTGTGACCGTGGCCTGCATCTCCTCAAGGCGCGCCAACAAATGCCTCGCGTTTCCTGTAAACTCCTCAAAGGCCACGCGGATCTCGATCCACTCCTCGTGGTTGTAATCCAGGGTGCCTTCGAAGTCGGGTGTGAGTTGGGAAGGGTCCACCACCTTGGACAAGCCCTCCAGCGACACCATGGTGGTCTGAGAGAAGGAAATACGGGCATTGTGAAAATAGGAAAGGAAAACACAAGGAAGCTGATGGCAAGGGGGAATTGAGCAAGGAACGAAAAGCAGAAAGGATACAATGAGACTTGGTCGTAATTGATCATTAGTAAGTCAGGTGAGAATTATGGACAGAAACCAAAAAATAAATAAATCCACACAGTAGCAGCATAATATACTGTGTCCCATGTGACTCGACAGCTCCCTTCCAGACAGAGTTAATGACCAGAAAGGTGGGACAGTTATTTTTAACAAAAAGCATAAATCTAATTGAACTTGGCCACTTAGGAACAGCCAAGGGTCCAGACTAGCTAGAAACACACAGACAGAATCCTCAGGCTAGAACACTGCACAATCCAACTATAAACTACAAATAAAGTGTGAGACACACGCGCGCACACACACAAACACACACACACACAGTTAGCTGCTTAGCTGCTTTTGTGCTTCTCAGTTAAATCTAACTCGCGACTTTCAGAATTCATATAAAAGCACAAAATCATTTCATAATCATTTCAGAATTCATTTAAAAGCTTGAAATCTCTTCGACTTTTATTTTACTCGGCCAGAAAAAAAGGCGCATGAAAACAAATGCTTGTGAGGGTAAAATCTGAATAGTGGAGCTAATCTGTTTTGCTCTCGGGACAAGCTGCTTCCACTAAACATGTTCCACTAAACGAGAGACAAGCGTGTCCAATCATTCTAACTTTCATTTCATTTACATGCTCACAGATGTCTATTCTGAGCCATTTGGGAAAGTTAAAGCGCAGGCTGTTCTGCAGAGCCACGTAAAGATGAGATGGAAAGACGGAGAGATGGTCGAAATGGAGAGAAAGAGAGAGAGAATGAGAGAGAGAGGGAGAGAGAGAGAGAGAGAGAGGGAGAGAGAGAGAGAGAGAGCAGATGGACTGACAAAAGCGAGTGGGCTTCATCACGGCTGTGTGAAAAGGCAACAGTGAGTTGTTTGGCTCTTATCGTGAGTTAAATTAAATACAGCCTACCGTTATATCTCCAATCAAATCCTGCACTCAGTCACTTCACATTATAAATACACACTGGTTTTATCTTAACAGACTTTTACGAACTACAGAAAAAGCAGGCTTTAGTGTTACTCCGTTGCTGTTCATGTAAACAGTAAATAAATATATGCACGTCATGTCACTACTACTATAGAATGTACAGTGATCCAAACATGACAATGCCAGACTTCTAACAAATTCTAACAGACAAAAATCACGCAAAATTGTAAAAAAAAAAAAAAAAAACCCACACACTGCAGTCTAACTACTATACAGTGTGTACATCACCACACACACACTGCAGTCTAACTACTATACAGTGTGTACATCACACACACACACTGCAGTCTAACTACTATACAGTGTGTACATCACCACACACACACTGCAGTCTAACTACTATACAGTGTGTACATCACCACACACACACTGCAGTCTAACTACTATACAGTGTGTACATCACAACACACACACTGCAGTCTAACTACTATACAGTGTGTACATCACAACACACACACTGCAGTTTAACTACTATACAGTGTGTACATCACCACACACACACTGCAGTATAACTACTATACAGTGTGTACATCACCACACACACACTGCAGTATAACTACTATACAGTGTGTACATCACCACACACACACTGCAGTATAACTACTATACAGTGTGTACATCACCACACACACACTGCAGTATAACTACTATACAGTGTGTACATCACCACACACACACTGCAGTCTAACTACTATACAGTGTGTACATCACAACACACACAGCAGTATAACTACTATACAGTGTGTACATCACCACACACACTGCAGTCTAACTACTATACAGTGTGTACATCACAACACACACACTGCGTTCTAACTACTATACATTGTGTCTTACACCACACACACACTGCAGTCTAACTACTATACAGTGTGTACATCACCACACACACACTGCAGTCTAACTACTATACAGTGTGTACATCACCACACACACACTGCAGTATAACTACTATACAGTGTGTACATCACAACACACACACTGCAGTCTAACTACTATACAGTGTGTACATCACCACACACACACTGCAGTCTAACTACTATACAGTGTGTACATCACCACACAACACACTGCAGTCTAACTACTATACAGTGTGTACATCACAACACAACACACTGCAGTCTAACTACTATACAGTGTGTACATCACAACACACACACTGCAGTCTAACTACTATACAGTGTGTACATCACAACACAACACACTGCAGTCTAACTACTATACAGTGTGTACATCACAACACAACACACTGCAGTCTAACTACTATACAGTGTGTACATCACCACACACACACTGCAGTCTAACTACTATACAGTGTGTACATCACCACACACACACTGCAGTCTAACTACTATACAGTGTGTACATCACAACACAACACACTGCAGTCTAACTACTATACAGTGTGTACATCACAACACACACACTGCAGTCTAACTACTATACAGTGTGTACATCACCACACAACACACTGCAGTATAACTACTATACAGTGTGTACATCACCACACACACACTGCAGTATAACTACTATACAGTGTGTACATCACCACACAACACACTGCAGTCTAACTACTATACAGTGTGTACATCACCACACACACACTGCAGTCTAACTACTATACAGTGTGTACATCACCACACACACACTGCAGTCTAACTACTATACAGTGTGTACATCACCACACACACACTGCAGTCTAACTACTATACAGTGTGTACATCACCACACACACACTGCAGTCTAACTACTATACAGTGTGTACATCACCACACACACACAGCAGTATAACTACTATACAGTGTATACATCACAACACACACAGCAGTATAACTACTATACAGTGTGTACATCACAACACACACAGCAGTATAACTACTATACAGTGTGTACATCACAACACACACAGCAGTATAACTACTATACAGTGTGTACATCACAACACACACAGCAGTATAACTACTATACAGTGTGTACATCACCACACACACACTGCAGTCTAACTACTATACAGTGTGTACATCCCACACACACACTGCAGTCTAACTACTATACAGTGTGTACATCACCACAAACACACTGCAGTCTAACTACTATACAGTGTGTACATACCAACACACACACACTGCAGTCTAACTACTATACAGTGTGTACATCACCACACACACACTGCAGTCTAACTACTATACAGTGTGTACATAACACACACACACTGCAGTCTAACTACTATACAGTGTGTACATCACAACACACACACTGCAGTCTAACTACTATACAGTGTGTACATAACACACACACTGCAGTCTAACTACTATACAGTGTGTACATCACAACACACACACTGCAGTCTAACTACTATACAGTGTGTACATCACAACACACACACTGCAGTCTAACTACTATACAGTGTGTACATCACAACACAACACACACTGCAGTCTAACTACTATACAGTGTGTACATCACCACACACACACTGCAGTCTAACTACTATACAGTGTGTACATCACCACACACGCACTGCAGTCTAACTACTATACAGTGTATACATCACAACACACACAGCAGTATAACTACTATACAGTGTGTACATCACAACACAACACACTGCAGTCTAACTACTATACAGTGTGTACATCACAACACAACACACACTGCAGTCTAACTACTATACAGTGTGTACATCACAACACAACCCCTGCAGTCTAACTACTATACAGTGTGTACATCACCACACACACACTGCAGTCTAACTACTATACAGTGTGTACATCCCCACACACACACTGCAGTCTAACTACTATACAGTGTGTACATCACCACACACACACTGCAGTCTAACTACTATACAGTGTGTACATCACCACACACACTGCAGTATAACTACTATACAGTGTGTACATCACCACACACACACTGCAGTCTAACTACTATACAGTGTGTACATCACCACACACACTGCAGTATAACTACTATACAGTGTGTACATCACCACACACACACTGCAGTATAACTACTATACAGTGTGTACATCACCACACACACAGCAGTATAACTACTATACAGTGTGTACATCACCACACACACACTGCAGTCTAACTACTATACAGTGTGTACATCACCACACACACAGCAGTATAACTACTATACAGTGTGTACATCACAACACAACACACTGCAGTCTAACTACTATACAGTGTGTACATCACCACACACACACTGCAGTCTAACTACTATACAGTGTGTACATCACCACACACACACTGCAGTCTAACTACTATACAGTGTGTACATCACCACACACACACTGCAGTCTAACTACTATACAGTGTGTACATCACCACACACACGCAGTATAACTACTATACAGTGTGTTACAAACACACACAGTATACTACTATACAGTGTGTACATCACCACACACAGCAGTATAACTACTATACAGTGTGTACATCACAACACACACACTGCAGTCTAACTACTATACAGTGTGTACATCACCACACACAGCAGTATAACTACTATACAGTGTGTACATCACAACACACACACTGCAGTCTAACTACTATACAGTGTGTACATCACAACACACACACTGCAGTCTAACTACTATACAGTGTGTACATCACAACACACACACTGCAGTCTAACTACTATACAGTGTGTACATCACAACACACACAGCAGTATAACTACTATACAGTGTGTACATCACCACACACACAGCAGTATAACTACTATACAGTGTGTACATCACAACACACACACTGCAGTCTAACTACTATACAGTGTGTACATCACCACACACACAGCAGTATAACTACTATACAGTGTGTACATCACAACACACACACTGCAGTCTAACTACTATACAGTGTGTACATCACCACACACACGTGCAGTCTAACTACTATACAGTGTGTACATCACCACACACACACTGCAGTCTAACTACTATACAGTGTGTACATCACCACACACACTGCAGTCTAACTACTATACAGTGTGTACATCACACACACACACTGCAGTCTAACTACTATACAGTGTGTACATCACCACACACACACTGCAGTCTAACTACTATACAGTGTGTACATACCACACACACACTGCAGTATAACTACTATACAGTGTGTACATCAAACAACACTGCAGTCTAACTACTATACAGTGTGTACATCACCACACAACACTGCAGTCTAACTACTATACAGTGTGTACATCACCACACACACACTGCAGTCTAACTACTATACAGTGTGTACATCACCACACACACACTGCAGTCTAACTACTATACAGTGTGTACATCACCACACACACACTGCAGTCTAACTACTATACAGTGTGTACATCACCACACACACACTGCAGTCTAACTACTATACAGTGTATACAACACCACACACACATGCAGTATAACTACTATACAGTGTGTACATCACACACACACACGCAGCATAACTACTATACAGTGTGTACATCACCACACACACCGCAGTATAACTACTATACAGTGTGTACATCACCACACACACGCAGTATAACTACTATACAGTGTGTAGTCACAACACAACACACTGCAGTCTAACTACTATACAGTGTGTATCACCACACACACACTGCATCAACTATAAAGTGTGTACACACACACACACTGCAGTCTAACTACTATACAGTGTGTACATCACCACACACACTCAGTAACTACTATACAGTGTGTACATCACCACACACACAGCAGTATAACTACTATACAGTGTGTACATCACACACACACACTGCAGTCTAACTACTATACAGTGTGTACACAACACACACACTGCAGTTAACTACTATACAGTGTGTACATCACCACACACACACTGCAGTATAACTACTATACAGTGTGTACATCACAACACACACAGCAGTATAACTACTATACAGTGTGTACATCACCACACACACAGCAGTATAACTACTATACAGTGTGTACATCACAACACAACACACTGCAGTCTAACTACTATACAGTGTGTACATCACCACACACACACTGCAGTCTAACTACTATACAGTGTGTACATCACCACACACACACTGCAGTCTAACTACTATACAGTGTGTACATCACCACACACACACTGCAGTCTAACTACTATACAGTGTGTACATCACCACACACACACTGCAGTCTAACTACTATACAGTGTGTACATCACCACACACACACTGCAGTTAACTACTATACAGTGTGTACATCACACACACACACTGCAGTCTAACTACTATACAGTGTGTACACACACACACCACACTATACAGTGTGTACATCACAACACACTGCCTACTACTATACAGTGTGTACATCACTCGTCTACTATATAAGTGTTCCACACACACACTGCAGTCTAACTACTATACAGTGTGTACATCACCACACACACACTGCAGTCTAACTACTATACAGTGTGTAAATCCACCACACACACTGCAGTTAACTTATACTATACAGTGTGTACATCACCACACACACACTGCAGTATAACTACTATACAGTGTGTACATCACCCACACACGCAGTATAACTACTATACAGTGTGTACAACACACACACACTGCAGTCTAACTACTATACAGTGTGTACATCACCACACACACAGCAGTATAACTACTATACAGTGTGTACATCACAACACAACACACTGCAGTCTAACTACTATACAGTGTGTACATCACACACACACACTGCAGTCTAACTACTATACAGTGTGTACATCACCACACACACACTGCAGTTAACTACTATACAGTGTATATCACCACACACACCTGCAGTTAACTACTATACAGTGTGTACATCACCACACACACTGCAGTATAACTACTATACAGTGTGTACATCACAACACACACAGCAGTATAACTACTATACAGTGTGTACATCACCACACACACACCGCAGTATAACTACTATACAGTGTGTACATCACCACACACACACTGCAGTATAACTACTATACAGTGTGTACATCACCAACACACACTGCAGTATAACTACTATACAGTGTGTACATCACCACACACACTGCAGTCTAACTACTATACAGTGTGTACATCACACACACACTGCAGTCTAACTACTATACAGTGTGTACATCACCACACACACACCTGCAGTCTAACTACTATACAGTGTGTACATCACCACACACACTGCAGTATAACTACTATACAGTGTGTACATCACCACACACACACTGCAGTCTAACTACTATACAGTGTGTACATCACCACACACACACTGCAGTCTAACTACTATACAGTGTGTACATCACAACACAACACACTGCAGTCTAACTACTATACAGTGTGTACATCACCACACACACACTGCAGTCTAACTACTATACAGTGTGTACATCACCACACACACACTGCAGTCTAACTACTATACAGTGTGTACATCACCACACACACACTGCAGTCTAACTACTATACAGTGTGTACATCACCACACACACACTGCAGTCTAACTACTATACAGTGTGTACATCACCACACACACTGCAGTATAACTACTATACAGTGTGTACATCACCACACACACACTGCAGTATAACTACTATACAGTGTGTACATCACCACACACACAGCAGTATAACTACTATACAGTGTGTATGACACCACACACACACTGCAGTTAACTACTATACAGTGTGTACATCACCACACACACAGCAGTATAACTACTATACAGTGTGTACATCACAACACAACACACTGCAGTCTAACTACTATACAGTGTGTATATCACCACACACACACACTGCAGTCTAACTACTATACAGTGTGTACATCACCACACACACACACTGCAGTCTAACTACTATACAGTGTGTACATCACCACACACACACTGCAGTCTAACTACTATACAGTGTGTACATCACCACACACACAGCAGTATAACTACTATACAGTGTGTACATCACAACACACACACTGCAGTCTAACTACTATACAGTGTGTACATCACAACACACACACTGCAGTCTAACTACTATACAGTGTGTACATCACCACACACACACTGCAGTATAACTACTATACAGTGTGTACATCACAACACACACAGCAGTATAACTACTATACAGTGTGTATGATCACAACACACACACTGCAGTCTAACTACTATACAAGTTTATCACCACACACAACTGCAGTCTAACTACTATACAGTGTGTACATCACCACACACACACTGCAGTCTAACTACTATACAGTGTGTACATCACCACACACACACTGCAGTCTAACTACTATACAGTGTGTACATCACAACACACACTGCAGTCTAACTACTATACAGTGTGTACATCACCACACACACACTGCAGTCTAACTACTATACAGTGTGTACATCACCACACACACACTGCAGTCTAACTACTATACAGTGTGTACATCACCACACACACACACTGCAGTCTAACTACTATACAGTGTGTACATCACCACACACACACTGCAGTCTAACTACTATACAGTGTGTACATCACCACACACACACTGCAGTATAACTACTATACAGTGTGTACATCACCACACACACACTGCAGTCTAACTACTATACAGTGTGTACATCACCACACACACACTGCAGTCTAACTACTATACAGTGTGTACATCACAACACAACACACTGCAGTCTAACTACTACGCACACACTCTCATCTTCACACCCTCACACAGATATATACAGCTCCACACCCCACTGCAGCCTCAAACACACCTACATATACACCACACAAAATCCTACACACCTATACACAGACATCTACCCCACACACACACACACACACACACACACACACACCCACAGCAACTAGAATATAGCTTGTTATACAAACACACACAAACACCACCACTATTCCACAGCAATCAGAAAACATCCCGGTTCTCTCTCTCGCTCACTTTCTCTCTCTCTCTCTCTCTCTCTCTCTCTCTCACACACACACTTTCCGAGTGTAACAACCCACTCATTCAAATAACACACCATAATCTCTCTCCCCATCATTCTCACACACACACAAATAAACATCACCCAGAGAACAACCTGCTCACTACAATAACACTGTACTCTCTTTCCCCACATTCTCTCTCTCTCCTCTCGGGGACACACACACACACACACACACACACAGTACAGAACAGACATAACATTATCAAATCACATCAAAGCAAAACAAATAGACACATCAGAAACGTCAAATCCAACCGGAAATATTATTTCCCCTATAAAAAACAAACAAACTCAGTGATACTCAGGTTGTAGGTTTGAAAAACAGTAATGTAAAAATACCACAACAACAAAAGCTATGGATGATACACTGCACTGTCCGTCTTACACAATGCGCTGTTCTTCTGAGTGACTGTACACGGCAGACTCGTACCTCAAACTCAAACTTGGAGCTGCCAAAGTTGGTCCTCTGTTTCTGCCAGAAGTTGTCTGGTTTAATGATGAGCGCGACGTGGATGCAGCAGGGGAACGATTCTTGTAGGATCTTCAGCAACGGCTTGATGGAATCCCACTTAGAGCCACGCATGTCCACGATGACCGTGAAGCCATGTTTACACACGTCCTCGCTAAAGGGAAAAGAGAGACAGCGAGATACAGAGAGAGACAGAGAGAGAAACAGACAGAGAGACAGACAGAGAGACAGACAGAGAGACACAGACACCAAGAAAGAGACAGCGAGTGACAGGGGATACACAGAGAGAGAGGGGGAGAGAGAGGGAGAGAGAGAGAGAGATCAGTCCTTGCATTACATAACTCATCCAGCATTCTCCATCTTCTCAGAAGCTCTGGGAGCTAGAAGAACAGAAAATACAGCAGGAGAGAAAATTCTTTCTGTTATTCACAATGTGAGCATGACTGAGAGGGCGAGCAGAGAGAGAGAGAGAGAGAGAGAGAGTGAGAGAGAGAGAGAGACACTATACGACAATATATTGCTTACCAATAGTGCAGAGCGCCAACATGCAAATCATGAGCATCAGCCAAATAAACAGCTGGTGAAGACCTTCATAAACATCTGTCAGTCTAACCCGCTGTCTCTTTATTACCGCAGATCTGTCTCCCTCTCGTCTGCCCACTCACCATCGTCCTGTCACTCTCCACACACAACCAGCAAGACGAGATAACCAGCCTAGCTGTTCTGCATCCACACCATCAGTAGACGCACATGCAGCCAGTGCAACTGCGACACTGTTTTCTTCTCATGCACTCGCTCTCCTCTCGCTCTCTCTCCCACCCACCCACCCACATGCTCCCTCACTCGCCCTCCCTACTTCTTTCTGCGTTTGCTCTGTCACTCTTCAGCTCTCTCTCTCTCTCTCTCTGTATATCTATCTCTCTCTCTCCCTCTCTCTTTCTGTATCTCTCTCTATCTGCTGATAGGATTAGCTCAGACACTCTCTCTCTCTCCATCTCTCTCACTCTGGTGTGACTGTGTGGGTGTAGGGAATGGAGCTGAGAAGAGAAAGCGATGATGTGGAGGAGGAGGAAGGTCTGTTGGCAAAAGCTGGAGCGCTGTAGGTTTTTCAGAGTCTGGCCCACGCTCCTGGTTCATGCACATGCCATCTCTGTCTCCCTCTCTCCCTCCGTCCAACCTTCTTTTTAAATTTATTTATTTTTTAGGTCTCTCTCTCTCTCTCTTCCATCAGAAGCAACATTGCTAGCCGCCCAATGACGAAACACAACAAACACTATCTATGACTCTGAATACCACGATGTAAGTCTGGGAATGAAGATGTAGCATACATCAAAGTCATTTCAAAATCACATTTGCAGTTTCATGAGTATATCATTTCATCCTCCATCCAGAAAAAACATCAGCGCTACACTATGCATTCTATCTCAGACAGGATTTTTTAGGAATCCCTAAATAGCTTTCTATTCACTCTATATGCTCACTACATGGGGTAGACCACAATGGCGTTCTATTCTGGTCAGGGTTGCGGTGGTTCCAAAGGTTACTCCTGGAGCATTCCCCGGGTGTGAGGCGGGAATTCACCCTCACTGGGACGCAAATCCATCAAGAGCACCATGCGCGCACACACACACAGGCACCTAGGGGCTGTTTTTAGCCAGTAACGCTCCTTGCATGTTTTTGGGAGGTGGGAGGAAACAGGAGAACCCAGAGGAAACTAACAGAGGCATGGGAAGAAAGTAAATCCCTGCACTGACAATAACCCAGGTATATAAATATCAGAAAACAAACAGCAGATGGAAAATAAGTACGTAGTAAAGGCCACACATTTATTACGTAGAGCTCTTACATCAAGAGACAAAAAGCTGAAGAACATCTGAACTGTGAAGTTCTTTAACAGACCAAATGTACAGCCCAAGAGCTACATTAGATGACAACTGAGCTCCAAACAAGGCTTTGATTGATGTAATGCTACTAATTACACTGTATGTACTCAGACTAATGACAGCAGAATGCAGCAATTTTAAGAGGTAATGGGGGTGAGGAGAGCTTCTCCCTAATAACCTGTTTAATTAAAGTCGAACACTGCACAGTATCATTACACCACAGGGTGGATGGAAGTGAGCTCCTGCTTACGGCCTGCGGTCGGGCCACATTAGTTCACAGCATCACAGAACTGAGTTACCTCAGTCCTGAACCCCACACACACACACAGTGGTGTTTCATCGTGGAGAGTGAGGATGTAAGGAAAGAGCTGCGTTACCACTGGTTCCCTGAAATCAGTGTGATGATGGCGAGTGAGAGAGTAGAGAGAGAGTAGAGAGAGTACCTGGGGATACCGGCGAGATACGCAATTAGTCTGCGCAGGTCCTCCTGTCGTATTCGGTCGTGATTGGTACGTGATGGGAATGTTAAAACTGGACCACCGCGCTTGTCTCTGCCACCTGGTGGGAAGAAAGAGGGATGTTAGAGTGCGTGTAGCGTGATTTTATCAAGAAACAGAGTTTTATTCTTCAACAAGGTCGAAATGTATTTTTGTTGCGTCGAGAAATAAGCTGTGGAGGAAGCAGATTGGAAACATGATGACTGGTGATGTGTCTCTCCATGACCGTGTTTGGCTGATGCTCATCTGATTACGTCACCGTGTTTGTTCAGTCTTCAGAATATTTTCAGATCTGCCGAGCCTGAAGAGGAACAACGCAGACTTGACATTGGGGTTCAGGGACTTCAAATCCTTTTTTCTCAATATAGTCCTTTCAAAAATCACTTGCATGAACTGGGAACAGTAGTGCAAGCACATGGAGATTTTGATAAGCACCAGGGACAGACTTTGGCTCCTTAACCGTAACCGTGCTGTTGGAGCACAGCTGCGCTGACCGGTACAGGAGATCAAGCAGTGTTTTAATTCACTTTATAATCATCACCACCAGTAAAATGGTTTGTAAACTGTTTGATCTTCTAATCTACTTTCGAGCAAAATATTTCGGTGGAATCCAAACTGTACAACATATATGTCTAATGTACACCATATATACACCATATACGTCTAATGTACACCATATATACACCATATACGTCTAATGTACACCATATATACACCATATACGTCTAAAACACCACACTGATAGCTTTTATTTCACATCAATGAACCCAAAGCGCTCTCGATTCACCGTGACAGAAAGAAAGTGAGAGCGTTGTGTCAGAACACTGACAGGAGGAGATTATTAAAGCGAGATGGGGGGAAAGGGGGCGGGCCTACCCGTGTGTCTGAGAGTTGATAACACCTCCACACAGCCAAGTGTATGGCTGGAATAAGTTTCTAAAATGGTTTCTAAGACAAATATAAATAGGGAGGTTGATGTCCATGTACACTTTTATTGCTGAATCCAAATCTATTTTTAATAAGTAGTTTTTACTTAAAATGAAACTCTTTCACAAGCAACTAGATTTTGATTAGAAAGTAGAAGCAGTGAGGAGCTCAGCTTATTTGGAAAATTTAAGAAAGGTCTCCTGTGTAAAGCTCCAGCATGAAGCTTGAGAAAAAGTGTTATTGTCTTAATGAAAAATATATATATAACAGTTTTGTTTAGCACTTTCCTTGGTCACTTTATAACTCTATATACGTTAATACCATCATTATTATTATTATTGTTCTTGTTAATAATAATAACCATATTATTATTATTATTATTATTATTATTATTATTATTATTATTATTATTATTAAAAAGCAGTAGAAAGAGTGTAAAGTAAATGCAATATTTTCAGCCCAAACCACAGCACGTTGTACTACACTCCAGACTGTGCGTAATTACACAATTTTATGTTGTTTCTAAAATTCCCTGTCAGTTGTTGCTTTAGAAACAATAATTAGGATGAGCGCATTAATATAAACCCATGCCTTGCAGGTGGAGCTACGGTCAGAGCTGCTGGTGTACAGAATGAATGGATAAATAAAGGATAAAGGAATTCTCCAGCAGAGCTGTAACTTTGTGCTAATTCTGAATATGAAAATACTAGTCAGTTGAAACTAGCAGCACGTTTGTGTCTATTGTCTGA
The DNA here is from genome assembly GCA_012411365.1 of Ameiurus melas. Lineage (NCBI taxonomy): Eukaryota > Metazoa > Chordata > Actinopteri > Siluriformes > Ictaluridae > Ameiurus > Ameiurus melas. The sequence continues at coordinate 16,121,456 of CM022774.1, forward strand.
CCCTTTACTCTGACTGTATCTACCAGCTACAGTATAGTGACAATAAAAGTGTCTTCTCTTATAAATGATTATATGTTTTTAAACTAACATTTAAATATTAACCAACAACTAACCACAGGATGCAGCTGAAGAGCTGAAGGATTCACGCTTTTCCTAGACATTAATCCCTTCTGCTGTTGTTCTTTCTTCCTTCCCGCCTTTAAAACCACCTGCACTCAGCATACGGACTCAGTAAAGTGTGAAGAGCACTAACTGGACCATAGCAAAGCAGACCTGCCAGGATCCCAGTGAGTCTCCCTAAGCCACAAAATGCTGAATCTATGTAACTGAGTGTACACTGTAATTGGATCAAAAGTCTTATCTGCTGGAATAAAGAACAAACAAAAACAAACATATATCTGCATGCTGTAACCTCACCGAGTCTTTTCACAGAGCCTTATGGGCCATGGGATTTACTTTTAAACAACAGCAGTGTTATTCAACGCTCGCACTTAATCATGTTTCCGTGACCAGTTTTTCCTCTTCACGGCATCAGCAGATACACACCTGACAGTCTGGCATCTCCATGGTAACGCTGTTCGCATTGTGTCCTGTCTGTGCTTGTTATCTGTTAGTCTCGTAACCTCGAGTGTGAGCAGCCACCACAGAGACCGTTCTCGTTTTTCTTGATCGGAGCCCTGCGGTGAAGCTAAAGCACATAATCCCTTCTATCCTCGAGTCTGTGAGATGTTAACAAAAGCTCCTGCTATTCAAAGTTGAAAGGTCACTTCAGGCTGGCTGTGTGTTCTTTGTGTTGTATGCCTACGAGGCATTTCAGAGAACAGCTAGCTACACTGGCTGAGCGTGCCAGTGTTGTGTTTGCCGCTCCTTTTACCCGACATAACAGGACAAGTCAGTGTGTGTGAGCAGTTCATGAATTTATTCGATTTATTTTTAACGTACAGGAATAAAGATTAACGAGGAAGGAGTGGTGTTGTCCTGAGTTTGTTTTATTGCTGGCACCAACCATGTCTTCATGGTACACAGAGGTGGCCCAAATGTAATATATTCTTTTTTTCCTTTAGAAATGAGAGCAGTGTTGTCAGTACTGTTTTTCTGTGAACATGCACTCAGTTACTATCCAGGCTACATTCAGTATCTCCAGCAGGTGGACAGAGCTGAGCCCAGCTGCACAAGGAAAAATACCATAATGTATCTTCCGGACTATTAAAAACCCCCCAAAAAAACACATTTCTGTTGGAACTCCCAAGGCGCTGTAACTAATGCTACATCAGACTCGAGGTCATAATTCATAATGCTCGGTCTCTGACCAGGAAAAAACAACTGTGGATTGTCTCCTCAACTCCGAGTTGCTCCGAGATCAGGGAGTGACACCAGATCAACATTGCTGCTCACAGTATCAACAGTAACCAAAGTAGCTAACCTTTAAATGAGTTACACTGTACATAACAGTATTTGCTTTAAATTAATCAGATATATCAGACGTATCCACTTGAACTAACAAAAGACGACGCACGGAGGTCAAAAATGCATCATTCCGAGCTCCAACTTCCCACTTCCGAGGAAAGATGAATGCAGCACTAACCAACGTTCAGTCACTCATGTTATTTGTATTTTGTTTCTTGTGGATCTGCAGTGACCGATACTGTTGTTGTTGGTGGACGTGCGCTGTCCAGAGTTTAACCCTTCCTCACAGTACGCTGGCGATCCACTCCGCTGGTGCAATGGAAATCAGAACTTTTCAAATCAGTATAAACAAAAGAATTCTTTGATCTCCACAAGTCTGTTATAAGATAAGTCAGCACACTGTTGGGTTTCTGTGTGTAGAGTATCATGCCTCTATGTTTAGCTGCTGCTGAGCAGGGGTATGGGAAATTGGAAGTGGTGTGAGCCCCATGATAGAAAATCACTGTAGTAGGGACGGGCGATATGGACTTAAAACTATATATCACAATATTTTCTGCTACTTAATGCAATAACGATATCAGTGACGATATAATTTCAGTCATTTGGGGTCAGTATGGAGGACTTTGGTGAAGAAAATAAAAGGAGGAACAAGATAATACTAACGGAGCACTATTATTTATTATGTGGTCGGCGTTTTCTTTTTTTTTCATTAATTTTTTTTTGTCCTTTCAAATACCAGACATTCAAAGAAATTGAAATGCATGTTAATCATAATGATTCAATTAACCCAATACGTCCAATTCTAAGTGTTCATACTGTAAACGTGTTGTTCGAGTATACACCCGGAGGAACACTAACATTAGCTTAGTGCTGATAGAACGCTCAGATATTCGGGTTTAAAGGGCGTGATGTATATCAAATATGTGGAGCACCAAGTAGGAGGACGCTGCAGCTCTCCATCACTTATCCCACAATAATGGAGGGAAGAAGTATATTGAAGATGAATCTGCATTTTAGTCGACAGGATGACGTAAACACTTGTTAAATGTACAATAAAGCCTTGGCTTGTAAGTGATGTAATTGGAGTGCTTTGGCACAGATTTCGAATGCTGTGCTCGCATTTCTCCCCTCTCACAGCTTCGTGTACCTCATCCACTGCAGAGATGCCATAACAGAGCGAATAATAATGCTTATTGAACACTGCTTCGTTGGGATTGTAATAATAGAGTCTGTATAATTCATTATAGCTCTCATTACTACTATTCAAACGTTTATTTAAAGAATAGTCTTTTATCAAAAGCCAGGAGTTCGGAGAGAAGGGCAAGCTGCTTGTGTAATGGCTAATTTCAACCGAGCCGAGACATTACATCATGCTGCCTGAATAAATGGATGCCAACGCAATAGTGGTAATCGAGAGGCTTGGAAAAATCCCAGAGGGCCAAGTAATGGAGTGTGCTGTTCAGCATCATGTAACTCCCAGGCTGAAAACGAGTACCACTCCAGCCCCTGGCATGATCTGTGTGTGCTGTATTCACCTGATGAGGCAATTCGTGCCTTTCCCCCCCCCCACTCTCTGTATTTGCATTTGAGCCGCAGACCTGAACAGTTTCAAAAAGCAAACAAGCAGACATGGTTAACGGGGTTTATATATTGCAAGCCTAAAGTGAAACCCAAGTGTTTTCTCCTAGCACTTTTGCCTCTCAAAATACAAAACTGTTTAGGTCAGAATAAACGTAATCTGCAGTAAATGTGAGACTTTGTAAGCGGTCTCTGAGTATGTCGATGTCAGAGGTGTCGATACTGGTAACACGCCAAGAGGAAAAAATTAAATAAAAATAAACAGAATTTCACCACAAACACCCTACGCATGTCTGTGGACAAAGATGTGTACCAGGCAACATTAAGAAAACAGCGAGGGACAAGTCTGGGGTGTGACTGCTACTTAATAAACAGACTTCATGTGAAAACTTTAATGAATTTGCCTATGGACGCTTGGGAGGGGTGGAGATGGCATTGGACTGCGACTGATGCGGGCAGTGTTGGCGCGGTGTCTTTTAGCGCTCGGGTCTCCATCAGTGGACAGTACATGATTTCAGCAGAATAGACTTCATGTTGAGACTGTGTGGTGAATTTCCTGATTACACAGCTGCACTTTGTTTTATCATGTAGCGCACAGTTACAGAAGGGATACATTTATAATTATACTATCCAGTGTCACCCAGATGAAGATGGGTTCCTTTCTGAGTCTGGTTCCTCTCAAGGTTTCTTCCTCATATCGTCTCACTGAGTTTTTCCTCGACACCTCATTCCTCATTAGGGATAAATTCATACATTTAAAATCTATATTCTGAATTTATATGTTTCTGTAAAGCTGCTTTGGGACAATGTCCATTGTTAAAAGCACTCTACAAATAAAACAATTGAATACTTACATACTCTTTTGCTACACACTCAAATGTATGTACATGTTCTTCACAAAAATAGTACATACTTTTAATGCATAGTATAAGCAGGCGAATTGGGACGCAGAATCAGAATTGACAGATGAACAAATTGAGGAGAAAAATGGAGGAAAATAAGCATCACCTTGATCTTTTCCTCCAAAGAGAGTCACACCTACCGTAATTTCCGGACTATAAGCCGCTACTTTTTTCACACACTTTGAACACTGCGGCTTAAACAATGATGCGGCTAATTTATGGATTTTTTTGGGGGGCTGACGAGTTTCATGCCGCCAAAACATTTAGCCTCGTCACATCGGACCAATGAAATTACCCAACAGGTCACAGTGGACCAATGAAACTGTTCAAATTAAATCTAACGAGCTCACACTACATTCTTCAGATCAGTCATTTTGCGCTTCATGCACACCCCCTCATCAGGGAAAACACACGAAGAAATGCATATAGGTGACGTCATGTCTCCGCCCCGTCTGGTCACGTGTATTGGTATTGCCAGCAGCTGTTAGCAGTTTGGCTGGTGTGTATATATATACACCGGGAGCCATGACACACACAACGTGGGTAATTAGATATAGAGTTAGAATTAGATAGTGAATATAGTTAGAGTCTTTGTTCATGCCATGTGTCTTAGTTCTTGTTCATGTTTCCTCCTTAGTCCATGTCTGAGTTCATGTCAAGGCTAATTAGCTTATAGCATAGCTTATAGCTTAGCCTGTAGCCTAGTAGCTTATAGCATAGCTTATAGCCTAGTAGCTTGTAGCATAGCTTATAGCCTAGTAGCAGATAGTATAGCTTAGAGATGTATAGACTTAGTTTAGAATATAGATGTAGAAGTGGTTTATAGAGTATAGATATAGAGTCTTTGTTTCATGTCATAATTAATGTTTAGGTTAGTTGGTTTAGTTAGCTTAGTTCATTGAGTTGGTCATGTTTTGTTTCTTGTATCTTGTGAGTCTGTTTCAATAAAAGCTCTCGTCCTAACTGCACTTACATCCGTCCTGCTTCATTTACGTCACAAATCGTGACAGTTACAACGTGGACACCTGCGGCTTATAGACAAATGCGGCCTATATATGTACAAAATTGTTTTTCTTTTTAAAGTTAGTGGGTGCGGCTTATATTCAGGTGCGCTCAATAGTCCGAAAATTACGGTACTTGTTTTACACTGACTCACAAAACAGAAGTTTGTGAATTCACAGGTTACAGCAAAACTTCTACAAACATAAGTGCATCTTTTACGTCCTGTGTCCTTTTCCTTACAGTGAATCTGCTGTCAAACCGAGAAAAAAAAAAAGCCAGAAAAGTGTCTCCGGTGTCTTTGTATTGCTGTAGTAAAGATTCAAATATTGTAAATGCTATGGCTAAACGTTAAATGTTGTCATGCCTGCTTCATATAAGTGTAATCGTGTGACAGAAAAGAGGGAGAGGTTTGTAATAAATGGTGCCAATTCATACACTTTAAACACATCTCATTCGCTTCTTTCACCTGACTTAAGGGATAAGTCACCATGTCTTAAAATGATTTGTATGGACTCAAAATACATCGGTCATGTCTTTCTAATGAGACCTTCATTTACACCAATCAGCTTCAGCTTCATTTCAATGACAACCGGGATAATATGCTTGGGACACCAATTTCAGTGCACTTGCAGCCATTTTGCAAGCTGCTAGTGTTTTATTAATTGATGAAGTAATGAGTTTATGTGCAGTGCTAAGATCAGAGTAAAGTAACGAATACTGTTACAATCAAATGGACTGAGATTTAATTTACCACTGCAGGCTCAATGGGAACACGATAAGCACAGAGAAATCATAAAAACTAAAGCGCTGTGAAATGCTCGTATGTATTCAAATGTTAGTTATGCTAGTTTTACACGGTATGGTCCAATTTGTCGGTCACCATATTTCACACCATAAAAGACGTCTAAGATCTTGAGTTCACGTTGGCGGTCTGAGAATGCATCATGTGAGGTGCTCACCAGCAGCCGATTTAATGATCGTGCTGTCCCAAAGAGAAAAACAAATCTGTCACTTTCTGGCAGTGCCAGAATTATTATTTTTTATTATTATTAAAATCTCAGTGTGTGACCACTGGTATGATGTGCATATAAAAACCAGCAATAGGAAGACAGCATAGGTTGAATCAAAACTCACAGGACAGCTATTAATACAGTAGTGACGATGGCAAAACGTAAACAAAGCGTGCAGGTTTGGTGAATTGTGGAAGTTGAGAATGGGCGCGTCTCAATCAGCGCCCTAGATCAGGAGTCGGCCATTTTAAGGGCTGACTCAATCACAAAATCCTTCCATTTGCTCCCAAAAAACTCTCACAATGCACTGCAAAAACCAGGGCGCATCAATGCTCACTATGTTCCATTACTGGAAATGGCGTAATGTTTTCTGAAGCCATTCAGCTGGAACAAAAATGGCAGACGAACTCTCGGCCATCTTCATTTACAAATGTAAATGGCTTGTTATCGTTGTTGTAGCTCTCAAAGGATTGCGAACACGTATGGTCATGTTGCTGGAAATGAAGTCCTCAGTGTCCCACCACATAGTGAGTCAGGGTCCGTACCAGTGCCGAAGCCGTGTGCAGGATATACTGATTCACCGCCTAGGGAGCTGATTGAGATGCACCTAATGTCTCTCTGACATCTTATCACTGTCCTATCATGACAGGGACACAATACGGACAGAAACAGAGGACGAAGGACAGCCTCCAGGCACACTATATGGCCAAAAGTATGTGGACACCTGGCCATCACAGCTATATGCGGTTCACACGCTCTGTTCAAATGTGCTGAGACTTTATGTACCATTATGACAACGTGAAACAATTTAATGCTTCACAGTTTTCCATTTTCAGCACGAGCCTGATTCCTGCTGATGTACACCAGCTGATCGTAGCAACATTCTGGTCTATCATTAGAGGATTTTCATCTTGTAACTGGACATGGAGAACAGGTTATCTCACAGACTGTAACATACTTCGGGTTTATTACAGCGTGTAAACCCAAATGGTATTGAAAATATATATACCTTTTTTTTCTCTTTTTCTTTTTTTAAAGCAGTCAAAATCGAAATCTTGTACACTACAAATCGTGACAATATAACTTTTGAAATAGCAAATATTTGAAAAATAACAAAAACAAATGTAAAGAATTTGTATGATCCTTGGCTTAAGCACCCCAAGCACTGAAGTTACATTTCCTACAGATGATGTTGAGGCACGTGGGGCAGTCCGTCTGTTTTCAAGTCAACATTTCTAACTTCATCTCCCAAACAAATCATGGACACTACGTACCTGATAAAAAGGCCACTTTTTCCTTTAGAATGGGCAAAACCTCCATCGCCTTCATCTCCTCATTTCGGCGAAATCCTGAAAAACAAAACCACAGATGAAATAAAACCCAGTAATTAGCACATCGAGCACAGCATTGCAACAAACAATATCGGTCCGTGTCTGAAACTCGGACTCAAATGTGAAAGTAGTTCTCGAAAACCTATTTCATACAGCGAGCTAGCTCCATGACGAGCACTCCTTCACGAGCTCGGCAGTAAGCTGGGTAAACCAGCAGCACATGCTGTTTTATGATTCACTGGCTGGCTCCGTTTGTTAAGGCTGAGCTGGAAAGGTTAGTCATTACCCAGCTACCAGACTGGATATGTGCTCAGGTCTGGGCTGCGCTCGGGTTGTGACTCATATCACACAGTCACACATGCTCGAATAGTGTAACTGACATTCTCCTAATAGCTATTGTACACGCTGATCAGATACAAACTCACTGCTGTCACGGAATATGGAGCTACTCAGGAGATAAATCAGTACCAGTACAGTATTTCACAATGATGAACGATTTGTCCAAACGTCTGAGCTTTGAAATGCTGTAAAAATAATAATAAATTTTTTTTTAATAATTACAAAAGAGTTACAGGTCTAAAACCCTTCCTTTTACTCCTGTAAGGCTAATGGTGCATGAAACATGCTCAGAAAGACAAGCCAAGTCATCTACACCCACAAGATGGGGGAGGGACAGCGTGATCCGTTATCATGCCAGACATGGACTCTGCGTGCACCGTGTCACTGTAGCGGACCGGTCAGGCTTACTATCTCGGTTTGCTAAAAGGTCCACCGTGACCTCTTCAACTCTCTGACAGACTGCTTATGGTTTGCGGTTTGCTGTCTATGTGCCTTCGATAGCTCGTTATAACAATCGCAGATGATTAGACTGCAATTTAAGACTGGCATTATGCACTGATTGCGAAACAGCCTGTTGAGAGAAAAACTCAAGATTCAAACAATCACACTGACAGAGTTCTATTCATCCTTAAGAGGATTTAAAGATAAAAATTAAATTAGTTGCAACCATGCTGGTTGCATGTACAGTAGTTCTGGTGGGCGGAGAAATCAGCAGCTCAGTCCCGCCCTCAGAGAAAGTGTCCATGACGGACTGAGCATGTCGGACCATGTAAGTAGAATAAACAAGGAGTGCTCTCCTGCAGCTGCATGATGGAACGGAAGGGTGTGTGTGTGCGCATATGTGTGTTTTGTTTTCCTCGAACACACGGCTGTTTCTGGGAGGCTGGGATACATGCTCTTCTCCTGCTGAACCAAATGCCTCGTCTCCGATCACTGAACACGACGTGGAGAGATTAGTAAAGTAGCGAATTCGATACGAATCTATAAGAGCTGTAAAGACGCACAGATCTGTGCAGTGATTAGAGGATAGTGATCGAGGTGATGTACAACACACACAGGGTTGTAGCCTCTGCTAAGGTAATCACACTGGTTGTAAATTGGGGTTTCTTCGAGGCTAATAATGTGCGTTCTCATTTGCAAAAAAAATAATAAAATTCTAAGAGGCCATCACCTCATTTTAACACAAAAGATGGAGGTCAGCTGGATGACTTCTGGTTTCTATTTGTGGAGCCTCTCAGAGGAGATTCCGCCACATTCATCATTTCTTGTTCGGGATTTTATTTACACAAATATAATCGGGCACGTTACCGACTACAAAGTACACTGCACTTCCGAGTGGGTTTTTTCCTTTCTTTCTTTTGAGAAACAATTCTAGTACAATCTCCTGGGTTGGATATGTTTGAAGTGTGACTGGTGAAGAGAAGTGAAGTGAAGAGAAAGAGAACAGAAGATGAAGGCACATTTTGAGGGGCTGTTCTTAGCGATCTGAAGGAACCGTGAGAGAAAAGCATTTCTGCAATGCTTTGTTCCAGTAGAACAACTTGGGGAGGTTAAAGAGCAACTTTCTCATCAGTTACTCTCCTGCAAGCCAAAATCTGGGGCCTAACCTGAATTTCAGAAATACCCATTACTTAATAATGAAGTGTAGAAATGAAAACCAATAGGCAGACAGCAAAGGATCTTCATCCATCTGTTTACAAGAGCAGGAATAGAAAGTAATGGCCCTCAGGGTTATTGTTTTTTGCGCATCACATTTCTCTGTACTCAGGGACAAAATATTCACATGCAGTGCCATCCACTGGAAAGTGAGACACCGTGCACTGACCACAAAAATACACTAGATTTAGTGCTCCAATTACAGTACTATCATGTAATATGGCAGTATGGGATGTACACCTGGACAAGAAGACTAACATTTATTTATTTATTTTTAATCCAGAATAGCACAACTGGCAAGCAAAGCAATTCGGAAGCAACACAGCTTCCTATAAAATACAGCTGGTGTAAATTTAGCTAATAATATAATATTGCAGCCAGTCGCACACTTCCACTTAACTCTATACTGCACATTGTCGTCATACGGCAAAATCTAATTTAACTCCATTATATACGCATCTAAAAATATAAATAAAAATCAATCACTGATTTGCCTTTTTGTAGTAGTAGGACTTTAGCTGTACCAATTATACAGCATGTCCCATAAGTTTATCTCCTACATAAAAATCCACACCCCCTCAAATAGACTTTAAGAATGCCTTTGAGAAAAGAAGAATGTACTGAAATCATTCTCATGACTGGAACAGATCAACCCGAGAAGCGGACATTCACGAACATCCACTGATGAAGGCACAACCTACGTGGTGCTGCCGAACACAGACCCCCATGTATGGAGACTTTTGGGAAATCTTGTGTGGATGAAGACGCATGATATTTAAATGTCCCACAGTCCTCCTCTTTTCTACACTCTTTCCTCATAAGAGCACTGCAGATTTCCTCAATTCATCAATTTTGCTGCAGACAAAAACACTACATCTTTCTCATTTTGAAGAACGTTTTTGGTATTGTTTAAATCTTGTTTTAGAAAAGTTATATTGTTGCATTATTGTTTATTAAAGTATGTAGCTATGTGGCCATTCAGCAAGATTACCCAGTTCTGCAAGTCAAGTCCACAGAAATATCTCCATTTCCTTTGAACGAAGGAGATGTGATGTATTACTTTAGCAGTCATTGTAAAGAACAAATGCACTGTTCCACTTGCATCTCTCTCTTATTTATATATATATACACACACACACACACACACACACACACTTTTTCATGCAGCTCATAATAATGGTTTAGGTTTAGGTCATTTGTTCGGAACATGAACAAGGAAATGATTTGAAGTGAAGAAACAATATAATATTTTTTCCATAATGTGTGCATGAGTCGGTATCAAATTTAGCGGTTGGGGATAATTTATGGTTCCAGTGTCCAATAATTAGTCCTTTTGTTCCTATAAAACTTCTACATTTGCAGTATATTAGGCCCCTATGCCGTTTTTAATGTGTCTACAGTGAATGATAAACCTTTCGCATGTTATGGTGTCTTTGATGGCATAATATTTTTTTTTGTCAGGTCTAGCATTTTACAGTGAGGCGAAAGTGTAGCCTATTTCCACCACTGTTGATAATAAAATATATATTTAATTGATCCGACATTTAAAATCGTATTTAGTTGGCCCTATAAGTCCCCACCAACAATCCACCTGACACACACTGCTGGGAACCCGAGTGTGATTCTTGATGACAGGCTTCACTTCTCTGATCACTTGACATCAAATGACAGATCCTCCTGATTGCTACCTCAAAGAGATCAGAAGACATTTCCTGACCACGTTTAGTGCAATATCTGGGCTTCACTCCCACGTTCTCTGATGTGATTAACTTACTGAACTCATAGCACTGGCTCCCTTTTACAGCAGCAATCAAATTCCTGACCTTGCATTCCAGACCTCAAAGAACCTTGTATTACATTGTCTGTGCCTTACTTCATATAGCCACACCCACACATGAATTCAGGTCATCAGCTTCAGGAAGCCTGGCCTACCCATTAGATCTCACTGCTTCAATGTCCCAGCTCCACAGTGTGGGAATAAGCATCTCCCTAATGTCCAAACATTCCTGATTCTGGATCCTTACGGATTCTGGAGCCATCAAGTTTCTAGATCTTTATTGGGTCTAGATCCTTATATATTTTGGATCCTTACAGTGCCTGGATTCATAAAGATCTAGAATCAGGGTCAGGAACCTTACAGCGTCTGTCTCTTTTTTGTGTCAGGATCCTTATAGAGTCTGGATCCTTACCATGTCTAAACCATTTACAGATTCTGGATCCTTACTGCATCTGGAGCCTTAAAGATTGTGAAATCGTACAGATTCTCCAAGTAGTTTATTGTTGTGTCTTGTTATTTGTCACTCAAGCTTGTGTCTAATGACTAAACAGCAAATGACAGTTGAAGTACCATGGCCTTCTACTATTGATGAGTATTATAAACCAGTGGTGATGAAGGGGGAAGAGGAAGAAGGAAATGAGGGTGGGGGAGAAGAGAGGGTTAAAAAGGAAGGGGACTCTCCGTGAAGCAGGAATCGGTGAGCATGTGGCAACAAACAAAGGAAGGAAGCTTATGCGACTGACTGTGGCAGAGAGAGAGGGGGGGAGAGGGGGGATGAGTGCGGTTGCTGGGGAAGTACAGAGCGAGGCCAGTTGCAGCCCCTCTACTCACCACCGGAGACAGCTGAGAGAGCCTGCAAACAACAGCTGACTGCTCGTTCACACGCTGAGAAACACACACACACAAACAAATGTGTGCATGTTCTGATCTTACATCACAGCTGCACTCTTTTTGGCCTACACACTGCAAAAGTCCAAATTTGAAGAGCAACAGATATAAGCGACTAAAAGCAGTGCATCATTTATGCATGCACGCACATTTCCTCCGTCCCTCCGTTCCCAGAGGAGTTGTGGCGTGTGACTCCCAGCTGTCAAGCAGAATGATGGGAATGACTGTGTAATGAGCAACTGAGGTCAAAGGTCAACAGCCAACTGTCCGGAGTGTGTGAAGGGGGGCATCTGTCATAGCTCAGTACACATTACAGAGTCGAGCTCACGATAATGAAACTGGGGCTGTGCAAGCCCGATAGAGAGCGAGTGAGTGAGTGAATACCGGATCAGCTGATGAAGAACTGACTAATGGCTCAGGCACAGCTGTGGAGCTGTCACATCGCTATCATATCACCGTCACTGCGTGGACGCAACACTTCAGTTCGAGACAGCAGAATTTCTGGTAGTGAAAAATGAGCAGAGCTGCAAGTGCCGGGGCCCAATCAGGAATAAATTCAAGGTGCACTAATAACACAGACGTCTCACGAGGCTCCGACCCGTTTGACACATGAGGTCAGGTCACGTCTTAACTGGCAGCCGCGGTCGTCACGGGCTCCTGAAGTGACGCAAGCCTTGTCTCTCAGACCTGACCTGGAGTCAGATCAGCCCTGGTCCTAACAGCTTTAAAGGAGGCGCAAGAGCTCCCCTGTGACCTCGCCTGACTCTAACGGACAACGAGAGGTCGTCAGGATCAAGATTAGCAGATAGCGACTCTCAAATTCAAGCGTGTCCAGGAAGCGAAGGGTTAAAATGGGAAGGACGGGACCATGGACCTGCGTCAGATAAACACAGCTATAAAAAAATGCCTCTCCAAACAGCATTCTTTAACCTTTGGTGGCATGTCTAAACACACCGTGTGAAAGACACAAACATATGTTTTTTCAGGATTTATGAGCGACCACTAAACGTATGACTTCTTAATACACCGCATTGTAAAAAAAGTACTGACCAAAAAAAAATTAACAAAAAAATATCAACAATTTAAGAGCCAGATAGGAAATTCAAGAATAATTAGTGCATGTACTATAGCTCAAATAACTAATCATAGATCGTACTAATATCGGACAAATCACAAAACCATGAGGCAACAAGTTATTCTCGCCACACCATAGCTTAACATTCATCCACGTTTTCCAGGATGTTCTTACTATCGCAGTATACCTCTGGGATGAAGGACAGTCTGGTAACTTATATGTTGCTTATATAGTACAATCACAATACTGGCTTTTGCTACATTCATTCAATCATTCAGTTTTCTTCAGCTTTATCCTGGTCAGGGTTGCAGGAATCTGGAGCGTATCCCGGGAACACTGGGAGCGATTTGGGAATGCACCCTGTCAGCGCGCGCGCACACACACTCAAACGCTCACTCACACCTAGTGGCAATTTAACGTAGACAATTTACCTGTTCTTAGGAGGTGGGATGCGAAACAACACACGAGCGCAGGATCAAACCAGTGAATATTCATATCTTGATCGGAAGCGACAAATATTTTCACTGCTATATTATAGGGTTCCCTAGTGGACTAGTGGCTAACATGTGGTGCTCTCATTGCCATGACCTGGGTTCGATTGGTAAATGTTCTGCACTTATATAGCGCTTATTAACCTTAGCGGTTCCAAAGTGCTTTACACTGTCTCTCATTCACACACACACACACACACACACACTCACCAATGGTAGCAGAGCTGCTACGCAAGGTGCTAACTTGCCCTCGGGAGCAACTTGGGGTTCAGTATGTTGCCCAAATCACATGGGCCCCAGAATCGAACCTCCAACCCTACGATTAGTGGACAACCCGCTCTACCACCTGAGCTGCAGTTGCCCGAGTTAGGGAAACGACCCCGGCCCCAGAAGGGTCGCACGAGGCTGTGCACTCTCGGTGAGGGGAGTTGTGTGAGGAAGGACATCTGGTGTAAAACTTGTGCCAGAATCAATATGCGGCGGGTGATCTGCTGTGGTGACCCTGAAACCGGAACAGACGAAAGACGGAGGAATATATATATATATATATTAGTGAGCAAGGGGCTGGGAAATAAAAGGTCATGGGGGGAAAATATAAAACGGGCAGAAAACAAAACGAATTCAAGCGCTGCTGTGTCACAAACAGGACACTTGGACATTATCGTATTCACACTTTCATCACCAGGACTATCCCTACATTTCCATCATTATTTGCATGACTGTCAATACCAAAAGCTAGTCTTAATGACTGTGTGCGTGCGTGTTCACTTATTAATAAGCATATACCTCCATCAGTAGTTGAGAAGAGACGACGCACGCCAATCTTCATGTGAATATGAAAGCGCACTCTGAGCTTTTTACAGATAAACAAATGGAACTGCTGGCATTTAGTTTAGAAAAAAAACATTCAGTCTTTGTATTTAAGGAACTGGAGGGGGAGAGCAAATGCCACGTCGCAGTAGGCTACATTTTCAGAGTGCGGAATTAGTGTTAGATCTGTAACACACACACACACACACACACTTACTTTCTTCAGTGCACTTCAACACGGTGATGCTTACACTGCCACTAAAGCACAAAGTGGTCTTAAACAAACAACAAACACAGGACAAGCATGTGTGTATACCCAGTACACACACACACACACACACTATACTGACAAATTCTCACTCAATCTTTTTCCTCATGTGTCACATCCAAATGGGAATCCTGATCATTTTCCATTCCACAGTTGTTGTTGTTTTTTTACTCCAGTGAAATATGCAATTGTTTAAATATCATTTTAGTAATGTTCTTGTAGTTCCTGCTCAGTGCTAAATTTAGCCTGTCCCCCACAGAGTCTGACTGAGCCGCCGCTTTCCCGCTCTCCTCTCCCATTTCAGGAAAGGAGAAAAGGAGAAAAGGAGGGAGGTGGAGGATCACTGCAGCCTCAAGGAGCACACTTTTCTATTTCCAGCTTCCTCTCGCTTCACCTCTCAGAATGAACGCTGTGTTCCGTCTGGGTCACTGTCTGTTTACCTGTGTCCTCTCTCCCCCAGTTCTACAGTACATCACACACACACACACACACTATTGTAGGTTTGTGTCTTCCTCTGTTTGAGCTGCTGATGTGAAAATGACGGCACAGTTTAAAAGCTGCTTCCTGCTCACAGAAGCCTGAGTAGAGCCGTGTAATGGCGGAGTTTCTGTTACAGGCCACACACAGATTACAGGGGCCATCACCTGGAGCCAGGCCAACTATCACACACACACACACACACCTGCCTCTTCGTTTCCCACAGAGCAAGAGACCACCTATACTTACAGCTGCACGATTACAGCTCAAATTGATTTTGTCACAATAACCTTTAAGATATGTAAACACAACCAGGCTTGAAATACATAAATGTGTAGAAATAAATACAGTCAGAGAAGCAGACAGCACGGTAAGTGGTTCATTTAAAAAACCATGAATGAGGAACTTCTGACTCGCCAGCATCAATAACAACTAAATAATTAAAACTTTAGATTAGACTTCACGCAAGTCTAATCATTAGTGAAAAGGACAAACAATCCTGAACTTAATTAAAAAAAAGCATGCAGCCCTAGTTTATAATACGATACTGAGACTTAGCTTTGAAACATAACCATACACAGTGTAAGCTGCCTTAGCTGTTGTTTTCATGAATTAATCACAATGAGCTAAAATGATTCATCACGAGGCTCTGCATACTGAGAGAGAGAGAGAGAGAGAGAGAGAGAAAGGGGGAGAGAGAGTTAGAGAGAGAAAGAGCGAGAGAGAGGTAGAGACAGAGGTAGAGAGAAGGGTGGAAAGTGGGAGAAAGGAATAGAGCGGTAGAGAGAGAGGTAGAGATAGAGAGAGGAGTAGAGAGGTAGGGAGAGGGGTAGAGAGAGGGGTAGAGAGAGTGGAAGAGAGGTAGAGAGAGGGGAAGAGAGAGAGGAAGAGAGGTAGAGAGAGGGGTAGAGAGGTAGAGAGAGGGGTAGAGAGGTAGAGAGAGGGGAAGAGAGGTAGAGAGAGGGGTAGAGAGGTAGAGAGAGGGGTAGAGAGAGGGGAAGAGAGGGGTGAAGAGAGGTAGAGAGAGGGGTAGAGAGAGACGTAGAGAGAGGGGAAGAGAGGTAGAGAGAGGGGAAGAGAGGGGGAAGAGAGGTAGAGAGAGGGAAGAGAGAGGGGAAGAGAGAGAGGTAGAGAGAGGGGAACAGAGAGGGGTAGAGAGAAGGGGAACAGAGAGGGGTAGTGAGAGAGGTAGAGAGAAGGGAAGAGAGAGGGGTAGAGAGAGGGAGAGAGTATTCTGGATCTGCTAGTCTGCGGAGACTATGATCAGTAAACCGTGTCCTGCTCTGCTCTGTGTTCAGGGAGATTGAGTAATGGTGGAACAGATCAGTAGGTTTCCAGACTGAACAATGGCTGAATTTGCATTTGTGGCGTAACGATATTCCGTCAGACTGAAGATATTTGAACACACTTTATGAGAGAATCCGTATGGCCTTTCTGTGGAACAATGATGTAATGTGCAGAGGACCCTCCCAGTCTCCACGTTCCCTCAGGCCTTCCTTCACTCGTCATCTTCCCACAGACTTCCACCACAGTTTCCATCAGCTCGGCCACGAGCAGCCGGACGCGTCGTGACGCTGGCTTCACTGAGGGAAATCAATATCCTCATCACATCACTGCCATCGAGGAAAACTTCATGATAAAAATCGAGACGCTTTTAATCACAGCACTACCCTGTGTTTGACCATCACAATCGTGCGTGTTTTTTTATCATCCCATTCCAGACGCAGTTCCTCTTCACTGTTTTAATAACCCTCAGTCTTCAGGGAAGGCTTTACACTAGATGTTGGAGCATGGATGTGGGAATGTGTGTTCATTCAGCCACAAGAGCGTCAGTGAGGTCATGCACTGGTGTTAGGCAAGGAGGTCTGGTGCTCAGTCAGCGTTCCAGTTCATCTCAAAGGTGTTCAGTGGGGTTGAGGTCAGGCCTCTGTGCTGGACACTCGAGTTCTTCCACTCCAGCCTTCTCAAGCCATATCTTCATGGAGCTCGCTTTGTGCACAGGGGCATGGTCATGCTGGAACAGGTTTAGGTCCAGTGACGGGAAATTCTAAACAACTGTGTATTTCATACTTTGTGGAACAGTTTGGTGAAGACCCAATTACGGGAATGACGACCATGCAACCTTCTTTTGGACATATAGTGCATACTGTTTTGCTTGATCTTAGTCCAAAAGTTAAAATTCATTATAGTGAAAGGTTTACCCAGGGATGGTCTGAGACACAGATTGTCCTCTGGCAGAATAAAGGGATGGTGATCTTCCTCCCCCACACTCCTCCACTCCACCTGCCCACACCTGAGAAAAGGCACTCCATTCATTCTTCAGGTTCTCTCTCTATCACAAGTATATGAACTACAGCAGCAGGAGGAGTATCAGGAGCCGTGGGCAGAACAGAAACATTAGAGAGTAGCTGAGTCACAGATGGCTGAAAAGATCAAGAAACGATCAGAGACACAGCAGCTAGGTTTCAAGACTGAGCAAAATAAACTGCGTTTCTTACTACAGCCTCTCTTTTGGGACGATTTGAGGGCATTAGAACCTTCTCAAAAGTGTGAGTCACCTACTCCAGCTTGCGGGATGTTCAGAGTTTTACCAGGGCATATGAATACGTGTGTGTGTGTATGTGTGTGCGCGCACACACACACACACACACACACACACACACACACACACACAATCACCACACGTGTGGCACTCAGCCAGTGGCGTCACACTCTCTTGCCACCTGCTTGACAGATTTACATCATGCCTTCTGGCATTGTACAGCAACTCCATGCCCGGATCAGGTGCTCCTGTTCTGTAACTATATGTTTATATGATGTGTGTAATGCGTCATCAGCGTGTACCTGTGCCTCACAGCAGCGACAGCTGACAGGAAATGCAGTCTGAGTGATAACGTGTCTGCGTAAAGAACCTGATCATTGAAAGGAAGATGAAAGCAGAGGCCAAGCTTAGTGTTTCCTCTTCATCTCCAGTGCGCTTCAGATTTACAACCTACGCGCACAGAACAATCCTACATCATTTCCTGTAAGCTGGACGG
>CM022774.1:16739798-17027298 GCA_012411365.1 Ameiurus melas
TCCCCCAGTGCGGATAAGCCGCTGCTTATATCACTTATACAAATGGCCCTGCTTGCTCTTTTCTATTTCAAGACCCCTATTACTAGAGTCATCCATCAATTGCCTGGTATTGGATCTATTTTCATCATCTAACTGGTATGTATGCATATACATTAGTTGATACTATATGTATAGTATCGAGTTAATGGTTAATAACTTATCATGCTTGATTATAGCACTTGTATTTTAATAGTACATCTGCATATTCATGAATGTAAATAAAATCTGAAGCATTGGATCAGATTTATCCTGTGTTGGCTCAGAATAATTACATCTCTCCCAATGGGATTCTGTGTTGTCTTGAAATGATTCCCAAATGCTCGTTGTGCTCCACCAGGGTATTGGATCATCTGCAATCTACAATCAAAAATCCATACTATGATACTGTTCTTCATGACTACCTTCATTTTAAAGTATTCACCACTAAATGATTAGAAATTATTAGTAATTCATAGTAGACTGGTACCAAAATAAGTGTTTTTCACTATGATTTTATTGCTGCATGAAAATCTAACATATAAAAAGTCATTAGTGTAATAGTCATTAGCCCGCTCTGGAAGACCATTCCTTGTTTCTTTAAGTTTTTGCAAATTAGCTCAATTGACTGGTGCTGCAAGAAGAGACATTAATATTTTGTTAAACACAGAGTACATTAATAGTCTGGCAGGAAAGAATCCAGACTCATTGGAGCAGGTTCACAGAAGAAAGTTTGATAAGAACTACTATGCTAAGTATTATATTAATTTAATATTATTATTTAAATTCATTACAAAAATCCTAGCTGTGAGGAAGCAACACTAGCTGCTGCACCTCTGTAGCACACAGGTGTCTACTTATCCGTTCAATTCAATTTCATTTGACTAATGCTTTTATAAATAAATTTATAATGAGCAAGCCATGGGTGCCTGGGAAAGAATCCCTTAAATGACATAAGGAAGAAATCTTGAGAGGAATCAGACTTAAAAGGGAATCCATACTATAATGATTTACACTGGATAGAGAGATTATACACTCACCAAACACTTTATTAAGAACACTATACTAATACTGGGTAGGGTCTCCATTTGCTCTCATAACAGCCTCAATTCTTTATGCTATGGATACCACAAAGTGTTGGAAATATTCCTTTGAGAATATTATACTGTGACTCTCCTGTTCTAACTTATACTGTGACTCTCCTGTTCTACCAGATCCCAAAGTGTTTTACTGGATTCCGATCTGGTGACTGGGAAAGCCACTGAAGAAACTGAACATGTTCATAAAACCAGTATGAGACTTTTGCTTTGTGACATGGTGCATGATCATGCTGGACGTAGCCATTAAAAGATGGTAAATTGTGACCATGAAGGGATGCACATGATCAGCAGCAACATTCAAATAGTCTGTGGGACTCAAGCGATGATTGATTGGTATTAATGTGCCTAGATTCACCACACCATTTCACCATCTCCACCAGCCTGGAGTGTTGACACAAGTCAGGTTGTGTCCATGGATGTTGGCACCAAATTCTGATCCTACCATCTGTGTGCCTCAGCAGAAGTTGAGATTCATCAGACCAGGCCATGGGCGTAACCATGCATTCTTTGGGGGGGTCGTGTCCCCCCAATGTTGAGGACATACCAATCTGTCCCCCCAATATACAGTACAAAATATTTTCTATATGTCCCCCCAACGTATCTGTCTTTTCTTCATCTTTTCTATTTATTTATGTCTATTCATTTTTAATATATTTCCGTTTGTTAAGGAATATAGGTGTGTACCCCCCTCCAATTGTACACTTGGTTGCACCCATACTCAACGTAAGTTTGTTGATATATTTTAGCAGCTCAGTCTGTAAGAAATGGAGACAGCAGCCAAGCGTAGAAAAGTGCATCAGAACATATGAGCTTTTTTTCAGACAGTAAGTAACCAGATCCCTAAATAGTAGTTAACCTTAACTTAGTATAGAAGGCATCATACCATGGCTTGGTTTGTTCTTAAGAACGTCAATTAACTTTTGATATTTGCACACCCACGAAGTAGGCTAGGCTAACATCAGTTCCGGTTTTTGACCATTAACGTTACATTCACACACACACACAAAAGTTTCAGTTTTATAATACAGAATAGAGAATTTATTTTGTTTCAACATCAGCACAACTGGTAGCTAACTGCCTGTTCTGAACAGTTACATTTAACCATACATCCATCTATATCACTTATCCTTATCTAAGGGAACCTGGAGCCTATCCCAGGGAGCATCTGGCACAAGGCAGGGTACACCCTGGATGGGGTGCCAATCCATTGCAAGGGACAATCACATTCACACACCCATTCATACCATTCATACTAGACATACCAGTCAGCCTACCATACATGTCTTTTGACTGGGGGGGAAACTGGTGTACTCGGAGAAAACCCAAACAGCACGTTGAGAACATGCAAACTCCTCACACGCAGAGCTGCGGCGGGAATCGAACCTCCAACTCTGTTAGGAAAATGTGATAACCACTAAGCCACCGTGCTCCCCTAGTTACATTTAACCAATCTAGCTAATTCCTTCTGCCTTTTAGACGTAGAATATAAAAGCCAAATAAATCTACTTTATGGTTACAATTTTCTTTTCTATTAGACATAATGCATTACAACTTTACGTTCAACTGAGTAATTTCCTCATTAAGGTTTGCATTAGTTTGTGCTAATGTTGTGGAATCTGAAAAGTAATCCATGGTTTTCGGAGTTTGTGGAGATCTGGAAAGTCTAGGAAACATGCGTTAGCTCATTATTATCCTCTAGGATATGACTTATTTCACCAGGTGATTAAGAATATGCAAAAGGTCAGTTCATTTACATTGTTTTGCTTATTTGAATTTATTTGCTTTTTAACAGTGCAGCAGGCCTCCAGGTGTAGACAGTACTACTGGACATAATCAGGCTATCAGGTTACTTCCTGTTTACACAATATTAAGTGGGTATATTAAGTGTTTATTATTTACACATGCAAAATACTTTGGAAATGCAATGTGATTAGGACCCAAACATAATGCTCGCAGAGGGGCCCCTTCTGACACTGCATTTCAAAATCGTAAAATGTCTTCAATCCTTAGTCAGTACTGCTGTGTACACTATATATTTGATCATTAAAGCAGGTCTTATATCGATCACAGAAATAGCATGGTTCTGTTCCCACATTGTGTGTTAATTACACCTGTACACATGTAATTCAGGTGTACTGTATGTGCAATAATGCAGTCCCACAACCTGCAGTCCCTCATATGAGCAATATTTGGCCATAAGCGTAACATTCATCTTGTATCTGTCTTGTATGTGCAAGATTTGTTTGTGTTGTGCTTTTGCATTCATGGTGTTTTGTACTGTATTTATTGTCTATTTATTGTCATTTACATTGGAGTGTTTTTGTAATTTTGTTATTTTTAGGCATCAGCTGGGGGTGTCACCAACAGAATTCCGCTGTGTCAAACACAATGACAATAAAACACTGAACCCTTGAATTGTGTGATCCACAGAACCTGAGAGACAAAATATGATTCCTGTCATTTACATTTAGGATCACTGTCAGTTAGTCCAATTCTTTCTCATACCGAATTTGTGCCTGGAGATACATCTCTCTCTATCACACACACACACACACACACACACACACACACACACAGATCCACTTGAGGACCTTCTATTGACATGAACAGGGTGCCAACCCATCGCAGGGCACAATTGCACACACATTCACATTCACGAAACAGCCTACAATGTATGTCTTTGGACTTGTGGAGGAAACTGGAGTACCCGGTGCAAACCCCTGAAGCGGTGAGAACATGCAGACTCCACACACACAGGATGGAGACAGGATTCAAACTTCCAATCCCGGAGGTGCAAGGCAAATGTGTTAACCACCAAGCCACTGTGCCCTCATAATACATGATTATTAATGCGGCTAATTAATGCTATGCCTACCAATAAATCTATCATCTAACCCTCATCATCACTTCTGAACCAAGAAGAAACCATTGGACTATAATTAGTTGTTCTCATGGGGGACAGACGTCTCCACAACAATGTCAGATATTCCTTTTGAGGACATTTGTTGTGGGAAGAGATATAAACATGCCCCCCCCCCCTCACACACACACACACACACACACACAGAGCAGCTCGTGTACTGATAGCGAGCATGACGAGTGGAGAATCCCGGTCTCTCCGCTCCCCGTTTGTAACGGATACTCAGGCGGGCTGCAGGGGGCGCTCGTATCCTCATTAGGAGAACCCACCCGGCCGGCACACATTCTCCTGAGAGAGAGAGAGAGAGAGAGACTGGAGGCTGGATCTTGCTAATTGTGAGTCCAACAGGACCCGAGCACCAAAAGTCAGTGAAAGGCTGCTAGGCTCCTCTTTTGGTCTTCGTGCGCTTTAGCGAGGATTAGATTCAGCCAGATCCCGGGCAGGACGGATGTCCCGACGACCGCCTGCACTGAAGTCGGATCCTGAAAACTGAGGAGAAGATTTGAGTGTTTTCCCCGGTTTTTTCTGGAGACGAAGCGGGGCGAGCGGGCGATCCGTGTTGCTGCTGCTGCTGCCATGAAGCTGCCGGGCTGGATGGCTGTGGCGCTGCTGCTCGCGCACTCTGTGTCGGTAAGCCCAGCAGTCGCGCTCTATTGTTATCCGCAGACAAACGTGGCCGCGCGAGACCTCGGTTTCAGCACCTGTATGTGTCTGTGTGTGTGTGTGTGTGTGGGTTGGGGGCACTTAATGACGGTGTGTAGTTCTAATGTGTGTGTTGGATGGCGTCATAAATAAACAGTGACTTTGTAGAACGTGCTCGGTGATCAGTTGTAAATCTCGGAGGCGAGCCGCGTTTCTCGCTTGACCGCAAACAGCGTGTCGTGCGCGCGAGAGCTCCGTGGAGACGTCACCTGCGGGGTTCCTTTACGGTTTTTTTTTTTTTTAACCCACCAGCTTTATTGATCAGCGTGTGGCTTTGTGAGTGGCCTGGTGGACGTTGTAGGTCAGGGACACACGACTAGCCCGAGTCCCCTCCCCTAGTCTGGTCCGTGTGTCGATGCGTAGTAGCTTCTCAATGTGTGTCTGGGTGCGCGCGCGCGCGCGAGCGATAGTGCGTGGTGGGATAGGCCATAATTAGCAGGTCTCATCTAATTACGGCCGTTTGGCCTTCGTCTGCTCGGGTGGATCGAGGTCGTGGAGCGGTTGTGGGATCGGGGTTTATTAGCCCGGGGTAGGGTGGGGTAGGTGCAATAGATAGGAGGTGGGGTGCAGATAGGAGGAACGGCTGCGGGCTAGAGAGATGGAAGATGACGTCATTGGCACTCGCAGGAGCTGAGAGGAACTGACCATATACAGGAGGCTCCGTCCAGAACCGCACACCACTGCACTAAAGAGCACGCGACTTCACGTGTGGTTTTCACAAATACTGAGTTTCCGACAGAACACACTTCTCAGTGTAACAGTGTACGGTTTCTGGACGCAGACATTTATTTGAGTGGGGCAATGCAAGCAGCTTCCTAGTACATACAATGCAAAATGCATGCAATTATGTAATTGAAACTGAACATCTAACTAAATAAACAAGGTCAGGATATTCTGTCTGTTTTTCTAAGAGTAGATATACAATTAAAGCAAACATGATACCAATCACACCAGTTACAGATCTACCATGAAAACAAGCATGGTCAGTACTCAAAGCTGAAACCTACACTTTTCGTACTGACCTGACAAACAAAAGAGGAAGAGTGGTTGGATTTTGTTCAATACAAACCAATTTGTATGGAAAAAGTATGAATGTTAACCTCTAACCCTTAACCTTGGTAACTTTTCATTCAGGTTGTGAGAATAGTGCTGAAGTGTGAGGTCATTGTTGAGATAAGGATAGAAACAGAGCGAGAAAGTGGGAAAGAATGTTATATCATTACACATACATTTTTAAATGTATTTAAAAAAATCAACACTATAGAATACAGCGACATTGATTTGCATGTTATAAATTGACTTCCCTTGAAAATTATAGTCATTACCAAGTACTAAGTCATGTTTTGCAGAGGGGTCAAATACATAGGCTTTAGCTGTTCAACAGAAATGTTCATCAGAAATGTTTAATAAAAAAGAAACGTTTTGCAGAAATGTATAGCAGAACTGGTTTAGCAAAAATTGTTCAGTAAAAATATAGAAATGTTCTGTAGAAATGTTCATCAGAAGTGTTCAGCAGAAATGTTCAATAAAAATTAAAAAGAAAAAAAAACATATTTCCGTCATTAAAATGCAAATCAATTTATAACATTTTGAAATGCATTTTTCTGGATTTTCTTGTTGTTATTCTGTCTCTCTCTGTTCAAATAAACCTACCATTAAAATTATAGACTGAACATTTCTTTGTTAGTGGGCAAACGTACAAAATCAGCAGGGGATCAAATACTTCCTTCCCTCACTGTACATTAAGCTCCGTGTTTTCATGATGGACAAAAAGGATAGTTTTATGTTCCAAAAGCAGCTTGTGGTCATAATGGATGAAATCATAATGCTTAGAAAAAGAGATCAAGGTGCACAAAGAATCATTTTATAATTTTATAAAATGTATGCATAAGCCTCACATATTCTTTCCACATTTTTTCCTTATCTCTTCTCATCTAGACACATTTCTTCTTTTTTTTTTTCATTTCCACCCACTCATTTGATTGAGCTTGAAGCTCAAACAAGCCACTATTGACCCTTGTCCAGAGTAAAGTTTTTACCAGTCAGATGTTGAGGCCTCTTGAAAGGAAGTTCAGTGGTGTAATATCCTTTACAGTCCTGTCTGCCAAAACAAGAGTTTAATTTAGATCTAGAATTGTTACTAAACGGACATATCCCCTTCCTCTTTGTCTTTTCTTTCCCTCTGTGTGTGTGTGTGTGTGTGTGTTTGTATGTGTATATGTGTGTAGTTGCATGCTTAGGATCATGTTGGTCAATACTGAATCAGTGTTTTGTGCTGCGGACGACAAAGACAACCATAGAGGGAGAGGAGGAGAGAGGAAAAATGGGAGAAAGGAATGTGTGAAGCAGGGAATCTCTACCCCTGACATTCTCAGACCACACAGACACAATCATGTGCAACTATAATAAGATACACGCTGTACTGTATCAACATCTTTCTAGCCATTTCATAATTCTGTGTATCATAGATAGTACATGGGATTTGCTAAGGTAATACCAATAAGGCAGAAATCCTAGAGGGATATTACACACAAGCAAAAACAAAATAGTTCATTCTGAGAAAGAGTCTGAGAAAGTGTGTTGATGTGTGCCTTCTCATGTGCAGGAACTGACAGCATCCTTTCTAATCTGAATTCTGGTTCAGATAGGTGTAATTCAGAACACAAATGGTGGATCAGATCTCACTTGGATGATTTTTTTGAGATTTGGTAATTGCTTTACTCACTTTCATTAAGAGAGCAGTGCATTTTGCTTGCTTGGCAGCCAGGCTAGGAATCTCTAGGCATCTGACGATTTGATTACATTTTTTATGCAAGGTGCCATGATGTGATTATAAAATGATTCTTAATGCATCTTGGTGCATTTTGATCTTTTATTTCTACATTATGCATTTTGAGTTCTTCCTGTATGACCACATGCTGCTGATCATTTTCATCCATCATGAAAAACACTGGGCTTCATGTACTATAGTGTTGTTGTTTTTTGTTTTTTTTTAAATCCCAGTAAAAACGTGTATGCATGAGCCTGTAAAAGCCTGACAACGTTTTTATGAATCAGTGCAGCATTTTACATAAGAGTATCATGATGAATCTGGGAATCAGTTATATTACTCATCCCTGCTTGCCAGGCATATATACCTTTGAGCATATATAGTTAAATCCTAAAATAATCCCACATTAGCATGTCAAATGGCACTTGCATCTAGGAAAGAGTAAGTCATTTAGAGGTGTCTGGGCAGGAAGCTCAGCAGTGTCAATTCCACAGAAAGCCTCACACTGACTCACCTCCCCCTGACCTCCACCCACTGCTCTGCACTCCTCCACTGAGGCAGGCCCCAAGGTGATGGATGCTGGCAGGTGAAATCTGGGTCACAAAATCAATACTCGAAGGCTTTATGTTTACACAAATAGAACCTTGTTTTAGGTCTACTATATGTCAAAGAGGGTTTGTGGATCATACAGCTAATTATGATTGAGCTATTACAATATTCGGTTGTTTTCAGCCACACGGTAACTACACCTTGTTGTTAATATACTGAAAGCAGTAATTATATGTTTACATTTATTCATTTGGCAGGCGCTTTTATCCAAAGCGTTTTACAAGTAATGTAGAATCCGATCCAAATATAATCCAATTATAGAGAAAATGGAAAGAGGGAAAGAGATTGGGGGATGCAGAGAGAGGAGGAGTGAGACAGAGAGAGAGAGAGAGAGAGAGAGAGAGAGGGGGGATAGAGAAGTGCAATGCTGCTTGCGCTTTCCCAGGAGATTCTGCTCTCTACCTGCTCACTACAGTCACCATGACAACCACTGAGCACAGTACAGTCACAGCTTTACACAATCTCTCCCTCTCTCTCTCTTCAGTCTTTCTCTGTAAATCTGTCTGTCTCTCCCCATCTCTCTCTCTCTCTCACTCGCTCTCTCTCTTCCGCTCATGCTCGTTAATTCAGATGATGCCTCACTCTGATTGGGGGAGGGGAAATCCTCCCCATCTTTACCTGACAGACACACATGAGGGGAGGGAGGGATGGAGGAGAGGCAGATGTAAATGATAGTCTGTCTGTGTAGGTGTATGTGTGTTTAAACATCTCTGGGAGTCTCCACAGATAACACTTTGCTCTGTTTCAGATGTGGTTTTGTAAATGCTAGTTTGTAACGACGTGTCCCTGAAAAACCGTGGCGTGATAGAGTAGTTGTTCTCTCCCGAAATGCCCATGTGGCCCAAATTTTGGTGCATTTGTGTGTGCGTTTGCTGAGCTATAATAAGACTCTAAATTAGAGGGCATTGGTGGGAGCGGCTCCAAAGCCACAATGAATTTAAAACGTTACATCAATATGCTGTTTAAATATGAATACATCTAGCTTAGCCAATACACCACTCCTTGCACAGAAAGAGAAGGGGAGACTGTGTGTGTGTGTGTGTGTGTGTGTGTGTGTCTGTTTGTTCTGCAGATATTCTCAGGGCCTCTGGCTGAGAGGGGGGCGGAGCCAGCGATGCATTTCCGTGGAGATAGGGGACTGGCTTGTATAATTGGTTTAACAAGAGGTCAGGGGCGTGGCAGTGTACTCTGGGGAGTATTGCGGTATAGTTAACTTTCCGGTGGCAGGGTGGAGCACAGCGAGCATTTGGGAACCGTTTCAGACAACACAGAATCCCAGTGGGAGAGATGTAATAATTCTGAGCCAACACAGGATAAATCTGATCCAATGCTTCAAAAGTTCTGCGTGTACATTTCAGCTGATTTTATAAAGATTCATGATCATGCAGATGTACGATTAAAATACAAGTGCTATAATCAAGCATGATAAGTTATTAACCATGAACTCGATACTATACATATAGTATAAACTAATGTATATGCATACATACCAGTTAGATGATGAAAATAGTGTGAGAAAGCTTATTGAAGAGAATTTTAAGGTATGAGAATACTGATGAATCATTTTTGGAAAACTACAGAGAATGAACTTGATTCCGTTTTGATTAAGTACTTTCAACAAGAGACAAGCTACAGTTACATGCATTTTAATAATCTGTTATTGTTGTTTTAATAATCTGGATTTTAAAAGGTGAATCCAATTGATAGCTCAACGATAATAAAAGTAAAAAAAAAAACCCCACTGTTTATAACGGAATCGGAATACAGTACACCAATTGAAGCCAATATGAATTTCTGAGTTTCTTGTTGATTGTATAGATGGTGTAATTAGTTTAACAATCCTTTAGTCAAAATAGTTGCCATGAATCCACTATCAGAATGTGTGCATCTGGCGCATGTGGTTGCTTCAGACAGGATGTTGTTCATGTTACACATTATAAATGATAAAAGCTGAAAAATATTACAAGCAAGGGCAACTGGTATACATGGGCTATGCCTCCCTGTCCTTCAAAGATAAAAAGACATCAGTATAAGGTTTTATTTTTGGCATCCACATCAGATTATTTGCTTTTAATAAGTGTCTTAAGGCAGATTTAGGATTTTTGTGGAAGCAAGTGCAGCAGCACCAAGTGTAAGAACAGCATAACTTTTTCTCTCTAAACCAGTCTGTATATTCATGTATCTATCTATGAGTCATGTCAGATATTTACACAGAGTGAAGTCTACTTCACTTCATTCGGTGTAATGAATGTGAATGAGGATTTTTCTCGATCATTCTTTTCCTTAAAAATGCCCTTGGAGGAGAAACTCACATCGTCCAAGCAGGATACAAATGACACCAACGGACAGACAACCGAACAGAAGGTTTTGTGTTTTTTTTTGTTTTGTTTGAATGCTATTTGGAGGAAATACGGCATGAAACCCTTTAAAAACACACCTAAAAAATGACAACTCATAAAATGCAGCTGTCTATTTGCATTTAAATGTGTGGGTGTGTGGGTATATGTGTGGGTATATGTGAGTATATGTGGGTGTGTGTGGGTGTGTGGGTGCTAGTTTGATCATCATTCTTATTGTACCATCAATAAGGCCGTGTGATGTAATGCATTCATTGTGATTCCTTCATTCGTTGTCAAGCTACTGATATTAGATTTTAGCACTCCCGTGTTATATCACGACCAGCCACCGTTGGTTGGTTGTGAGGGTGTGAAAGGCATCTAGGTATATTTTGAGGTGCACAAATTCTTTTGCTCGCTGTTTTAGTACAATTATGCTACATTTTGCCGAGACCGAAAACCTTGCCAATATGCTGAGTTAACATTATCTATATATTATACAATGTCGATGGACTGGCACCCTGTCCAGAGTGTACCCTGCCTTGTGCCCGATGCTTCCTGGGATAGGCTCCAGGTTTCCCGTGACCCTGAAAAGGAGCAAGCGGTAGAAGATGGATGGATGGATGGATGGATATACAATGTCAAGACAAGCTTCTGGTTGTTATGGAGACATTTACACTAAGTACTGTTCCAGGCACAAATGGTTCAGATCATATATAATGTGCTGTAAACAGTTGTTCAGCTGACTGCCAAGTTTAGGGTGCATGAACAATTCATTCAGAGTATGCAGTCAGATTTATGGAAATCTGCTTCTGGACACTGCCATTGAAACAAAGCAGGTTTACACAGATCCATGTGTAGACCTTTAATGAGCAAACCAAAGGTGACAGTGGAAAGGATAAAACTCAGTTGAGATG
The DNA here is from genome assembly GCA_012411365.1 of Ameiurus melas. Classification (NCBI taxonomy): domain Eukaryota; kingdom Metazoa; phylum Chordata; class Actinopteri; order Siluriformes; family Ictaluridae; genus Ameiurus; species Ameiurus melas. Next base: position 16,751,168 of record CM022774.1, read on the forward strand.
GCATAAGGAAAGAAGAAGAAATCTTGAGCCAGGAGCCAGAATGAAAAGTTGAACCCATCCTTCTCTGTGTGATTGATTATTGTGTAACAGGAATAAGTTACATTTAAGATAAATTGGTAAGTGTGTGTGAGATGGATGCAACAATCAGTATGTGAGTGCTCTTTCCCCATCTGTCTCTCTTTCTGAGATCTGAAGAAATCATCACGGGGAGGGGACCTTAAGTCCTTTAATCCTCAATCCAGGAGCAAAATGGTGACAGTTGCTAATGCTTTAACTAAGCTGTCTCAAAAGGCTTGACATAGAATAAATATAGAGGTTATGCATGTGACATCACGGTAGGTGAAACTCACGGAACGGCGGCCACGCCCACTGAGCGGCAAAAAGACTGAGCGGCAGCATCAGTACACAGAAAAATACAGAAAAACGCATCTAATATGGGAAAAATCTGTTGTGAGATCGACTGTGCTAACAGATTCAACAAGAATTCAGAGCTATCTTTTTACAGAGTGTGAAAAAACAGTCCTTCTTTACTATGTCGAGCCTTGTAAGTGTAAGTTCTTTTGGCACGTGGTATTCATGTCATACAATGATGAATAATTTGCTACATATTTATTTTTAAACGCTGCCTGTTTCCACTGATGAATAACGGGGGCTCATTCATTCTCTGAGACAAATATATAACGGTAGATTGTGGAAGCAGTGTTCGCTACACACAAACTAGGACTAGCTAGCTTACGGTTTACCAGATATAATTATATAATAAAATAAAAACATTTGTACATATATTTCCACATATAACCAGGGTGTTTGTGTTCTTATCACTTTAATTTCTCCAGAAAATCCCAGCTTGAAGTAGGACTTTTTTATGCCTCCAGGCTCTGCTTAGTGCATTTCCCCGGCTTCAAAATCAGGTACATATAAATGTCGCGAAAACCCTTTTCTGGACTCATGCCAATGTCTATGGACCGCAGGTTCTTGGGCAAGCTGTAAGGATCACTGTCGAGTCCAACTGCCTTTAATTTAACCTGATAATCGTTAGTTATGCTAGCGTTTTCACAACTTCCCCTATTAAAACCAGCCATTTTGCTGGACATTTTGCCAATCAGTCCGGGCGAGTGGGCGTGTTTCAGTGAGTGACATCAGCGCATACTCTCTATTCCCAAATACATCTTCCTTTATCCTTGTACTGTATCATATTCTGTTCACACATAGTCAGTCAATTCCAGTAAGTTCCTGGGAATTGTACTGGGCGTTGTCCTGGTCAGTTTCTCTTTCTGTCTTTGTTCAAGACAGTTGCTTCTGAATAAAATCTCCCAAATGAATAGATCCCTGTTATGTGATGCTGCGATTGTTTAACCCAGGCCATTGGAAGTGTTGTAAAAAATGTTATCTTTTAGCAATGTGCGCAGGCTATTGGTTATTCTTAGTTGCAATTGAAACCTTTCTTTTTGGTCAACCACATACTCTAGATTAGGTAGACGAAAAGCCTCTATTTTCCTGCTTGATTGTATGGTTGACCAATATCTCTGTTGTCTGGTAGCGGGTCTGTAACCACACAGCTTCTTTTGAGACCCACAAACAAGGTTTAAAACAAAATGTGCTTCCCGTTCAAAATGCAAATGGGCACGCAAACCACAACACCAAATTGTTTTTCAATAAGAATCTTTCTGCTTTGTCAGATTGCAGGATTTCGCAGAAGAATGTCCACGTTTGCACTTTTCCCTGTCACTTTTTTTCCCTCTCATCTAAATGTAGAGTTTAACTTCAGCTGCAGCTTAATCATGCAGAGGGTTTTTCTGTGAAAATTCAAACCTGTATTTTTTTTTTAAAGTGTGAGAGATGGGAGAGCCATGTGCACATGTGCAAAGTGATTTGACATCTTTGCAAATGAATGGTAACCCTGCCTAACACATCCTGGCAGAGCGCTCGATAATGCAACAGATCAAATCAGCAGCCTCTATAAATGTAAACGTGCTACACTTGAGCTACTTGATGCGCTCTTGATGAATTTTATCAGGTATATTGTGCTGTTGATTGTTAAATGTGTATATTTTCTACCCAATTTTTTGTCCCTTAAATTTAGCAAAGTAGCTTCTATAGGAAGGCTGTGGAAAACCAGTCTCCCATAGCCATATTTTCCACAAAGGAGTAATTGAATTGAATATGGCATCTTATTAGCCACAGGTCATGCAGTACACACTGTGTGGCATTTTGCAGTATTTAAATCCAACATGAACCAGATCCTGAACAGGAGAGACACTAGAGGATGAATCATACTAGATAGTACTGCACAACATTTTGGCACACATGGGGACAAGTGGGCTTAAATTGGTGCAATGTGAAAGCACTTGCTGCTTTATATTTCTTAGCAAAATAACATATTATTCAGTAAACAGCATATATTCTTCAGTAATGTAGTGACAAGAATGAGGAACAGAAGTGTGGACCTGACGATGGGCCCTGGGAGTTTAATAAATGAGAATCTATGCTGGTTTCCACAGGGTTCTCCAGTTTCCTCCCACCTCCTAAAACATGTCTGTTGGTGGATTGGATACACTAAAATGCCACTAGAGGTGTGTCTGTGTCCATTTTAAATGGAGATGTGAAGGAGTGGTTTATGGACATAAATGTATTCCAAAACTATGATCTATATAATTTTGATGCGGTAACTGTTAGTGACTTTTTCTGGAATATTTTGAATTATGGAGCATTTCAGCTTTTCTAATCTAATTGAGAGATGAGAAATGAGAGGAGTAAATGTACAGGGTGTACCAAAAGTCTCCATACATACGGGACTCTTTCTGCCAGAACCACGTCGGATGTGTATTCATCAGTGGATGTTCGTGGACGTCCACTTCTCGGTTTGTCCGCAACACGTCCAGTCTTTTTGTGACGTGTTTGCCATGAGAATGATTTCAATACGTTCTTCTTTTGTCAAAGTCATTCTTAAAAGCGATCTTAAAAAAAAAAATAATAAAATATATATATATATATATATATATATATATATATATACACGGTATAAACTAAGTATGAAAAAGTTTGGAAGACGTTTTGCTAATAAGTGTTAATTTCCCGTATGTATGGAGACCTTTGGGACACCCTGTAGATATGAATGTGTGAGATACTTCCTGTCAATGCTGTTTAAAAACACATATCCTGTAGAACAGTTTTTAATGCATCAATGAGTGTGGAGACTGACTGGCTACTTTCACACAACAACAAATGTTCATTTGAATCGTGACTCATCCAATTTGACAGTACATTCAATTCAGACGTGACAGATGGCATTAGAGAAATGACAGAGCTGTTATCATTATAGCTAAAAATGTGTCACATTGACTTGCTTGTACCAAATGCTTTAACAAGACAGTTTTAACAACGTCTGAAATGTTTTAAACGGTAAAATGATGTCAAACACAGCCTGCTTGCTTTCCATGTTTGGAATTCACTTTCTCTCATCTGAACCATTATCACTCTCCAGTAATATTGCGCAAATCTAAATATGATGTTTATTAGATGCAATGTATTTGTATTGCACGCACACAAACTTGTATCCTGTGCCTCTCCCATGCTGTTTTGAGGAGGAAAATCACTCATCACAGTTAGCTGGCTAGCTTGTTTCTAACAAAAGATGAACATGGATGCCTCAGTGTTTATTGTTCACTTTGTAGCTTGAATGCATGGAGGTTTAAATTTCCATAATTCAAAGCTCCGACTTTCAATTGATGTAAGTTGAATGGAGCATAACTCCATCAAACTCCTGTTCAAATAACAATGCTAACAAGCTAACACCAGTAGTTACAGTAAAATGAAAAATGCATTACAAAGATAAAAAATAGGACAGTGGAGGCACTCGATCACTCTGTGTATGAGTATGAGCTGAATTTCACATGTTCATAGTGTTATAACTTGGAGGAGTTAGCAAAAAGCACAGGTCAGGCTAAAATGCTGAAACCATCAGTCAGCCTGAACATGGGAGACATGGGAGTCAGTACAATATGTTACATCAAACACTCTTTACAAAATGTATTGTAAACTGATTTGTATTTAGCTAACCAATACTCGATGAATTCCATTAAGATGTAAGCTATTTTGAGTATCTGAGTTTCCTATATGTTCTTGTGAGGTAATCTTTCTTTATATGGTACAAACAAATGTTAAGTACTTTTATCATCTCTATCAATGCCCTTAATAAATTAACAGCTACTTCATGGTTTAAAAGTGATGCCATGACAATATTCTAATATTCCACAATATAAAATTCTGCTGACAAAGGGGCTGGGTGGCTTAGTGGTTAGCATGTTTTCCTTGCACCTCCAGGGTTGTGAGCTAAAAATCCTGCCTCTGCCATGTGTGCACAGAGCTTGCATGTTCTCCCCATGCTTCAGGGCTTCCTTTGGGTACTCCATTTTCTTCCCTCAGTCCAAAGACATGCATTGTAGGCTGACTGGCATTCCCAAATTTGTCTGTAGTGTGTGAATGGGTGTGTGAGTGTGTGCTATGGGTTGGCACCCCGTCCAGCGTGTCTCCCGCCTTGTGCCCCGAGCTCACTGGGATAGGCTCCAGGCTTCCTGCAACCCTGTGTAGGATAAGCAGTATGGAAATTGGATGGCTGGATGGATGGATGGATGGATGGAACTCTGCTGCATAGATACTGGGGGCAGAGTTTTCTGCACTTGGCTGTGAACTGCTGAACCTATTTAACCGCTAGAGACCGATGCTGCATTTGAAGTTGAAATTTATGGTAATTCCTCGCCTACAGCCGGTAAAAGCTACCAAAAATGCTCCTTCAACTTGAAATTGAAACTTGATAGTGTTCTCAACTACCAGTTCTTTCCCTGTTTATGGTGTGACCTGTTTATGGTGTGACATGGCTATAATGTTAGATAATGTTTACTTTAATTATTTAGTCTAGGATAATTTTGTATAGAAGAGTCAAAGAGTCAAATAACCTTGGTCAGGATTAAATCCTTTTAATGACAGAAGCTTTTGGTCCTAAATCCCTTCAGTACAGAAGTGACAGGAACGCATTTGCATTAAGCAAAAGTCTGAAAAACTATGCGTGCATGTGCGTGCGTGTGCGTATATATATAAAAGGGTGCACAGTGGCTTAGTGGTTAGCATGTTCGCCTCACACCTCCAGGGTCTGGGGTTCGATTCCTGCCGGGCCCGTGTGTGGAGTTTGCATGTTCTCCCCGTGTTGTGGGGGTTTCCTCTATGTACTCTGGTTTCCTCCCCCAGTCCAAAGACATGCATGGTAGGTTGATTGGCATGTCTAAATTGTCCATAGTGTGTGAATGAGTGTGTATGTGATTGTGCCCTGTGATGGACTGGCACCGTGGGATAGGCTCCAGGTTCCCTGTGACCCTGAAGAAGGAATAAGTGGTTATGGATGGATATATTTATAATCTGTTTTACACTGAGTTGCTCTTGCAAATGAGGAAATGGATAAAAGGACAAAATGTTACAGACACTTCAAACATTGGGTTAAAGAAAAACATCAAGCTTTCTTAAAACGTACAGCATAATAGAACATTTTCTATCAGCACACACTGTGGACAGTGTAAGGGGCCCCTTCTCTACTTTTAAATTAGTTTATAGCGGTCTTGGCTTTAGATCTATTAACATAATCTAGTATGCCTCTCCCTTGTAAGTAATGTAGTGATGCTTGCTTCATTCTCTTCCTTTGAGAGTGTCAGGTATTGCTTTCTCAAGCACAGTATGTCCTGAATAGAGCGTGGCACAACTGGGACTCAAGACTAAACCCCATAAGGCCACATTGCTTCTACACTTTACCTTGGAGCTCCCCTTGAGGAATTCATTTCACTCTTCTATTACATTGTGAAAATTGTCTTTCTGATGAGTTTCCGCCAGACAGTTGTTGTGTTGTTGGGGTAGATTTGTTTAGAGATGTTTATATTTAAATGAACACAAGGATGAGATGAGCTAAAGTATTCCTTGGAGAGTATTACTGACTGCACACTCAGTTGAGTATGCAGTTATCTGAATGCTTGAAGTAAAAATCAAGTGAAATGGTTGTTGCTGGTGTGGCTCTTGGCCACTATGGTTGTAGAGCACCAGATGTATTTCAGTTCAGGTCATTTAAAGCCACGTAACAGAGGCTGCACAAAGGCCTATGGCATGCTTTTAAATGATTTGATTATACACAAAACAAGATTGTAATTTGTTTAGAAGCTGCTATGTATGATCTTATCATGGAAAGAGTAAGCATGGTATTTAGTAAATGGTGTTTTAAATGACATTTCTATTAAAAGCAAGAGATCAAGATGTTGCAGGAAGAACTATATATCTGTTCTGCAGGCTGCTATCAGGCTTTACAGTGCCTCTGCCAAGTGTGCTCCCTTGACCCCACGCTTTCAGTATGAAAACAATAATCCATATCCTCCACACTACTGAATGTTTTCATTGAATAAACACCACACGCTGTTCACTGATGTATGTAAATGCTTCAGCTTTGATGTTTTTACATTGATGATCGTGGCAGATTTTAATAAATGTATATATGTGTAGTGTGTAAGTGTATGACATTTATTGTGAGTATATAACGCCAGCTTTTGTTTGGTACTGTCTGTCTTTTTGTTTGTCTGAATGAATGCAGATGTAATTATGCTGTGCTCGGATACTCATGTGAAATGGAATATAAATGAGTGTGAATCAGCAGATGCGCTTCTGTCAGCAGTAGCATCACAGCTGCCAAACGTGGCTCCAGATTGCTGTATTGATACATGGCATAGACATATGTTTAAAATTCTACAGGTTACCTGTCCATCAGTGTCGTAATCCTCAAACTGACAGAATCTCATAAACAGCTCATGAGCTGGCTAAGATTCGAAGGCACTGCTTTAGACACTGGTCATCGATCCATGTGATACCTATTACAGAGTTTTAAAACTGGACTTTAAAAGCTAAAAAATTTACATGAAAACACAATCCTCAGTTGTATTGTTTTCCTGGCTACAACTAAAATCATGCACTTTTTGTATATGCTGTTAGACAAGTTGTCATTTGTGATGAAATCCTGTATTCTTTCTCACATCCTCAGTTTGACAGAGTGGAAGATGCCCAGAACTCAAATGATAAGATGTCCTGATGGGCCGGAGACAAAAATGGGCTGCCAATTATTTTTTGACATATTGGAGGCCTTTCTCAGGACTGAGGAATTCTCAGGTGTGAACAGGGATGTGACAGGAAATGACAGCACAAGATCTTGAGCTGTCACTCAGGACAAGGATCCCAGAAATAGAACAGCTAGGCTGGCCACTGATAGCCCATAATTTGCATTTACATTTATTCATCTGCCATGCAGTTATGCCAAGGAACTTAGCATAAAAAAGTGAAGCAGAATACAGCCCAAGCATAGACCTGTTAAAGTAATACTACTGCATTTCTCAACTTTACATACCTATGCCTAATTACCACAGACAAGAATTTGTACTTCGTACCTGTAAAGAGAAAAAAGTGAAATGCACTAATAATGGAAATCTAAGGGCAGTTATTAACTTCCCTTAATAAAATGTGTCGCTATATTGTGTTCATTCAAAACTGCAGTGCTTATAGTTTCACAATGAAACTATATAGGATTAGACAGACTTGAGAGAAAGCTGTATGATGTTTTATCCATTTAATTACGGTTACTTATGCTCTCTGTAAGATTTTGTGTCAATAATACACAATTAGGAAAAAACTTGGGTGCTTTCATGTTTTCCCTGAGCTCTATTAAGTTGGTAATGACCACAAAATCTTTCCCTATTACTGAAAAGATACAGATACAGATTTTTTTTTGCTGAAAGAGTTATGCAAGTGTTTGCTACCAGTACCAGCAGCTGCCCTTGGACTTACATTATACAGTGAGGGAAAGAAGTATTTGATCCGCTGCTGATTTTGTACGTTTGCCCACTGACAAAGAAATGATCAATCTATAATTTTAATGGTAGGTTTATTTGAACAGTAAGACAACAAAAAAAAAAAAAAAAAAAAAAAAAAAAAAGTGTAAATTTTTTTAATTTTTTTTTTTTTTTTAGGGAAATTAGTATTTGACCCCCTCTCAAGTGCAAAAAATAACACACTCTTTAAAAGGGAGTGCTCATAATCTCAGCTTGTTACCTGTATAAAAGACACCTGTCCACAGAAGCAATCAATCAGATTCCAAACTCTCCACCATGGCCAAGACCAAAGAGCTCTCCAAGGATGTCAGGGACAAGATTTTAGACCTACACAAGTCTGGAATGGGCTACAAGACCATTGCCAAGCAGTTTGGTGAGAAGGTGACAACAGTTGGTGCGATTATTCACAAATGGAAGAAACACAAAAGAACTGTCAATCTCCCTCGGCCTGAGGCTCCATGCAAGATCTCACCTCATAGAGTTGCAGTGATCATGAGAACGGTGAGGAATCACCCCAGAACTACACGGGAGGATCTTGTCAATGATCTCAAGGCAGCTGGGACCATAATCACCAAGGAAACAATTGGTAACACACTACGCCATGAAGGACTGAAATCTGCAGCGCCCGCAAGGTCCCCCTGCTCAAGAAAGCACATATACATGCCCGTCTGATGTTTGCCAATGAACATCTGAATGATTCAGAGGACAACTGGATGAAAGTGTTGTGGTCAGATGAGACCAAAATGGAGCTCAACTCGCTGTGTTTGGAGGAGGAGGAATGCTGCCTATGACCCCAAGAACACCATCCCCACCGTCAAACATGGAGGTGGAAACATTATGCTTTGGGGGTGTTTTTCTGCTAAGGGGATAGGACAATCAAAGGGACGATGGACGGGGCCATGTACCGTCAAATCTTGGGTGAGAACCTCCTTACCTCAGCCAGGGCATTGAAAATGGGTCGTGGATTCCAGCATGACAATGACCCAAAACACACGGCCAAGGCAACAAAGGAGTGGCTCAAGAAGAAGTACATTAAGGTCCTGGAGTGGCCTAACCAGTCTCCAGACCTTAATCCCATAGAAAATCTGTGGAGGGAGCTGAAGGTTCGAGTTGCCAAATGTCAGCCTCGAAACCTTAATGACTTGGAGAAGATCTGCAAAGAGGAGTGGGACAAAATCCCTCCTGAGATGTGTGCAAACCTGGTGGCCAACTACAAGAAACGTCTGACCTCTGTGATTGCCAACAAGGGTTTTGCCACCAAGTACTAAGTCATGTTTTTCAGAGGGGTCAAATACATATTTCCCTCATTAAAATGCAAATCAATTTATAACATTTTTGACATGCATTTTTCTGGATTTTTTTTCTGGATTTTTTTTATTCTCACTGTTCAAATAAATCTACCATTAAAATTATAGACTGATGATTTCTTTGTCAGTGGGCAAACGTACAAAATCAGCAGGGGATCAAACACTTTTTCCCCTCACTGTAAGTGAGTTTTTTAACTACAGTTTTTTCTTCTTTTATCCAGACAGGGAAATTGAAATTCATTAGAGTGTCACACACACTACACATGCAAATGAATTTAGGTAGAATAACACTGGAATAATCTTTCAAAGGAGCTGACAGCCAGTTGAGTCTGATCAGAAACAAAACACTTATCGGAAAAACAATATAATTCAGACATGCTAATGAAATATTATATGAGCAGTTTTTGTTTTGTAAATTATGTGTATACTTACACGTGATATATGTGCGTGTGTGCACGCAAGCAGGCAAGAGAGTGAGACATGGAGAAAGAACACAGAGGCAGACGGGTAATCGATCTCTATCAGTTTTATTTCCTCTCATCTACTAAATCAGAATTTGCTCACTTAACATATCGTGTATGGAAAGTGATATCGATCGACCTGTGAAAACTGAGACACACACACTCATCCTCCTAGGCAGTCATGCCGGTAATAGAGATTACTCTGTGACTAACTCAGAGAGTGTTGGGATGAAAGATTAAAGACAGAATCAGCTGCTATAGGCAGGCAAAGTGGAAGACAGACATGGAGACAGTGAGCAAGGGAAACTTGTAGGTAGTAAAGAGCAAGGACTGGAAAGAGACCAGGACACTCAACAGGACGCTTAACATACCCAAGGCCGTGAAGTAGACACACAGAGGAAGAATAATTTTGGAAGTAGGATAGGTTGATTCCTGGCTGTCTTGAGCTCCCAGCTCATTACATGCCACTCTTTCTTATTTGTTATTGAGATATGTAAAAGAATTGCTGATGTCATTTCCTTTCTATTTTCCAAATTTAAATGTTGTTTCCAACATTTAGCTAAAATTACCTAAAATTCCTAAAAAGCTAAAAGTGTCCTGGACCCAGGATCTGTGTGAAATAAAGATATATATATATATCTTTACATTTATACGCTCCAACACACAATGAGAATCCCCAAAAGCTTCCTATTTACTGTATAGGCTCACTGCATAGGCGATATCCCTGTATGCCCAATTATATGCCAGTTGAGCCTCAGACACAGAAAAAAGATTGACTCAAATAAGGCCTTGTTCAGACCTGGTATTAAACTGGAGAAAATGAAAGACACATAAAACTGCTAGGTACAAACAGCTCTCTGTCAGCTGTCTTCTTGTGATCGAATCACTCGAGACGGATGATACTTCTAAACAGAAAAGGAAGAAGTGGATGAAAAGGGAGAATTGAAAGTAGAAGGGGAAGGAGAGCAATCATAGAAGATCTCTTAAAGTCAATGAGATTTAACCTAGCATTGATAGTTTTGCCAGTTGCTACATGTAATCTGGCTCTTGTGTAAACTTGATCAGTATTTGTTTCTTCCTAAATCTTTTTGAACTCTCATTGCTTGATGCTTGATATGTCATATAATAAACATGTCAATTATGGCAGACTTAAAAAAAAAACATTTTAAAATAAATTGTAATTTATTACAATTTGTATTGTATCTAAATGATAAGTGACAAAAATTAGAATAAGGATTTTTTGGCCTTTTACCTTCATAACAATGATGAAAATTTGAACACTATTCAAACAGAGACTCACTCTGACAGACTTATTCGTTAGATGTAATGTATTATGGAACATTTTGTTACTAATCCACATCTAAGAGAGCTAAATTCTGCTCATGTGCAACTCATTTCGAAATAAATATGACTTTCATTAAGCCCAACCACTCAAACACACACAACGTGCTGGCAGCAGAATTGGTTTTGAATGATCTGTGGATTGCATTTCTGCAGTTCAAAGCAAGTGACGGTGTATTAGCACTGGGTCTTAAGAACAGACATGGATCTGCAGATGTAAGAGAGTTTATAGCCGCAGCAGATAATACAAATGGCTAAGAGACGAGAAAAGGAACAGGCTGCCGGAGCCTGTCTGACAGCCTCTAATTTTCAGATTACTTGCAAGTGGGAACTATTCATTTAACAATCAGTGAATGGTGGAGATAACCTTACTGGAAACCTAATTTATAAACACAAATACACACAAGCAGAACTGATCTATACTGTACACAGATAGTCATAGTATCACAATTGTTTTCCTGTGTTTCCTCTGTTGGTCTGTGGCTTCAGTTGTAAATATTAGCACAAGTTTTTACACCATTGGTCTGCCTGCTCTGTATTGCATGCAGTTATTGCATCATTTAACTTCTGACACAGCATGTGGACTGATGGGTATAAATGAGATCAAATGACCAAACCCTCCTTAGCATCAATATAGGTTAAATTTTTTACCATCCACATCAGATTATTTGCTGTTAACAAATGCTTAAGGCATATTATTTTGGACTATTCTGGAACAAACTGCAACATCATCCCCAGTGGTAATAAGAAAAACACACAGAATGGCATAAAAAAGTGAGATTTAGACTGATTTCTTTCTAGCCCAGACTATAGATTCATGTAGTCTATCCGTGACAGTTGATTACACGGAGTGAAACAGTCACTGGTGTAAAGCATGCCAATGAGGCAATTTATTTAGTACCTTAATTTCCGGACTATAAACTTTTTTCACACGCTTTGAACACTGCGGCTTAAACAATGATGCGGCTAATTTATGGATTTTTATGGGCTAACAAGTTTCCTGCCGCCAAAACGTTTAACCTCGTCACATCGAACAAATGAAATTACCCAAAAGGTCACAGTGGACCAATGAAACTGTTCGAATTAAATCTAACGCGCTCACACTACATTCTTCAGATCAGTCGTTTTGCGCTTCATGCACACCCCCTCATCAGCGAAAACACACGAAGAAATGCATATTGGTTGACGTCATGTCTCCGCCCAGTCTTGTCATGTGTTGTCGAGTCACATGTGTTTTGGTATTGCCCGCAGCTGTTAGCAGCTTGGCTGGTGTGTATATATACTGGGAGCCATGACACACACAACGTGGGTAATTAGATATAGAGTTAGAATTAGATAGTGAATATAGTTAGAGTCTTTGTTCTTGTTCATGTCTGAGTTCATGTCAAGGCTAGTTAGCTTATAGTATAGCTTATAGCTTAGCCTGTAGCCTAGTAGCTTGTAGCATAGCTTATAGCCTAGTAGTGGATAGTATAGCTTAGAGTTGTATAGACTTAGTTTAGAATATAGATGTAGAAGTGGTTTATAGAGTCTTTGTTTCATGTCATAGTTAATGTTTAGCTTAGTTGGTTTAGTTAGCTTAGTTCATTGAGTTGGTCATGTTTTGTTTCTTGTATCTCGAGTCTGCTCTCCTCTGTTTCAATAAAAGCTCTCGTCCTAACTGCACTTACATCTGTCCTGCTTCGTTTACGTCACAAATCGTGACAGTTACAACGTGGACACCTGCGGCTTATAGAGAAGTGCGGCCTATATATGTACAAAAAATGTTTTCTTTTTAAAATTAGCGGGTGCGGCTTATATTCAGGTGTGCTCAATAGTCTGAGAATTACGGTATATCGCTCCCCCAAATGTGCGTTTAGAGAAGAAACTAAAAGTAGATAGACTAAACACAAATTGTCCAGTCAAAGTACAGATTACAAAAAAAGACAGACGACAGAGCGGTAAGTTTAGAGTTTTTTAGTTGGAATGAAAGGTTACTTTTCTGTTTGGGTTCAGAGTAAACATGGCATGAGCCCAGTAAAGCATTATGCTCTCCAGAACATAGCAGAACACTAAGATAACAAAGACACAGGCTGCATCCGATGCAGTACCTACAGCAAGGCCGTTGAAACAGGACGTACTAATCAGTATATGTTTGTAGTATGAATACAATCCTGGATATACTACATCCGCCATGTTAGCATTGTTATGTGACCTTCAATGTCATCATAAACACAAAAATCTTAGAGACCACCAGATTAAAGCAACCGCGCTAACAGCAAAAAGCACATCAGGAACGTTGACTGAATTAGTAATTTAATGTGGGCGGGGTTAACATGCTGAGGTAAATTTGTTGCCATTAGCTTGGCCAGCTAAGACATGATGGAGATTAAAAAAAAAAAAGCTTTCAAATGCTGTGACAACTGTTTCCTTGTTTAAACCTAAAAAAAAGTTAACAAGTTAGTCGGGTATTGTTAAACCAATCCTGTTTAACCAAGGTTTAATATTTAAAAGCCGACGCACTGTTCATAATTTTTTGTATGAACTTGACCGCACCAGTCCCGTTGCATTATGGGATTTTTGACTCGGGTAGTTGCAAAATCTCACCGGAACCACTACACTATCCGAGTATTTCTCGCATAATGATTCTCGCCTACTGAGAATTCAGACATGCTACCCCTCTGGCGTACTGCTTTTCACCTACTGTGTAGTAGGGTAGTGCGCCATTTCAGACGCAGCCATGGACAAAAATACAATTACTTGAGGACATTCCCAGCATGCTTAAAAAAGTCTGGTTCAAAGAGAGTTACATCCAAGCTCAGTTAATGTCAGGAAATACACTCTATGGCTTAGGGCCTATCCTGTCTGATATAATGAGGTACTTTTATAGCTGCAGAACCTATGTGCTAAGCTAGCTCCATTTTTATGGTATATTTTGATATTAAACTGCAGTTTAATAAGTTTAAATGGAAATGGAGACTCAGATGATGGGTGCTTAGGCGCGTTGATTCTGTTCTTCTGGTGTTCCAACACTTTACTAAAACAGTTTATCTGGGTTTCCTTTCATTTGTCACCTGATTGTGGTTAACTAGCAGGAAGCTAACCGGCTAACTAGCTTATTTAACAAAATGAAAACTCCAGGTCGTAATTGTAGATTTTGGCAGATTTGCCTGTTGATTAGTCAATTGCAATTGTTATGACAATGCAAATAAATCAAGACTCAGATACTAAACTACTAAATTACTAAACTACAGATACCACTAGCTACATTAGCTAATTTTAAGAACTAAATCTTTTAGGTCTTAGGATATATTGCTATGTTATATATCAAATTGCATATTTATGCATAGTTATTTTGGGATTTGTAATGAAGTTAAAGGTGTAGGAATGTTCTTAGGCCATTTTTAGCAGTAGTCACTTTACATAAGTTATTTTAAATGGTCTGAAATGACATGTTTAGGACACTTTAGTTATAGTACGGGTCACTAGGTATTTTGGACTATTAGAAAGCTGCTAATATTGATCAAGGTATTCTGTTGCCTGATGCATACATGTTTGCATACATGTCGTTCTATAGGGCTTGCTATAGGGAAGCAGTTCAGATGTATGGCAGCCAAATTGAGAGAAGTCAGGCATTATTTTCTGTCATGTTCTAAACAGGTCCTGGCGGGTAGGTGGGTTTCTTCCTATAATAAGATTTCCAAGGTTCTCAAAGTCAGCTAATAATCGGTTGAATATGACTGCAGTAATAAACATTTTTAAATTATGCAACTGAAATGACTTTGCTCTGTGCTCCTTTGGGTTTACACTTCTATTTGACACTTAACAATATTTCATTACCTGTCATAAACCCTCTTGTGAATGTTTACAATTCCCAATGATTATACTATTTATTATTTTTAGCAGTCGACAGCAAAGCTGTCCTCGGTGCTTTTAGAGTCAAAAGTTTTGTCTGACCTTTAGCCCTTGTACTTTATTGCAGACAAAATTGTCTGCAATGATACAATAACTGAAAGTTCTCTTTTTCCTTCTGTCTTTGTGGCCTTTTCTTTGTCTGTCTGTCTGTCTGTCTGTCTGTCTCTCTCACTCACTTGCTCTCTCTCTCTCTTTCTCCTCTCTTTCATAGATTTGTACACTTAACAGCAGGGGCTTATGGGAAAGGGGGAGGGTTGTTCACAGGCACAAAGATGGGACACACGAACACACATGCAAACACACACACACACACACACACACACACACACAAAGCTGACCATCCCAGAGACCCTGCCTGCATTTTTTAGCCCCTTTGGAAAGTTTCTTAGGAACATGAGAGAAGTTATGATCCACAGGAAAATCCAACCAAGCTGCCTGAAAGAAAGAGAGCATTCAAGCAGACGTTGCAAACACACACACACACACACACGCACACATGTATGCATACACAGCAGTACCTCTTACATGGAACAATCATGCACATTTTTGGCCCAGCTGCTCGTATTAAACAGGACCCCACATCATATATATACATATACACACAGACACACAAAGACCACCTTTTAAATCAAGGAACAGCTAAACTCCTCGCTGCAACTTGACCCCCGCTCAACCTGTAAGGACGGGGTGTTGTCCCACACAGGGTGGTGTGTGTTTGTGCATCAGTGTGTGAGTGAGGGGGAGAAAGAGAGAAAAGGAGCAAGAGAGTGAAGTGTCATTACCAAGATAATTCACCTTAAAATGTTACTATAGCAACGTGTTACCAACAAACTAGGGAGAACCTTGCCTATATTAAACAGGGTCTACCTCAAATTCTGGAGCAGTAAATGAATGAAATCAAAGGAAAGCAAAAGAGTAATATTATTTAATCAGAATGATATACCAGAGCAGCATTTTGACTGCTTTTATTATTCGTTATTCAGCTAAAATACTGCATGTTTGATGTGTTAGTGTTTTTTTCAGATCAGTAAGTGTGCTTATACGAGTGCTTCCCCAGGGCAGTAGGGGTGGTAGTCAGGTGTAAAAGGTGAAATTTGGGTTATTATTAAGTGCTACATTTGTGCATGTTAGGAATGACAAGCTGCTTAACATTGCATTTTCATTTGTATTATTTCTTTCCTCTGTCAACTTAAATGTATAAAAAGCCAAAAAGCTTCTGTGGTGAATTTACCACTATTTAAGATATTTAAAAATCTTACTGAATTTCTGCTTTCTGCTTCTTTCTTCTTATTCTGAGTGGTGCAGGGATATATTTAGTACAAGTGATATCAATGCTACCAATCAGAAGTACCTATCAGAATTAAACGTCTGATTGCGCTTAGTAATTTCTTTCACTGCTTGATCAATCTGTTTGTGCGTGAGGAAAATGGCATCTAGTTAGAATTTTTATCATTTTACTTTTACTCACAGTATATTTTACCATTTTACTTTTTTTTATGGTGAGAGGAATGAGAATTAGAAGTGACTGCACTATTCCTGAGATAACCATGTTCTATACCTAGTACTGTAAAAATGAGGCAAACTGTAATTTAAAAAAAAATCTAATTACCTTTTTAATATATATATATGATACTCATTACTAAATAATGTTTTTCTCTGATAATATTTTTCATGTTTACATGATAAAATCTCATGATAATATAAATGGGGAAAAAAGATGGATCAGATATTGCCAAGTTTAGCTGGCAAAACTTCCAACCCTAAATTATTAATAAGCTCCTTATCACATGTTATTGGGCAGTTGAATGCCAGGACAGTAAAGCTCATTTTAATCCATTTTATTAAACCAGATGAGTGTCCTGCTTGTGGTGCCATTCTCTGTTCATCAGTGTAACTTTTTAAATTACCTGGAAGGGAAAGTTACAATGAAGATCTCGCAAACCACAATCTTACCTGATTTAGCTTCTTTCTGGGAGCACTGTGCCGCTATAAATATGTACCAATCACACTAATACACCATGCAACATTCATACATGTCAAAACAAGAGTGCTGTGGAACCGCTATTCTGTCATGGTGGTTCCACAGCACATTACATGTGTTTCTAATGCTAACACCATTCATGAGCTGTTTATGTTGCCACAGTGATGCTGATGTCAATCATTATTTGATCTGACGTACCTACACAGTTCTGTTCAGGTAGAAATTATGACTTTTTGTCACTTTTAGTTCAAATTAAATTGTATGTGGGGATATACACCGATCAGCCATAACATTAAAACCACCTGCCTAATATTGTGTAAGTCTTCCTTATGCCGTGAAAATTGCTCAGACCTGTCGATGCATGGACTCTACAAGACCTCTGAAGGTGTGCTGTGGTATCTGGCACCAAGATGTTAGCAATTAGCAATTTCTGATGCTCATGTTCCCATTGTAAGTGCTTTTGGTGGTGTACAGGGGTCAGCATGGGCACTCTGACCGGTCTGCAAACTGTGATGCACTGTGTGTACTGACGTCTTTCTGTTATAGTCGGCATGAACTTTTTCAGCAATTTGTGCTACAGTAGCTCTTCTATGGGATCGGACTAGACGCGCTAGCCTATACACCCCACGTGCATCAATGACTCTTGGGCGCCCATGACCCTGTCACCGGTTGTCTTTCCTTGGACTTTTTGTAGGTACTAACCACTGCATACTGGGAACCACCCCACAAGACTTGCTGTTTTGGAGATGCTCCGACTCAGTCATCCAGTCATCACAATTTGGTCGTTGTCAAGGTCACTCAGATCTTTACACTTGTCCGTTTTTCCTTCTTCCAGCACATCAACTTTGAGAACTGACTGTTCACTTGCTGCCTAATATATCCCACCCCTTGACAGGTGCCGCTGTAACGAGATTATCAATGTTATCAGTGGTGGCTTGGTGGTTAAGGCTCTGGGTTACTGATTGGAAGGTCAGGGGTTTAAGCCCCAGCACTTCCAGGCTGCAACTGTTGGGCCCTTGAGGGCCTTTAACCCTCTCTGCTCCAGGGGCGCTGTATCAAGGCTGCACCTGCGCTCTGACAACAGCTTCATGACATGCTGTAGTATGTGAAGAAAAGATGCTGTAATGTATAAAGACTCATTATTTTATACTGCCACAATTTTATAGTTCCATAGGTTTTCTAGAATTTCTAACTGTATACAATACATTTCTAAAAGTATGTCAACTTCAAGTGGTTTAAAAACTATGTGAAAATAAATCATCCAGTAAAAGACATGCAAGAAACATTTAGGAAACCTTTGCTTCAATAGATTTATTTTAGGTGACAAAGTAGAACATGCAATACAAATATTTTTTTGCCTGAATAAAATGTGAAATTTAGAACATATAATGAATATAACAAATGGCATTTTGCTTAGATGTAGTGTGTAACTATCTGACATGGTTCTAATCCCATGGGATTAGTGCATTGCTTGCTGCTGGGATTAAGGATTGGCAATGCATACAGTCCTCTCTGTACTCTTCTTTCTCTTGCTCACATGCACACAGACACACTTCACTGCAAAACTTCATACAGGATGATAGATACTATTAGAGATTTCACCAGCACAAATTCTTTACTGCTGATCGATCATTTTGACCCCTGTGACCACGAGGTCTTTAACTAGTGATCTTTACTGAGTTTAATTGCTGCCTTTATTAAACAGTAGTGATCTCTGCCTTCTGCTCTGTCCCTGGCACCCTCTTGCTCTCCCGTTCTTTCTCTCATTCACAGCTGTTGTCAGCAGCCAATCCAAAAAATGTGAATCGAACCAATTTATCATAGCAGCAGAAAGGAAGTCTGATGAACAAAGAGGTGAGAAATATATGTTCCCAGGGCAACCAGTATTTTATGCTTTGTGAAATTCATAACATTTAAACATTTAATTCCCCTCTACACACACACACACACACACACACATACACACACCCCTATAGTCAGGGCCCAGTCTACCCCTTAATCATGCATTATACCAAATTACAATGCAAAGAAACCCTGTAATTACAGAGGAGGTTACACAGACATATAAGCACATAGAGCCTATGTAGCGACACAGAGGCACAGATGGTTGAGAGGTTGGAGGCAGATTGGTTGGTCATGACATTTTCGTGATTCTGTTACTTATCTGTAGCTATGTGGAAAGTTCTTCATGAATAGTAACAGATTTAACCACGTAGCTGACATGGCATTTTGTGTTTTCCAGATAGATTTCTACTTTCATTTATAAACCATTATGACTGAACATGTTTAACTTCGGCATATAAGTCTATAATATGCATTTTTCACACTCACTAGGGTACAGTGAAGGAAATAGTTTTTTGCACATCCTGGCTGATATTAGCTGACAGATAGTGTAACTGACCTTAGTGTGGTCCACATGCTGTGTTGCGTGTTCTTTGTAACTCTGAATATTTAGTCTCGCTCTACAGCCTTAACAGATAGCAGCCCTAATTCAGTGTTTTGAAAGCTGATGTGATGAAGGTGAAAATGGCAATATGTTGCTAGGACTGTTTTCGAGACATGTTGCGCATTTGTTGGAGGGGGACGTGGTGTGGTTTATGTAATGATTTTGGGGTCCTGCTGGGACAGCCACTGGTATAAAACATGGGGGAAGGGAAGTGAGATCATAATGAATGATGGAGTCAAAGAGCAAAGGAATGAAAGAAGGGCAGAGGCAGCTGGAAGCAGGGCAGGAGGGAAAGAAAGGCAGAGGCAGCTGGAAGAGAAAGGGATGTAAAAGGGGGAGGGCAGAGAGCTGCTGTTGATATATCATGGCTTTGGCGAGAAAGAAGAACGCCCAGGAAGCATTGTTAAAATAACATTCTTGCTGTTTTATCGGCAACTTGCACTTACCGCACATCAATACGGCTGCCAATTAACTACAGATCTATTTAATATGAAATCATGCACGGATGACAAATAATAATTCATAATAATAATAATAATAATATCACAAAAGAACATGGAGTTAGTATATAACACAACCCAATCACACAACACATTTCTACCTAACAGTAAATGCTAGATCCAACAGAACAACTGACAATGATAAGAATACCACAGTGGCTAATAGGTATGTGCATTTGCCCTTGCACATGGAAGCTGATGTATGCTGCATTGTGAGTTGAAACTATATGAATGTGTAAAAAAGATAAACCTGCACAGAGACCCACATTAATAATGCATATAAAACAAAATCTGTGTTGTTCTAATCAGTCCGTACAGGATTTCACAGAGGTTTTTGTTTTTTTTTGGGCGATTGTTACAGCCAAAAATGCTTGATTTTGCTGGGTTTTTAAAAAGAATTTACGATAAAAATCACCCAAATTAGTGAAACTGAGGTTTTTCGCAGTGATGTTTGTTGGTAAATGAGACATGTTTGATGCACGTGAGTCGAAGAGGGCTTTAGTGGAATGCGTGTTGCGATTATGTCACATGACGTGTCTTGGCCCAAATCCGCGGAAAATCTGCTGTAATTTTGAAAACTTGCAAGCTCCTCTGAATATTGCAGAGTTTGCTTGATTTTGCGCTAATGTATGCAATCACAAAATCTTCGAAGGACTGTTCTGAAAGCCTTTTCCCAAAGTGCCAGTGCTGGTCTTTGAACTTGTGGGTTTTGAACTGTTTTGCTCATTTTCACTACAAAAGAGCTGGTTATTCAGAAAATGGGTTCTGTAACAGCACGTCTGATGTTGCGAATTAGGTTGCGGGACGTTGCCATTAACAACAGTCATGCCATGACAAACCAAGCAAAAATATAATAACATGATCACCATTAAAATAAGACATGAACATTTAACATCGGAGTTTGAAAAAGAAAAGCTCAAATTGAATAGTGCTACAACGAATCAATCATCAGAGGAAGAAACAACCATTTCACTGGCAGCTAAATAGGAGCCACGTCACTAATGCCCTATATGCTCAGGATTGATAGGCAACAGCAAACATGCATTCTGAATATAACTGTTGATAATATTTTTAGGATGTGTGTACAGACAGTAAAGGATGCTAACATGAATATTCTCAAGGTCGTTAATGTTATTCTTTTTTATGCAGTTTAGTAAAAGCCCATGTAATATTTTGGCTCTTAAACCACTGGGAATGCAGGGAGGTTCTTAACAAGGTTTGCTAAAGTACCAGGTCTAGCACCAGCACAGTGTTGATGAAAAAGAAAATTCCTCACTGTGTTGTTGGAGACTGAGCTGACACCTTAGGTGTGAGGGAAGCTTTTTCTTTTGCTGGATTTGTATCCCACTTTAATTGGGAAACTGGGTTAAAGGCAAGGGTTGCCCCTAGCAACGGGCCTCCATGTAAAATGGCTCCCCACGCTAGACCCCTCTGTTCCCTCGCTCTCTCTCACTCACACACACAGAACTGTGAATGAATATATACTGTTAATTATGAATAAAGCCACATTAACTTTAATAGCTTTATAACAGTTTTTAAAGTTGTTTGTGCTTGTCAGTTTTATCACTGTAAGTACAAAGTTTTAGTAATGTTGTTCTGTTTGAATGACTCCAAATCTGTCTGTCACGGGTCTCCCGGAGTAACAGCGTGAGCTGAGCGCTGTTGCGTACACGGAAGTGCGCACAGCTGTTAGCGGTTTCCGGCTAATGAATGGACAGCTATATATACCGTGAGCCGTGCTTCTTATGGCGCGGTTCAACATAACGCTGATAACGATTTGTATAAGGACTAATATAACGACGGAGCGACCTTGTTTTCATGCCTTGTTCTAGCCTTAGTCCTAGTCACAGTCATAGTTCTAGTCATAGCCATAGCCAAGTTAGCTGTAGTCTTAGCCATAGTCAGTGAGCATAGCTTAGCTTAGGAGTTTTTGTTTCTATTGTTTTGCTTTGCACTCAATACTGTAAATAAAACATCACCGTTTCACTGCGATTGCATCCTGCCTACTTCTTTCCCGTCACGCCACCTGACACTGTCCATTGAACCATTAAATCAAAATGATTTATAATTCATGAAGCCAACAAATCTGTCACAAAAGGATGTAAATCTGTATAATGTATTTATGAGATGCTCAGTGTTCATGGTCAATATACATCAATATACATTTTGTTGACTTTCTTGTAAAAATGGCTTTCTTTTCTTTGTCTTTTCTTTTAGACTCAGCGTCGCTCATCACAGCTAGAGGATCTGGAGAGCTCTGGAAATGACCTGTATGATGATGAGGACTATTTCTCTGGTTCAGGCTCAGGTGGTAAGTGTTTGTGGTAACACTTTACAATAACAGTACATGAATAAACATGCACTAATACTTGAATTAATATTTATTTCAATATGAACTAATGATGAGTTAAGGCATGTACTAATCATGATTTCAATTCAACATCATCGGATGGCGCTGGACTACTTTCATAATTTACACTGATCCTCCTTATCGAACGTAGAAAGACGCACTAATAATGAACACCAGTAATTTAATCTCAACCCATTTTGTGTCATTCTCCATCCATTTCTCTTCAAACCCCCAGAGCATGTACTTGTACTACATCGAGATTTGAAGAGAATGACACAAACGATTCATAAATGATTCATCACATGAATTCATAAGTCTCACTTTGAGGTTAAGGTTAGCGCTTCATTAGATCATGATTAGTTCATGCCTTAACTCATCATTAATTCATATTTAAGTATTAATTCAGGTATTAGTGCATGATTATTCATGTACACTTATTGTAAAGTGTTACTGTATGTGTGTATGTGTGAGTGCCTGCAGAATGTTACTCCTTTATCAATTTGCATTAATACACCAGAACATCTTGTTGGAAAGTCCCCAAAGGTTTTTATTACATTATTTTCTAGTAAAGAAAACCAAATGCATTAATACAGTTAATTTGTGCCTATTCTCCCTTTAATGGAATGAGACACTGGAAAATTCTCTCCAAAACAGACTTGTCTGATGAGATTGGAAAATAGTGATGTATGAAGTGGGTGAGAATGGCAGGAGCTTTGACTCTGCTGCTATGGAAGCAAGAGGTCAAAAGGGTTATTCAATTAAGGAGATAATAAATCATTTTTCGGAAATTTCTTTTGATTATTATTTGTAATTAACAGGAGTCATCAACTTAAGTATTTAAGCGGACCAAACCAAGTAAAAATACAAGAGGAGAGCTGATAAATATACAAATAAATGCCATAGTTTTGTGACTCTAGTTTTCTAAACAAGGCGATAATGTAAAAAAACAAACATTTAAAGACATTTAAAGGTGAATGGTCAGAGATGTATGCGTTTTTTCTCCCCCCTTATCTCATCTGTTCAGAATCAATGGCAGTAGTCAAAGTGGCAACGTGAAGAACCACTATGAAATCACTTCAAAATGTCTTATTTATAGCCATACACTAATCAGTAATGGTTAAGTATTAAAATTATTTACAAACAAAGAAGTTGGCTTCTTTGTAAACAAAGAATTTTATGTAACTGGAACTATTGGCACCCAGTCCATGGTGTCTCCTGCCTAGTGCCCCAAATCCCCTGGAATAGGCTCCAGGCTCCCCTGTGAACCTGCGGAGGATAAGCAGTACAGAAGATGGATGCATGGATGGTAACAGTACCTAGGGTTTTAGTCAAGATCGAAATTGCTAAGTCCTAGACCAGGTCTAGCTGAGATCAGGTCAAGACCGAGTCTTAAGGGGGTTGAGGCTAAGTCAAGATCGAGTTCAAATGAAAGCCAGACCGAGTCAAGATTGAGATTGACCGTCAAATCCTTTTCGAGGCCAAACCTTAACTTCATTTGTGCATTGCACCAATTACTGTTTGATGGACAGCCTAAAAATAGCTCCAGATCTACTCCTGTTCTGAACACTACGAACATTCCCGGATTTCAGGCTTCATCAGAAACACTTCTGACAAAGCATAAACCAGGCATTAAAGTTAAATTCTAGTATGAGGATTAGCAATCTGCCATTCCACACAAATGTTATCACATTATAAACAAATCTAATCCGCACAAGGAGCGCACAATACAATCACTATATATGTGTGAGAAAATGAGTTTGTGACAGTAGTCCAGCAAATCTGGATGAGTGTGAATTGATAGTTGGGCAGCTGTCTTATTTTAAGTCCTGTGTGGACTCAGTTCCTGCACCAGCTGGTATGACTCGCTCAACACCTTTTCGTCTCCCTAGATCCCCCCATGCACATGCACACTACCCTTTCCCCATGTACTTATAAGGATTTCAGCCCTCACACTGTAAAACCACACACTTGCATCAAAATATCCTACATTATATCTCCCGTCTGGCTCTATGCTTTCCTATATAAGCTCACTGTGTGTGCATCTTTTTGTGTGATTACCTTATCTGCAGACTGTAATCATATTTCTGTAAATAAGATCATGCAGTCATTTGGAGTCTGGGCATAGCTGTTTGTGTGTGTGTGTGTGTGTGTGTATACACACACTGTAGGTCATTATGCATTCATGTTTAGATTACTGTGTGCCAGAGTTAGTGATAAATGTTGTGTGCTGCGATGGAGATGCTCAAATTGCTCAAAATAATTTTTCAAGAACTACACAGTAAACTCACAGGAAATTTGATCAAGATATCGTATCACACATTAAAGTAGTGATTATCGATCCCTTCTCTCTCTCTCTCTCTCTCTCTCTCTCTCTCTCTCTAGACTCCATGATGGAGACAGGCTCCATGTCTTTCACTACAACAGAGCCCCTCCCACTTTCAACCACACAGGCCACTGGACCCGCCCCTTCTGCCTCACCCGCTGCAGAGCCCAGCAAGCCCCAGGTGATAGAAACAGAGAGGGAGAGTGGTATGGATACTGAGAGGGAACTGGAGCCGGAGATTGAGAAAAAGAGAGCGCAGCAGAATGAGCATGAGCAGGAAATGGATAGTGTGTGGGAAAGAGAGAGAGAGCGAGAGAGGGAAAGAGAGCGAGAGAGCGAGAGAGAGCAAGAGAGGGAAAGAGAGAGGGAAAGAGAGAGAGAGATGGAGAGAGAACTTGAAAGAGATCGTGAACATGAAAAAGAGAGAGAGAGGGCAAGAAGTACAGTTGCACCCAGAGTCCCCTTTGTTCCAATAAAGACCACAGACTCTCTTATGATTGTGAACGAGACCTTCATTCCCAGTGAGGATATGTACGTCCTTGGCACCACAGAAGAAGAAGAAGAAACCTACCCCTACGAATCACTCACACAGGACTGTGTCAAAGATTTCATCACAACCACTGAAGCGGCTCCCTCCACTATTGCTTCCACTACAGCTATGTCAATCACGACTCCCGCCACACCAAGCACTGCCCCTCCACGATCACGAAAACGTCAACCGATGCCCAGTATTACTCCTCCACGATCACGGAAACCCCAAGCCACTCCCAGCCGAGCCACACCCAGTGAAAGTACACGTCCAGTGCCAGCCATTACAGTGCAGGTAACAACGCAGTTCTATAAAGAGCCATCACTTCATTCATTTTTTCATTATTACAGTGAGACACCCATTATATTTAGGAAAGGGAAAAAAATAACATCAGCCCATTGGTATAAAAATAATACAAATAAAAAAGAAAAAAAGCACTAGTAGGGTTTTCCTATGAAAGAAGCAGCATGTTGCCAATTTCTGAGCGCAGTCTCATGAGAACAAGTAATCAGAAGAATGCACCATATCTAACAACTTAATATGATTTGTTTATATTTGTGTTGTTACAAATACTGAAGCAAAAATGAATAATATTCACAGCCACCAGCAGATAAGAACTCATACAAATGTTTAATCTAGTGCCATTTGGGACTTATATAAGAATTTACAGCAAATTTGACTAAATCTCAAAGTCTGTTGAGATTTCTGATTGTAAATTTTAATAGATTTTTCATATTTTGTGTTTTTTCATCAGGTAAAGACTCCAGACGCAGAAATAAATAATGAAGTTGCAGTTGTTGGTCCCAGTGAGGACTCTGGGATCCGAGAGGAGGAAGGGCAACAAGGAAATGAAGTGGGACGTGGCAAAGGTGCATCAGATGTTGGGGCTGAGCCTGATTTGACTGGAAACACAATAGATACAGGAAGTTCAGCTGCTCAGCTTCCTCAGAAAAACATCTTGGAAAGGAAAGAAGTTTTGATAGGTGAGAAAACACCTAATTGATTATATTTAAAACAAGCTAAAGAATGCCTGCTTTTGCATATGGAATATGTAGAGAACCATCTGGTGTTCTCAAACTCACAGTTGTTGCAAGGTAATTTGAAATGTAGTTGAATTATGGTGATTTGACATTTTTTCCTCATGTTTATTTCTTCCTTTCTCTGTTTGAATTTTGTGTTCTCAGTGTCTTGGTTCTGATTATGCCTCCCCCATCTGATGTTTTCAGGGTGACTGCGCTTCTGTCTGAGATTCTAGTTAACATGATATCTCGAGAACAAGTGGTTGAAAGTTTGTATGATTTATGTGGAATTATTGCCAACAGATGAACTGATTCAATTTTGGAATTGATCCAAACAAGTCATGGTCACAGTAAGGTCAAATGTCTGAAGTATTTTTTCTTCAATAGCTTCCTGCCTGTTTTAATTATATTATAAGGGTATTTATGGTGTACAAATTAGTAACAAGAAGGAATACCCTTGTTGGGAATGGAGGCATCGCTGTTGAGCTGTACTCGTTTGTATTCTGTTTGCCTTCTCAGTGATAACGTTATTGCCATTATGTCCTGGGATTTAGATGTAATTAGGATGATCATACGCAAAAACAGTTAACTATTAATCAGAATAGATTATTACTGCTTATAAGCTATATGCACATGATCATAATTATGTCTTCACTGAATTGTGCTTATGGTGAAACTTCCTGTCATATATATTTTCAAGCCTTTTATATTTCAGTCATGTATTATCATGCTATACAGTCATTCTCGGAAATATATATGCTTCTGAATCTAACATCTAGTACCTTACATTAATATCTGTGATATTTTTGGAAACCATTTAGTGACACTCTTATAGAGCATTCTTGCTTCATCAACCTCACAATGAGACGGTGTCTCCACTGGAGATGTTCTTATCCCCCTGTGGAGAACACACTCTGAACTAATCCCATTCTTTCAATTTCTCCCTTCATTTGCCTCTCTTTGTCCCTCTTGTTTGGAACATCAGCTCTTGCATCGTTTATGATTATTAGGGGCTTTTTGGCTTTGTATTTACAGATCACTTGATCTGGGTACAACTACCGCTTTATAGTTAAGAGTTAGGAGCAGTCTTTTATTTATTTTTATTTTTATACATTTTTGAGGTAATACACGAATCTCAAAGACACCTGAACGCCATGCAAGAAATATTACGAAAGGACCTAGAATGCATAATCTTAATTCTTAGCCGTACTTAATCACCTGTCCTTAACACAGTCAAATTACATTGCTTGGAGTTGGATTGAAAGGTAAAATCCACAATTGACGGTTCATGACTCACCAGTCACTGCTGTGCTGGGAATTGTCCATTATAAAAATATTTGTTCAGCAGTGGTCTCTTTTAATCAGTGGATAAGGTACAGGGGAGCTGCACATAGCATCAGATATCTACAAACTGTGTACCTACACACATTGCTATATAGTAGATGAATTTACCAGGATAAAAGGGCCAATGAGTATAGCTAAAGGTAAGTACCTAATATACTGGCTACTGAGTTTAATTTATTATTTTCTTTTAAAAAGTGTGATATTTAATTCCTCTAAATGAAGCTGGGTAGTTTTTCATATGTTAATTTATTGCAAACAGACAAAATGATGTCGTAGCCATCCATGGCCAGGAATCTAGGGAGCAAAACTCTCTCGCTAAGTGGGAGGAATGGCATATACCCTCTCCCCTGTCAATCAGGGCAACACTAACCAATCATGGGCATCTACATCATGAGTTCATTTGTGCAAAAGAGGTCAGATAACACTTTCCTCCAAGTGTGTTACGCCACCCTGTGATACAGCATGAGTAGCAGTTTGAAAAGATCCGGTAGCTGGCTTCATGGGAGGAAGCACTTTAGCTTTGAACCACCCCCGTTGGTAGCTGTCATGTGATAGCTGAGAGCTGGCTAGTGGGTGGGAATTGGCAGATGACCAAATTAGGGAGGGAAAAAATGGCAGGGGGGAAGGTGCATGACATAAGTGAAGTTATGGCATAACTGACATTTGGGTCGAAAGATCATGCCTGAAGCTCCAACTTTTTCCTAATTAACTTCCTATTAATTCCCATCTTTGTCTTTCTCTTTCCATACCCTCTCAGAGTTCTCCCCATTACAGTTCTACAATCACTTTCCATGACATTTAGTTGAAAGCATGGACTGCACTTGCTGCTGTACCATAGGATAGGATTGAAATTGAAGTATTATCATGTAGAAGCATAATATGTAGTATTGGTGATAAGGATTAAGTGTACATCAAAACAACTGTAAAATCTATTGTATATGCTCTAATCAGTAATAAGATTCTTTTTTCTCTCTCTCTGTTTCTCCAGCGGTGATTGTTGGAGGTGTAGTTGGTGCACTCTTTGCTGCATTCCTGGTCATGTTACTTGTATATCGGATGAAAAAGAAGGATGAAGGCAGCTACACTCTGGAAGAACCCAAACAAGCCACAGTCACTTATCAGAAACCAGACAAGCAGGAGGAATTCTATGCCTAAAATCCACACACTCTTCTTTTTTTTTGCATCCCTCCATCCTTCTAGTCTATTCTCCCTCTGACCCTCCTTTCTTCCTGTCATTTCTATCTCTTTTTTTTCCTCCCTCCTTTCTCCATGAGAGTGCCTGCCACTCTGCGGACTTGGGACTTTCTTTTGAGTGGGGAAAAAAGATCATAAAAAAAATAAAAAAGAAAAAAAAAGGCTTCGGACAGAATTTTGCAGAACTGCTAGGGAGGGATAGGGACACCATACATACAAAAAAAAGAAAAAAACAATTTTTTTTAAAGTACACGTTGCTATTGATATGTTTAAGATTGTTGTTCTATAAAATTATGACATAAAACCTTTTGTAAAGACACATGTTCTATAAATGCACAATATTCCTCTCCAGCTGAGCATGGAAGTCAGGAAGCATGACAGAGGGAGTGAGGAAGGAAAAAAGGACAGGGAAGTTCATGGTGGGACAGAGAGGGTCAAGGGAAAGGAATCAGAAAGATAAGACAGAAAGAGAGAAACGTGGAGACGGAATTTTGGGGCCGTGCTATTTTGAAAAGGTCGTGCTTCTGTCACAAGGGTCGCGTTGTGCCTTCCATTCCCCTGGTGCTAGAAGCTGAGCATGACCACAGAATGGTGTGTATGTGTGTGTGTGTGTGTGTGTGTGTGTGTGTGTGTGAGTGTGAGTGTGAGAGAGAGGCTGAGGTGTCATGAAGTTGCTGCCATCTCTGAACTTAGTAAGTCCAGTCACACGCGCGCACACACACACACACACACACACACAAACACATGGTGTAACTCCCTCTGCTGGTGAAAGTGTATGTCAGCAAGGCTGGCCTCAATGACTGTACAACTATATCTTTCGAGCAGGAGGCTGAAAAAGACTAAAGGCTGATTAACACAGCACATAAACATTAAGGAAACATTTACTGTTTGCTGTGATGGTGCGCATGCAAAGAAACAGGATCAGCTATTTCTCTGTTCTGTACAAAGACAATTAGTTATCAATAGTAAAACATAATCAGTAATATATCAGCAGTTCTGAATGGATGGTAAGAGATGATAATATTAGTAGTGAAGGATATCTATTTAGCTGTGCAGTAAAAGTTTTACTGGTGTAAATATCAACTCTTTTTTTCGATTTCAGTTTATCATGCTTTTAATTACGCCTTTTACATAATAAACATCTGTGCGCGCACATACACGCATACATACACATCACTTTGGAATTATTAGTCCCAGTGTGTCAGCAAACTTAATAGGGGTTTTTATTGAACATAACTAACACTCTTGTCCATTATTTAAGTCAAAAAATTAAACATTCCTCATGTTTTCAGTATTTTATTGATGTTTTATCAGGTAAAAAGCACAAGTTCACAAGAATATGTCTCACTTTCGCATTGAAACTCACACACCACCATATTCACACACAATACTACACTGTTAGATGTCCAGTGGTCCTGTCCTTCTTAATGATATAAGGGTTAGAAGGCATGTAGTGTGTCATTGAGATAGGGATGTCTGCAAATCAGGATGTGTTTCGGTCATATTTAAAGCCAACAAGTACAGAGAAAATTCAGTTTAAGGTATTTTGTTGAAAAAAACCCCAGGACCTATTTTGAGATTCCAGAGAAGGTCAGAGTTTGTCAGGTTGTTTTTGATTATGTTGCAACATTGTGTCCAAGTGCTGTACATTGAGGTCAATAAAAATGAAATGGCTGCGCAGTTAGAGTTAGGTAAAAGTGCATGATGTAGCAATAATGCAGCTATGAACATCGACACACCCATAATGCTGTCACCCTCCAGTGCTGCTGAGGGAGAATGTACACACGCTCTCATGCAGATTTCCACTGCCTGGCCTTATTGTAACCGTAACAAACGCTGTAGTCACCTGTATGTGGCGTTACATGTTTGTCACATATCATTCCATGTGTTACAGCTATGGGTGCCATGAGCGAAACCATAGCACAACATCAGAGTACCGAGTGGCACTTAATATGTCCCTCACTGCCCACTGTAGCAAATCACTGATAGGTAAACTAACTAATTCATAACATTTCACTATGAGGGGATATGAACAGGACAGGGCTATGACTCTAATAGACTGCACTGAACCACATTTCGTAACACAACCTACCCATTTTATATGTACACCACAGTAGTACAGAGCTGTAATACTTCAATTATTGAGTTCCACAAGGACTCAGATCATGGAAAGCTTCTGCACTCATTTAAAGCAGGGGTGTCAGACACCACAGCATAGACTAACATTATTTCTTACTCAGTTCATCATTTAATCACCTTCATTAGTTAAATCTGGTGTACAAAAAGAGTGAAAACATGAATATAGCTGTTACCCCATGGATTACAGTCTGACCCCCTGATTTAAAGGATGTGGGGGAAAAAAACTTGGGTGGTATTGTAAGCATGTGAGGTGGATGTACATCTATCGAAGACTGTAAAATCTCACCAGTGCACCTGTAGCTTGAATATTTTTAATATTATAATCTGTATGATCATGTCATGCCTGTGTGTGCATGTATGTACCCATACGCTGACTGAAATGTATCTGCCTAACGTTTTTTTTCAATCATGATGGGGTTTGTTCATGGAGTAGGATTTATTCAGTTAGCAGAATAATTTAAGCTAGAAGGCAAGACACTCCAATACAAATATTTTATGGGTAAAATGGTTGCACTAAGTGGGATTTCTCACTTCATAAATTAATCTCTTAGACAACTCGTACTACTGTCATTAGAACTAATTACTGTAAAACAAACACACACACACACACACACACACATGCACACACACACACATACACACACATTACAAAGTGTACTTTATAACTAGGTCCTTGAGAAATTCCTTGACCACATGTACACCATGCACCATTTGTGATTTCAATACACTATCATTACTAGTATCACACAAATTACTCATAAATAATTTTTTTTTTTCTTTTTTTTTTTTTTAGAAAAACTCAAGCTAATTTTATCATACTTCAGGGATCAAGATGTTTTGATTGTTCACAATTGAAATCATATGTACTGTAGCTATTCCCAGCATGGCTACAAGATTACAATGGCTTACAAGGATACAAAAGAAAGACATTATATATATATATATATATATATATATATATATATATATATATATATATATATATATATATATATATATATATATATATATATATATATATATATATATATATATATATATATATGTATGTATGCCAACACAACACAAATACACACCCACATGCCAACACCAACACACACCTTGTTCACTTGGGAATGTCTGGTGGTCATTGTGTGTTAAACCTGAATGGATTTGTCTCAGCGGAATTTTGTTTGGTTGACTGCTGTTTTCCCTGCCATCTACCTTAACCTGTCACTTTTTACCCATGGCCAAATAAAAGGCAGGCCTTCCTGTGTTTGTGTGCCAATCACAGGCCAGCATGGTTTTGATGTGAAGGTTGCCCATTGTGTTTTATACGTGCGCATTTTAAAGAACAGAGGTTTTTATTTCTCCTCATTTGGTTTGTGTATATGGGGGCGACATTCTGTCACTAATATGCCACTCTGTTCTAAATAAAAGTCCTGATTGGGTACTTGTGTGTCTCTTTTGTTTATTAAGTGGTTGTTTATCATGCTACTTTCTGTTCAATGCAGAGGAACAGTGTCAGAGTGTCAGATTTCGAGAACCATAGCGCTGGATAGTGTGACTACACATACTTGTTTTAACTCTTCCATTAACTATCGATGCATTCATATACTGAATTTCATAGGAAGAGAGAAACCACAAAATCTTTGTAGCTGTGGGCCATGTACACTGATACCTTGCATTCATATATATATATAAGTATATAAGGAGCCTCCAAAAAAGGCCTATTCCTTCAAGAGCAAGGATGGGTCGAGGCTCGCCAATCTGCCAACAGAGGCGTCAGTGAATAATCCAACACTTTGAGAACAACATTTCCCAAAGACAAATCGATAGGATTTTGGGCATTTCACCTTCTACAATTCACAAGATAATTAAAAGATTCAAGGAATCCAGTAAAATCTCTGAATAAAGGGCAAGGCAGTATACCACTTCTGATGTATATGTGCATTTTTGTTTTTTATTTTTAATAAATTTACAAAGATTTCAAAGAAACGTCTTTCATGTTGTCATTATGGGGTATTGTTCATAGAATTTTGAGGAAAATAATGAATTTAATCCATTTTGGAATAAGGCTGTAACATAACAAAATGTGGAAAAAGTGAAGCGCTGTGAATACTTTCCGGATGCACTGTATACACACACACACACACACACACACACACACATACATTATATGTAATATATACATATATATATACCTTTAAGCCCAATTAACGTCTTAGTGAATATCGAATATCTCAACAGAAAAAATGTGACTCAGGCACTTACACATAGAGGCTAAACAGTATACCATTAGCAGCCATGAATCCTGTTATAGGTTTACAACCAAATGTTGGACCTTTCTGCTGAGACAGCAAACAGACCTACAAAGAAAAATTCAAGAAGGAGTAAGTAATAATTATAAAATGATAAGGCTCCTGTAGGGGCAATGTTTCAAAAAATTTGTAAATTACTATTGATTATTGTAAAGTCTGTAATTTACTGCGTAGTTAGCTACAGAAATGCCAACATGTGGCTGTCTTGCTAGCACAATAGACCTTAACACCAACACTCAAGTTTTTTTGGGCTGAATCTTTCCCTAATTCATTCCCTAATTAAAAGCTATGCCTATCTGTAGGTTGCAGTCAGACACAAATCCTCTTTGGACTCTCATCCAAGAACATCCTTGTCTCAGAACATCTTAGTTGTGACAGATTGCCAGCAACTTCTGCATACATTGATCCAATTTCTTTTATCTTATCTTTTATGAAAATAGAATAAGATTCCAGAGTTCATCAGAGAAAAGAGCTTGTAAAATGATCTATTTGTAGTCTAGTTCCAGGTCAACTCTTCATGCTGAAATGCACTGCAGTGTCCATTTTTTGTTTTTCATACTTGGATTCATGAATATTTGACAATAATATTTAAAAATGAGACAGTGTTCTATTAAAAAAATGTATGAAAAAAATAATTGATTTCCTATTTTAGTGTGTGCAAGGAAAAATGAAAAAATAAATAAATAAAAGAGATAAATCCACGTTGAATGAACGCAGCATACATAGACCCTGTGCCCCTTCAGGACCAACATTTGACATGAAAATGAAAATAGCTGAACATCTAAATATAAAAAACTTTAAAAAAAAAAAAACTTATTTAAAAAGTTCAGATAAACTAAAAATTGGAAAATTGTCCTGACAGTTAAAAATGTGGTCATAAATCTAATCTATTCTAATACACACAGTGTCTGTTTCTTTAGGAATATCTAGTACCTACATTAACTAGTACTATATATGTGTACATTATTGTTACACAATTACTTAGTCTACCCCATCCATCATAGGGAAAGGGACCACCATAGGACCACTACTGACCAGATATTATCTGGGTCAAGGATTACTTTCAGCATAGGGATTTTGACATGGTGTGTGTGTTTCACCGGAATGAATCACTGTTTGCGTGTCACTGATGTTCTGAGAGTAGTGCATTACTAAAATAACATCTGGTAGGTGATGGACCTTATCCACTGCTTACACTACAACAACTGGGCTACAAATAGACCATTTTACAACCTCTTTTCTCTGATGAACTCTGGAATCTTATTCTGTTTGCATTAAAGATAAGAAAAGAAATTGGATCAATGTATGCAGAAGTTGCTGGCAGTCTGTCACAACTAAGATGTTCTGAGACAAGGATGTTCTTGGATGAGAGTCCGAAGAGGATTTGTGTCGACTGCAACCTAGAGATAGGCATAGCTTTTAATTACGGAATAAATTAGGGAAAGATTCAGCCCAAAAAATCTTGAGTGTTGGTGTTAAGGTCTATTGTGCTAGAAAGACAGCTACATGTTGGCATTTCTATAGCTAAGTAAGCAGTCATGCGGAGTGTACAACGCTTCTTAAAGCTTTAAATAGAATTTCAGAAACTTGTCATTCTGTTATTTTCTGTTCTTTTCTATCATTCTCTCTCTCTCTCTCTCTCTCTCTCTCTCTCTCTCTCTCTCGCACGCACGCCTCAGAGACGCGCGAGATGACGCTTGTGGAAAATGGTGTGGGTCATTAACTGGTCACGTGACGAACCTTTCTCAGCTGTTTCAGATTAATTGAAATGAACCCGCACTAATTACCTGATTTAGATTGAGCTTTGTCGTTTAACTGGCACTTTTAGCTCTAAGCTAATTCAGACACGTAGTTTGAGTTAGAGGTCTTTTGCGCAACAAGATGGCCGAGGACTCTCTGTTTGCTAGTGATTACGGTGCGTAAATTAACCTGAATTAGATTACATAAACGGTTTAATAATTGCATAATTGGAGGGTAATGAGTCATTGTTATCTGGGAGGAAGTTCAGTAGTCAGTCATTCGGTGTTTGAAAACAGGGTTTTGCCACTTCTTGGTTCAGTCTAAATGAATGTTTAGACCGTATTTTATTTATAAAACATGGTTTCTTTCGGTAGTGAAACTAGTTTCTACTTTTATGACTAGTGAGGACAACAGATAAAACAAACCCCAGTCATGTTTCGGATTATTTTCATCCCATGGCGTTTAATTGTAGACTAAAGTTAAGACTATAGTAAAATTGAGCTAGGCCTAGTGGCGTGTGCAAATTTGTGTTCTTGGGTTTACACCATGTGAAGTTTAGGCCTATGGGAAAATAACACAATACCTGCTTCATTCATTTGTACAAAACGAACAGCCACATAGTGACAGTACTGAACTGACTGTCTAGGTGCTCAAGAAATTTGGTCTAAATAATATTAATAATAATAGTAATAATAATAATCTAGCTCATTGGAGATGCAGGGTTCATTACATCTGCATGAATTGCACAAGACTACACACTCAGAGATGTGATATCAGGGTGCAGTGCTAATTGTTGTCTTCCCATAACTGCTAACTTTTGATCAAGGGTTATTCGCCCATCAGTCTAGCTCAACAATGAACCATGTCCTTTGTTTACAGGCAGCCCGTGTCCTTTATGTGAGGAGGAATGTGAGAAACATTGCCTGGCCCTTGGAGTCAATGAACCACAAAGAAATGTCGATGAAGAAGCAGAGCAAAAAAGAGACCATAAAATTAGTTCTATAGATGAAGAGAAAAAAGAAGAGGGAAGTGAAATGGCAGAAAGGGTGGCGAAAGTATTTGTTGATCTGGATGATGATTATAATCATGAAGAAGGTGCGGAGTTTGAAATGGGTGAATGTAAAGTAGAAATGACCGAGAAGAATAAAAGCAAGTGTGACCATGGAAAAGGGAATGATGTGAGTGGTGATCTGGTCCCTCCACCACAGGAGCAGAAGAGTGTCCAACAGCTGGACTCCAATGACCCAGTAAACCTGCTGATGGTGTGTGAGGAGTCTGTTGAGAGCAGTGTGAACGAGGAGCTTCTGCTGTGTCCTGCAAAGTCTTTATCCTTTTCGCATACCCCCTTGATATCTTCTCCTCCTTCTTCCCAGAATCCTCTACCTCTCACACTCCCATCTAGCCACCACACTATGTTTCAGCTACAAACACAGCCAGTGGTTCAGACCCAGGGCTCAGTGCCCATGCCAATGCCCCAGGTTTCCTGTTTGACAAAGCGTACATATGAGAGCAGCCCCTCTGTGGAGCCCAAAACACTCACCCATTCTGGGCAGCTGGAGGTGACACTGCAGCAGGTGTACACCACACGCCGGTACACCCGCTTCACCAGCAGGTCTGCATCATTAAAATCAATACATCCAGAGACCGGCGCCCAGCCCTTACCGTGTGTCAGCAACACGTCTCTACTGGTACCGGCCCCCAAAAAGAAAACGCGAACCTCCTACAGCACTGGTGAGTGAGTGTGTAATTTCACAAATTTTCACACA
Organism: Ameiurus melas; assembly: GCA_012411365.1. Lineage (NCBI taxonomy): Eukaryota > Metazoa > Chordata > Actinopteri > Siluriformes > Ictaluridae > Ameiurus > Ameiurus melas. The sequence continues at coordinate 16,787,709 of CM022774.1, forward strand.
ACATGAAAACCTTGCGGGGTGGCACATGAGGTAGCTTTGCCTCATACAAGTCGACAAGCCATGTTTCAACGTTCTACCTGGGTCCTCCAGGTTTCCTCCCAAAAGCATCCTGTTGGGTGGCTTGGCAATCTAAATTGTTCAAAGTGTGACTGAATGTAAGTGTACGATACCTTGCAAACAGGATTGTTCAACAGAGTTGCACCCAGTGTTTCCAGCTCTGCATCCACCACAACATGGGGAAACTCAAAATGTGGTTACTGAAAATTCATGAACAGTTTGTGTTTATAGATCAATTGGAGGAATTAGAGAGGATGTTTCAAGATGATCATTATCCGGATGCAGACAAGCGGAAAGAGATTGCAATATCAGTTGGCGTCACACCCCAGAGAGTCATGGTTAGTCCTGTGTCTCGTTTCCAGACCCCTTGCTTCTTTTGATTAAAGATGCGTGCAAATTGATCAAATACTGGCACTGTGCACATGTTCTTTTTCAGGTATGGTTTCAGAATCGTCGAGCCAAATGGCGTAAAACCTCTAAAATGACAACAAGAAAGCCTCCAGTGACCCGGACCCAGGCACCTGCCCAAGTCCCAGCACACAGGTTTTTCTTTTGAAACACCATCACCTCTCACAGTATACATTTTTCAGTGTTGACTGTATTTTGTATGTACCTGTTGTTTTGTAGGCCTCCAACGTTCACAGCTTCTGCAATTGAATCCCTACCCCCCCAAACTGGAGAAACACTCCCTCCTTACAGTACACTGCTCCCCAGCTGCTCAAGCCCACCAGGTCTCTCCCACACCTACACCATGTATACTGCAGAGCTATATTAATATAGCTCCTGTCTATCTATCTATCTATCTATTGACCTGATTTGATTGTCAGAGACTTTCTGAATGTTTAAATATAAAAAATGAAATACATTTTCCAGTTAAATTCAAGCCACATTTTAATGTCTCAAATTTGATTCCAAGGCAGCTTTCTTCAAATCAAATTGGACTTTTTCCATCAAATTTGTGACAATAACAACATGGATGAAAAGCATGTCATGCCAAACATAAAATATTTATAAAATATATGTAAAGTATACATAAAAAGGTTTGCAACTTTTGCGAGGATGTTGCTCAAATGAAGTCACATCAACCTCCTTAGTTAATATCACTGTTGTCTGTTCTGTTTTGTTATAAACTGGGACTTGACATTTTACTTGTGTAAAAGTTCCATGTTCTTTTCACCTGGCCTGTACACATGCTGTCTGGTTGTCACAGGAAACAATGTGAACATGTGAGCAAATGCAACTATAATCTGGAATTTCCAAGTGGAATTCCCTTTAGAGCTTTATATATACACTCACTGAGCACTTTATTAGGAACACCTGTACATCTCTAATCAGCCAATTGCAGGGCAGAAGTGCAATGCATAAAATCATGCATTTATGGGCTAGCAGCTTCAGGTAATGTTCATCAACCATCAGAATTTTGATCTGTGTTTTTTGTCCATGGTGCCAGATGGACTGGTTTGAGTATGGCTATAACTGCTGATCTCCTGGGATTTTTGTCTCTACAGTTTACTCAATGGTGCAATAAAGAAAAAACATCCAGTGAGTGGTGGTTCTGTGGATGGGAATGCCTTATGGCCACACTGGTTCAAGCTGACAAAATTGCTAAGGTAACTCTGATAACCACTCTGTACAACTGTGGAGAGCAGAAAAGTATCTCAGAATGCCCAACATGCCAAACCTTGAGGCGGATGGGCAGAAGACCATGTCGGGTCCCACCTCTGTCAGCCCAGAACTGGAAAAATGTAGCCTGGTGTGAGGAATCTTGAGTTCTGCAGAGGAACACAGATTTTGACATCAACAGCATGAATCCATGCACCCAACCTGCTTTGTGTCTACAGTCCATGCTGGTAGAGGTGGTGTAACGGTGTGGGTAATGTTGGCATGTTAATACCAGTGATCGCTTGAATGCCATAGCCTATTTGAGTATTGTTGCTGACCATGTGCCACAATTTACCAGCTATTTCCAGCATGATAATGCACCGTGTCAATAAGCAAATGTCCTCTCAAACTCATTTCATGAACATGACTGAGTTCGGTGTACTTCAGTGGGCTTTCTGGTCCCCAGATCTGAATCCCATAGAACATCTTTGGGATGCGGTAGAACGAGTCATTCGTGGCATGAAAGTGCACCTGAAAAATCTGCAAGATCTGCATGATGCAATCATGTCAACATGGAAAGGAATGGTTCCAACATCTGTCTTAAGAGCAAATGGAGGCTCCTGTCATCTCAAGCCATTTTCCTGGAACCAATTTATCAACAAGTGTTTTCCCCCACAGAACTGTCGCTTACTTGTTTTTTGTTTTTCTCACCATTCTGTGTGGACTGTAGAGATTGTCGGATGTGCTATTCCCAGGAGATCAGCTGTTTTGGTAATACTCAAACCAGCCTATCTGGCTTCAATAATCATGCCATGGATAAAGTCACACCTTTTCCCCTTTCTGAGATATGTGAACATAACGTATCTACATATTTTGCATTGTGCTGTTGCCAAATGATTGGCTAATTAGATAACTGCATAAATGAGCAGGTTTACAGGTGTTCCTATTTAAGTGAATGGTGGGTGTGTATTTATGTGTAAACCAATCAGCCATAATATTAAAACCACATGCCTAATATTGTGTAGGTCCCCCTTGTGCTGCCAAAACAGCTCTGACCTGTCAAGTCATGGACTCCAGAGCTCTGATTGATTGAGATCTGGGGAATTGGGGTCAGTTCCTTGAACTTTTTGTCATGTTCTTCAAACCATTCCTGAACAATTTTTGCAGTGTAGCAGGGTGCATTATCCTACTGAAAGAGGCCACTGCCATTAGGGAATACCGTTGCTATGAAGGGGTGTAAAGGGGTCTGCAACAAGCCAGAGCATCAGTCTCTGCTGGCTTGCTTCTTCCCATAATGCATCCTGGTATTATCTCTTCCCCAGGTAAATGATGCACGCACCTGGCCGTCCACATAAAGTAAAAGAAAATGTGGTCAGACCAGATAGGCTAGCCTCACTTCCCACCTGCATCAATGAGCCTTGGATGCTCATGCCTCTGTTACCGGTTCACAGGTTGTCCTTCCTTTTACCACTTTTGGTAGGTACTACATACCAGGAATACCCCACAAGACCTGCTGTCTTGGAGATGCTCTGACCCAGGTGTCTACCATCACAATTTGGCTCTTGTCAGAGTCGCTCAGATCCTTACATTTGTTTATTATTATTATTATAAATATTAGTTTTTTCAACACAACTTCGAGAACTGACTGTTCACTTGCTGCTTGATGTATGCCACCCCTTTACAGGTGCCATTGTAATGAGGTAATCAATGTTATTTAATTCGCTCTTTTTTTTTTTTTTTTTTTTTGGTTTTGTTTGTTGTTGTGGGGGTTTGTTGGGGGTTGTTTTTTTGTGTTTTTGGGTTTGGTGTGTGTTTTTGGTTGGTTTGTGGTTGTGGTTGTGGGGATGTGGTTGTTTTGGGGGGTTGGGGGGTGTATGGGGGGTGGGGGGGGGGGGGGGGGGCCGGGGGGGGGGCGCGGGGCGCGCGGGGCGGGGACCGGCGCGGGGGCCGGGGCGGGCGGGCGGGCGAGGAGCCGGCGCGGGGGGGGGGGGGGGGGAGGGGGGGGGGGGGGGGAGACACCAGGGGGGGGCGCACGGGGGGGGGGGGGGGGGGGGGGGAGGGGGGTGCGGGTGTGGGGGGGGGGGGGGGGTGGGGGTGTGGGGGTGGGGGGGGGGGGGGGGGAGGGGGCGACAAAACAAAGGGGACAAGAAAGAAAGAGACAGCGGCGGGCGGGGGCCCGGGGGGGGGGGCAGCAGGGGAGGGGGGGCGGGGGGGGGGGGCGGGACGGGGGGGGGGGGGGCAGCAGCCGCCGGGGGCAGGGGGGGGGGGGGGGGGGTGGGGGTAGGGGGGGGGGGTGGGGTTGGTTGGGGGTGTTTGGTGGGTGGGGGTGTGGGGTTGGGTGCGGGGGGGTGGGGGTGGTGGGGTGGGGGTGGGGGGTGGGGGGGGGGGGGCGGGCGGGCGCGGGGGGGGGGGGGGGCAGGGGGGGGGGGGGGGGGGGGGGGGGGGGGGGGGGGGGGGGGGGGGGGGGGGGGGGGGGGGGGGGGGGGGGGGGTGGGGGGGGGGGGGGGGGGGGGGGGGGGGGGGGGGGTGGGGGTGGGGGTTGGTGGTTGGGGGGGGGGGGGTATAGTTCAATTACACTCCCCCCCCGCGCCTCATCCTGTTCCCCCCCACCCTCCCCCCACCTTCTTCCCTCACCTACCCCGCTCTTCCTCTTCCCTACACCTAAAAAATATGCCCCTCTCCTCCCTCTAACAAAAAAATTGTCACAACACACCCACCCCCCCTCCTTTTCCTTTCCGTCAAAAGTTTGCCTCCCTCGCCACCCACTCTCACCATATTTTTTTTAATGTCGCTGGTCACGCACTTTGCCACCTCTTGCCTCTTGTTCGCCCTGCCCCTTCGCCTTGTTCTGCTCCCTCTGGCGGCCGCGCGCCCCCCCCCCCCTGCTCCCCCCTGGCCGGCCGCGCCTGCCCACCGCCTGCCCGCCCCCGCCTTGCCTCTGTTCCCGCCCCCGTGGTGGGCGTGGCGGGTTTTTTTCGTGCCCCTGTTTTTTGCCCCCCTACGCGCTAAGCTGGTGCGGTTTTTTTTGGTGTTGGTTCTGTCCGGTTCTTCTTGCTTGCTTTCCGCGCTTGGTTTTTATCTCTTGTTCATGTGCGTTGTGTACTGAACTCTCCCTTCTCTTCTTTTTTATACCCCACCTAAGCTCTCTTTTTGCTTGAGTCTTGCTTAACCTTTAATTTTGGGTTTTTTTTGTTTTTTTTTTAATACTGCTTTATTTTTTGTTTGTTTGTTTGTTGGTTGGTTTGTTTTTGGGTGGGGTGTAAGTAATTGGTATTTTTTTTTATTTCTCTTTTATTTTTTTTTGAAGTGTGTAAATGTGTGTTTTTTTGTGGTTAGGGGTGTTGTGTGTGTAAATGAGGGAAGTGGGGGGAAAGGGTGTTTTGTGTTTTTTTAATAATTTAAAATATTTTTTATAAAAAAAAAAAAATGTTAAGAGTGTTTTTTTGAAATTAAAAAAAAAAGGGTATTGGGGGTTGGGGTGTTTTAGGAGATTATAGGTAAGAATGTAAGAAATTTGTGTATTTTTGAGTAAAAAATTGTAAAGTAAAAGAGTATAATTAAATTAATAAATGGTTCTAAAAGAAAATTAAAAATTAAAATTAAAAATTTTAAAGTAAAAAATAAAAAAATGGGTAAAAAGTGAGAAAAAGGGGAGGGGAAGGAGGGGTAAAAAGGTGGGTGGGAGGTGGAGGTGAGGGATGGTGGTTAGTGGTGGTGGTGAGAGGGGAGGGTAAGGGAAAAAAGGGGGGGTTGGAGGTGGGGGGAGGGGGGTGTGGGTGAGGGGGAGGGAGTGGGTGTTGTGTAATTATATATTTTCTTTGTAAATGAATTAATTTGGTGTGGGTTGTTTTAGTTGTAAGTAAAAATAAATTTTAAAAAAAAAATAAAAAATATTTATAAATATATAATAAAAAATTAATTGATTTTTTGGAAGATTTTAAGGAAAAAAATAAAAAAGAGGAGAAAAAACACTAGTTGCCACTGTACTGTTTTGGAAAGTGGAGCAAAGTTTATTAGAAAAGATTTCAGGCACGTTAGACTCCAATAAGGAGTGATTATAATAATTATAATTATAACAATCACTGTGAGTTGCATATGTAGGTAAGGGCACTCCAAAAATTTATATAGATCATATAGACATGATTTTTTTGGAATAAAACGCTTGCGATGTGTTTCACAGAAACTCAGGAATAACACAAATGCTTAAAAAAAATATGTAGCAGATTTGAATGCCTGACCCTAATCTACTAGCTCACTTCCAGGGTTGATTAAAAAAATATTCATGTGTAATTTACATATAAAATTTATTACTAAAACAAACACTGCTTTCATGTGTCTCTACATACTGAATGTGAGAGTTTTGAGAAGTTGCAAAATTGTGTGGGTGTGTTCCTGTGTGAAATGACTTCCTGTTGTGTGTTTCAGGGCCAGCAGCAGGAACAGGAAATTGAGCGTCTGCAGTCTGTTTGTTTTTGTACTTTCCGTGTTGTGTTTTTGTTTTTTTTTCTTTTCTTTTTTTGTTGTTAACTGCAGACTTTAATAAAGTGCCCTACGTTTCTTATTAGTTCAGCTTGCGTTTTTTCATTTGATGAGTATCAATGGACTTTTATGGGCCAACTGAAAGTGAACATGTCAAACTAGACCTTTTCTGTGTTTTATATTTGAGTTCTGTCAGTATTTGAAATGAAGGAAGTGACATGAGCATCATGTATTCACTAGAGGGCTCTGTTTGACCAAACTATTAATTATGACACAATTTATCTGGTTAAAGATTGTTTTCTCAGTACAGTTTCAAGGTTTGTCCAAGTATTAGTTTGAGCACTTATGTATTTAGAGAAGGCATTAAATTTTCTATTTACATTACAACTATTACTGAAGTTTCACAACATTTGAGAACACAACAGTGCTCTCAATCCTACTTTGGGTAGATCAGACTAATTTAGTATATATTGCTTTTATATTTGAAAACTAGGGTTTATGACTTTATTCATATTAAGTTCAGAGAGTCTTGACTCCTTTTTAAAGCCATTTGCAACTCTTTGATTTGAGATCATGTACAGAACACAAGGAGAGCGCTAGAATAGAAGAACCCTAAAACATTTAAAAGATTAGTGACCTAATTCTTAAAAGCCGGTAGCATGGAAATCACCATGAAGTTGTGAAACTGATTTAACTTTAATTTTTAAAGTTTTTTCGTTCTCCTATGCGTTTCACAAAATGGGCCTGTGGAAATGTGACATTGCGTGTGTGAAACGTCTCAGCGTTTTTGTGCATGCGTGTCAGCATCAGGAAGTGTCAGTGTGGTTTTTAAGGCTGTATCTGTTAGTCTATTTCTCATGTGTGTGTGTGTAAGCAAACCGGAGAAAGATGTCTGGAACACGGTCCCTCTGCTGCCATGTCAACACGGCCACCCGATCTTCTGCCCTCCTCTACTTGGTAATGTTTACCTGCCTATTTACACACTCGTATAGGGGACAGAGCAGTTTAAAGCAATGGGATAAAGATTCATTTAGTTTAGCTTAAAATGTCTTTATAAATGTGTTTGTGTGTGTAGATTTGTGATGTGCATCAGTAAATGTCATTACAGACAAAATTAGGTATGTAGTTGTGTTTAACGGTGTGTGAACAGTGAATTAAGTACATCTCGGGTCTTCCTGTTTTTGTGCTGTTTGATCAACTGTAGTAACAGTGTTGGTTCATTTTCTTCTGTGCAGCATGAAAGGGGAAGTTGATGTTTGGCCTCATACACAGAACTAGCTCTACAGAGATGTAGCAGGGAGACATTTTGAATGAGTAACACACCCATGTAAAGTCATTAGCAGCACTGTTTGACTCGGTCTGCATAGTTTCCAGGAATGGAAGCTGCTTGCTTTGTATTCATTTTTATTTCTAAGAAAATGATTCAACACCAGAAAAAAGAGGGAGTTTCCAGGAAATTATCTATTTGAAGAATCTCTATTATGAGAATTTTTTGGACAAGGATCTCTATATACAATCTGATTTAGTATTGCATTACATTTCTTGATGTTAGCAATATTAGCACATTACCGTGTAATCCGATTTATAATGTAACTTCATGACTCCCACATTGTGCTCAGTCTGTGGTGTGACATCCACTGTGTACTGGAAGACGTTCTTCTTCAGAGCATGTTTGGATCAGCAGTCTCGTAGGAAACCTCAATCAGCTCAATCTCACGTCAAATGCCTTCACAAAACACTGCCCAAGGGAGAGCTCTCCATCACTATCTGTGTGTTGTCTGCATCTGTTCTACAGTTTACACTTGTACAGGCTTTTCTGAATGAATCGCTGTTCTTGGGGCACTGGTTCTGTTAGTATTGGCTTATGGAGAGAAAAGAAAACATACCTGCTGCCAGAGTATACACATCCAAAGACACAGACCATACTCATGAACTTATTTCCTCAGACTCAAATTCATTCTTGCTCTGTGTGTGTGTGTGTGTGTGTGTGTGTGTGTGTGTGTTTTGTAGGTGTATAATCTGCTGGTGGCTGTGGATTTGATCACCGGAATAATCCGAGAGAAAGATCCCATCACTGTCTCCTATACTGAAATGAAACGTACCCATGGCAATTGCATCTGTGAGTCTTTCACTAGAACATTATCTACTGGCTCTTTATCAGAATACTAGAAAATGAATAACATTATCAGCTATTATAAACTCTACCTAACCAGTACTACCCAGTAGACTCTGTTTGTCTCTGCTTTTAGAAGTAGAGAACTGGATACTTGAATCAGGAAAAAAGAACTGACCTTTAAAATGTGCAGGCTAGTGTAACTCCCATTCTGACACATGAGTAGATGGTCCCATTAACTGTTTTTCTCTTTATGAGCCCGTTACTGGACAAAATTGGTTCTGCAGTTTTAATAACCCTAAAAAAAGATGACCCTTTCTATGAATGTGAATTTACCATTTTATAACTGTACATCATTGCATATATGAAATAGAAATTACAGTTTGCTTAATATCAAGTTCACAGCATTAATGTCATTATGTCCTTGTTCTGTGTTTTTTTTTATTTATTTATTTATTTATTTTTATTCGTGTGTAGTTGAGATGAGCACCAACTTCATTACATTGTTTCTGATGTCCTTCTCCAGTGTGCTGGTCATGCTGTCTCACCGTAAGGTAAACGTGTGCGTGTCTGGCTGTGTATGAAATCTAAATGGTTCTTTTTAAATTTGGTTAAAATATAGTCTTGTCATTCTATCTTTTTACTTGACTTGAACATATTAAGTCCTTATGTTTATCACTAACTTGATCTTAGCAGTTCAAGTTAGTGAAAACATTCAAACCTGTTTACAAGATAAATGTGAAGAACAAGCTGCACATAACAAATGTTATGTAACACTGATAAGATTTCAATTTAAGTTCTCTGAATGTGTGTTTATGAATTATTTCTTAATTGTGTATGTGTACACAATTGAGTACACAACACAATTTAGAATTGAGTCTCCAGAAAAGCGTCCGTTTCTATATACTCTTCATAAAACACACACACCTTACATTTAAGAGCCTTGAAGACATGAACATTAAAAACAGAAACTTACTGTTCATATGAAGATTATTTTCGTGTGTCTGTGTGCAAGAATCTGTCTGTAACCTCTATTTCTCTGTGTCAAAGGGGTCGATTTGTGTGATGCCCTTTGCGATGTTCATGTTTATTGATGTAGCTCTGAGTCTGCTCTCCCTGTTTGATGCTCGGTTTGGACTTCCTGGCACTCCCACGTATGGAGACGCTCTACGGCTGGCTGTGAGAAACTCGCACTCACCCAATATAATATTTAGTCAAATCACACCATTTATTGTCCTATGTACCATATACAAAGTACAATGAAATTCTTGCTTTAATGCAATTCATTCTCCCCAGACTATAAACAAGACCAAAAATACAATAGACAATACTACTAAACACAAAATAACCAAATATACAGACATAACATTAATAACCCAAACAATAATGACCAGATAATAAAGTCACAGTGCCAGTAATGAACTTTGAAAGAGTCCAATATCGTTATTGATGATGCACATCAATGTGTTTAACAATTTTATAGGCGTTTGATGATAACTATCCCTAAAGCTCTTCGTGTGAGTTGGAATGGTCCTGAGTCATTTACTAGAGGGCAGAAAAGAATATACACTCTAAATAACTTTTCTCTTTAAGTCATTCTCCATCTCCAATTTCACTGAGAATTAATGGTATATAAACATGGCTTAATTATGTTTATAGTTTATAGTGACTAAATGTAATGTTCCTAGAGTGCTGGGTCATTATGTTTGTGTGCTTGTTTGCAGTGCTCAGTCCTGATAAACGTGTTAACATGTTATCCTTTATAAACGCACAAAACCAACGACATTACTACAAATAATGTCTTTGCTTTCTTTTCCATTGCTAACACCGAGGCATGACATTAGTTATATGCCTTTTCTCTATGCCTTTGCAGTCAAACCTAAAAGGCGGGGCCAGGTTGGATGGAGAGGAGCTGAACCGTGCCACCTTGATATTTGGAGTCCTCTTCGTGATGTACATACTGCTGAAGGTTTGCTTATTATGCTGTGCGCATGGTTTTTGACCATGTATCTATCTGAGTATCTGTAGCGTTTTCAAAATACGTCTGATGCTCACCACAAATAATGGACCACTTCCTGTCATTTGCTCGCATTGACATTCACACGTTCACATCTTCATGTTCTAAGTGTTACTTACCTTAAAATGCATGGCCAGAAAATGCATCTTCTCTTCCGTCGGTAGCTGACTGACTGACACAGTAAAGGTCTTTTTCAGCTTTACAGCTGTGTGAAAACAGAAGAGCAATGTTTGAGAGACGGGAAAGCTGGAGGGAGGTGGAGCTAGAACTTATAGTCAAAAAGAGCTCTCTGTCTTTACTTGAAATTGAATCCTTACTGTATGTGTATTTGTAGCGAATTTAATTTGAGAAATGAGAACTGAAACGACTTTCTTTTAGCATTTTTATCGTTTGCATGTGTGGTCGGTCTGTCCACCAACCTCTGTGTATACAATTCAGGACTTGGATACAATCAGTGTTGAGTATTAATAAAGCTTGCTGTTGTGTTTTTGTGATCTGTAGGTGTATATGCTCCAGGTGTCCATTCGCTGTTACTATGCACTAAAGGGAGAGCGTGTCCCAGTGGCTGAGAACTCTGTGATGGTGAGTGATTTTTAGTTGCTGGATTTACTTTCTAATCACATTCTCTGCAACACAAACCTACTTTTGCACCTGTTTTTTGCATTAACATATGCAGATAACATCTGTGTCCTTGTAGTCAGCTGACATTGATCCTCTTATTGCATAAGTGAACATATGCAGTCACCTTTTTATAATACTTGCTATACATCATGTACCAAATTTGCATTGTTTTTAATTCACAGGTAAAACTGCCTTCCTATGATGAGGCTCTGAAGATGAAACATGAGGTCATGCTCCCTATTTCTCAGAAGTCATAAGGCATAAAACAAGCACGCAGACTTGTCTCATGCACTTCATTCTGTGCACACTTGCAGATGCACACTCGTATACCAGCAACGTACACAATGGCACATATCTATACACAAATAAAGAGACAACTTTCTAGTGTTCATACTCCTAGCTACAAAGCTTAATATGCACAAGCATGCTTTCACTGGTTTTGTTATATGCTTTAAACCAGTGTTATTTCCATTTCTTCTGCCATTCTCATCAATGACTATATTTTGTGGATCTGGTATTGAATCTTCCTTTTATTTAGCTGGTTTTTCCTAAACTAGTGGTGATTTCCACCAACACAAAATCCTGACTGTGGACCTCAGAGGTGCCAAGATTAATGACCATAGAGAATGTGATGTATTAGAGGTTAAAACAAATAAGGCAAAAATAATGTACACCGAATAGAATGATATTTCAAATTATATAGGTTCATTCTAAACTAAAGCTATTTTTTTTGTTTGTTTTTGGAAATGTTTTATGGAAACAAACAGATTTCATGTAGAGATGATGCCAGAGAAAGTATAATTATGCAAAATAAACTCAACCAGTTCCAAATGTTATATTGTGTGGACTTTTTATTACAGAAGAGATTGATAGTTTTTCCAGCATGCAGGTGTGGGTACAAGAAGTTAGAACTATTTAACTCCACACAAACATATTTACATGGACAAATGGAGAGATTACGGGAAGTTGTAGTTTAATAGTTTGTTTCTCTGGGCATTTTTAGATGTTGGTTTTTAGCATATTGGTAGATAAAAGACAAATAAGTGTGAAAAATGTTTTTTTTTGGGGAAGGTTTGGGGGTGTGTAGGACTTATTAGCAGTGGGCAGAGTCTGACCCAAGCCATGTCTAAATTTTGTGTGTGTGTTCACTCACTGTATATGGTTGAGCTTGTTTTCAGGATCCTGTCCATTGCTAAATTTGGATTTGTTGTACACTGACCAGCTTTGTATTGTAAATAGCTCACACATTATTGATCAGCTCAAACATATTAATCTGTCCATACAGCTTATGTTCATTAAGTAAAAATACAATTTCTTTCTCTCTCTCTCTCTCGCGCGCGCACACATACACACACACACACACACACACGCGCATCCCTTCACAGTGAATCCATAACAAGATCCTAGAAGTACTTTGGGCTTTACATGTGTACACACCCATATACCTACATACTTTCACATATGGATTTACAAAGCTCTGTACGATACATACACTTTACACACGCTCAAACAAGGCCAGCTGTGTTCGTATGCCACTCATGCTTCCCGCACACATCCTGTGGATAAATTGATGTATGTGTGTGATATTACCTTGAGAGGAAAACTGGCCAAAAAAGAGAGATTCATTGGAATGTTTATTTGAATCCGACCCAAACTCAAAGATCCTCCCAGAACCCCAAACTAACCTGGTCCACCTTATACACACGTACACACTGTATAGATCAAGGTATGTTTGTCTTTCCTTTCCAAACTGTAATTTCTGTTGCAGGTATTCCCCCTCCTCCCCAACGAACTCTTACAGACACACCTTGGATAAGGGGGGTCTCTTAGACCTACCATAAGTGCATCTGTACTGTGTGTGTACTGATAACCTGAGAGTCTCTCACTCGCTTTAAATCAGTTTGCAGCTGGTTGCCGACACTGTCATTAGATCTCTTGCTATATACAGTATGGCGTTGCTAGGGTTTTTAATGCTACTGTACATCTTGGGAGCTCAAGCTACAGTGGACCATCTACATGCTGATGCCATGGGTGAGAAAACCAACTATTTTTTTATATTTATATATATATATGTATGTATGTATGTATGTATGTGTGTATGTATAGAATCGGGCGATGAACACCTTTACTTTGAACCCTACAATTTTACACTTCAATAATGGGTTTCATTTAGAATTTTTTTTTATTTTTATATATATATATATATAAAAGAGAATCCAACTTTTATAGACTTCTACAAAGAACTTTTAAGGGGTTCCCCAGAGGAAAAAACTTTAGGAAGGTAGATGGAACCTTTTTTTTTTTTTTTTCCCCGCCAAAACTGTCTTTCTGAACTTCATCAATACAAAATCATACTTACTAAACAAAAATGTCTGAGTCAGCACTGGACCTTAATTGAGTGAAACTGATTAGCACTTACTGTATATTGCAATTTTTGTATGTAAATTTATATTTATTTATTTATTTGGTTTCCAAATTCAAAGTGATTTAAAATTATGTTAAGCAGTTCAAGGGCCTGACATTTGCTCAGACAAATAGAGAATTCACAGGAAGTTATAGTGTGTTCCTCTGTACAGGCTTACCAAAAGGGCTCTTCAGCTCCCTGAATCGCTTCTAAAGAGGTTAAAGGTTTTAGATTAAAAGGTGTTTTTTTTTTCTCCAAAAACTATAGTTTTTGTAGGATTTTGTGCATAGTGGCAGATAACGGACGAATATCTTAAACATGATTCATGACTGTGTGTGTGTGTGCGTGCCCAGGGCCATAGTTCAGTATATGTATTGAGCAATATTATCTATGTACGCTTGGGATGACTTTTGTTGTTTATCCAATCTACCAATGTACTTGAACACACTACTCACAGACCCAATGTGTTTCATTAGTAACACACACATCTAAAAAGAGAAATCACAAAACACCATCATCATCATTATTATCATTGTCCCCTGTTGGGGATTGTGGAGTTTATCTACACACTATAGAGAATATTACTTTATAGTAAGCATGATGTACTGGTATGTACATGCAAGTGTGAAGATGAGTACTAGAGCCGGAGAGATTATACAGGTGGTACAGTGGCCGATTGCTGTGTAGTGAAGAAACAGTTTGGGGGGGGGGAAATCTGCAAAAATCTACAGAAATATATTCACATCAATTCTACAGTTGTGTACAAAGAAGTCCTTTACACCGGGTGTGTATGTGTGCCTACGCGCAAATACCTGTGGTTGCATGTATAATCAATGGGAGTTATTATGAGTCTTGCCAGCACTGTAAGTTTATTGAGCTGACTTTACACTCCTACCTACAGTCTCATCCCCCTGTTACCCCTCCCACACACACGTACCCCAGCAAAGGGCTCAATACGATCATGTTACCCAGAACTATTAGAGCCATTAAAAAAAAAAATAATAATAATAATTACAGAGTATTAGATCCATGTTTATTTTGTTGAATGTTTTAGCATATATCTTGATAAACAACCCTCTGACATTTACATGTCATTGAATTCTGGTGCTGCATATACCTGGTTAGCACATTCTGGTTAGAATTACACTCTTACCATTGTCACTGGAATACCAGCTCTATGTAGAGTAATACAACTGTACTATTTTAAACTGCAATTTCTCCAAGAATGATCCCAAATCTTCTGGCTTCTTTCCTTCTCCTTTGTAGCTCCAGGACTATGTAAGACCAAGCCTACTGACCTGGTATTCATCATCGACAGCTCTCGGAGTGTACGGCCCGCTGAGTTCGAGCAGGTCAAGGTGTTCCTCAACAAGATAGTAGAGGGTCTGGATTTGGGGCCTGAAGCCATACGCGTGGGTGTTGTGAACTATGCCAGCAAGGTGAAGAATGAGGTGTCACTGAAGTCCTACAAGGCAAAGCCTGCACTTATGAAGGCGATATCAAAGATTGAGCCACTCTCCTCTGGCACCATGACTGGCTTGGCCATCCAGTTTGCCATGAATGTGGCCTTCAGCGAGGCAGAGGGTGCACGCATCAAACCCTCTGATATCAGGAAGGTCAGGAGTTAAGTTACACTCTATACACCTTAGATAGACTAAAAACGGCTATTCTTGCTATTCTTTGGTATCCGCAGATTCATTTTTATTATTATTATGACCAACTCATCTTTCATGTGAACACAGGTAGCAATCATTGTGACAGATGGGCGGCCTCAGGACAACGTGAGTGCCATTGCAGCAAAGGCACGGGACTCAGGCATTGAGATATATGCCATCGGTGTGGGCCGAGTGGACATAAACACGCTGAAGCAGATTGCCAGTGAGCCTCTGGATGAGCACACTGATTACGTGGAGAGCTATGGATTCATTGAGAAGCTCACCCAGAAGTTCCAGGAAGCCTTTTGTGGTGAGTATTTGAGAAATGAGAAAGGTAGCTGGTAAGGGAGGGATGGAAGGATGGACTCCTCAAGAAGGATCATCATCATCATCATTCATCATCATCAGGGTCAAAAGTACATTTGTAACCCTTCATAATCTGTAAAAGGCATGGGGTTTCTGGGAGCATGCTGTCTTTTAGTGTTCGTTTCTATCCCACCTGCTGAGTTGGGACGAGCGAAGCACATGCAATCAAAGTTATGAATGTAACTCTTGTAGTGCTGTGGTTCTCACCATCTGACAGAACTAACTGGAAATACTCTGTTACAAAGACAATTGAGCAAAAGTTGAGAACCAGTGCTACAGAAAACTTCTATCAGAGCAACAGACACCTGAAAGTACATTATAACCTGCCTAAAAGGTACCTCAGGTGCCTAGTTCCCCTCAGGTGCATTTTCCTCTGATGTGTCCCAGTCTGTTTTAAGGATTTGTTGTTTTCTGAATAGAGGACAGCAACTCATTAAATATGATCCAAAGACTTACTCTTCCATTTCTCACTTAACATAGTATTATTCTCTCCTTTCTAACTCACTCCACCTACCATCCTGTGTGTATGTGTGTAACACCCATGGCGGCACAGTGTCCGACTTGTGCGCAACAGGTGATCATGACTGTGAGCACATTTGCATCAGCGTACCTGGATCGTTCAAGTGTGCCTGCCGAGAGGGTTACACACTCAAGGAAGATGGTCGTTCCTGCACTGGTGAGTATGTGTCTGTCCTGGCTAAATGTCTTTATTATACCTGCAAACAAACCAGAAGGCACTCGAAGTCCTCCCAAGTCCATAACTGCCTGAAACATCCAACCACAAACTGCTCCATATTCTTGCTGTTTCAGGCTGCAATGATGCTGCCACAGATTTGGTCTTCCTGATCGATGGATCAAAGAGTGTGAGGCCAGAGAACTTTGAGCTGGTGAAGAAGTGGATCATGATGATCGTGGACAAGCTGGATGTGTCAGACAAAAATACCCATGTGGGTGTAGTGCAGTACTCTAGTGCTGTCAAACAGGAGTTTCCTCTTGGAATGTACAACTCCAAGAAAGGCATCAAAGAGGCTGTGAAGAAGATTCCCTACATGGAGCGTGGAACCATGACTGGCCAGGCTATCAATTACATGGTGGAAAAAAGCTTCAGCACTTCCAATGGTGCCAGACCTGGGGCAGTCAAGGTGGGAATCGTCCTCACTGATGGCAGGTCACAAGACTACATTGGAGATGCAGCAAGGAAGGCCAAGGAGAGCGGTAACGATAAAGGACACTCAAACTAGCTTAGTGTAACCCTAGAGGTCAAGAAGCATTGACTTATCTGTTTGCGTTTGTATTTTAGGATTCAAGATGTATGCTATAGGAGTCGGAAGCGCAGTTGAGGACGAGTTGAAATTAATCGCCTCTGATCCTGAAAATTATTTCTATACTGCTGACTTCAAAGCCATAAAAGAGATTGGCACAAAGCTGCAAATCAACACTTGTATAGGTAAAACCACTTCAATAGAAAATAGCATTACAATACACTTAACATATACTTGTTAATTTAACTGTTCTTGCACTTGCAGTTGAGGATCCCTGTGAGTGTCAGTCTCTTACGAAGTTCCAGAAAAAAGTGGAAGAGGCACTCCAGGCATTAACAAAGAAATATATCCTTTTCTCTATATTTGTATCAAACAGTTAAATGGTCTAAGTGGGTAAGTATGTGTGTAGAAAAAACACCTATTTAAGTATGTGAAAATTAGATATTACTTTTTGGAAACTATATAAATATCTAGTGGTTACTAAATGACTTTTAATGTGTTTTTGGTGATTTGCAATTATAAATGAAAGGAATGTGTTATTCCTGATAGTTAACTAATTTTTTTCTGATGGTAACCAGGGCTACAAAAGAATCCACTACTGGGTTCTGGTGATGATTAGTAGTATTAATATTAATAAAAAAAAAGTAATATTCAGGAATCTGATGGAAACCATTAAGCCATTAAACCAATAACCATTAAAATCTATGGATTCCAACATGTCTATGGATTCCATCCATCCATCCATCCATCTTCTACCGCTTACTCCTTTTCAGGGTCACGGGGAACCTGGAGCCTATCCCAGGGAGCACCGGGCACAAGGCGGGGTACACCCTGGACAGGGGGATTTCAACATGTAATAACCTTAAAGGTGATTACACCTTTAAGGTTATTACATTTTGGAATCCATAGATTTTACTACTGGATTTAGTAATTTCTTTTGTAAAGTTTTTTTTTTTTTTTAAAGCAAGACTATACTGTACAGTTTAAGAATGCACTATAGACGTCATTAGTTTTATGGTTTCCCTTGACAACTTAATTACTGGAGGGAGTAACAAAGAGGCTCACTGTTCTGGAAAACAAAATCGTGTGAGATGAGCAGTCTACTTGTCACAACCTCTCACCGTTTTCACTCACTACTGCTGAATCGCCTCCTGTGACGTCTGACTTCTCTTCCTGCCTTTTGCTTCAGTTTTCTCAATACATTCATTTTAAATCACTAAATTTCCCAGGGCTGAAGCACTGATCATCATGGTGTTTTCATATATATGCGATTTCATTGTTAAAGAGAAGAGATGTGTACATGTTATATACAGAACAATTAATCCCTGATGGAAACAATGTATTATCTTAAAAACAAAAAACACCTTAATTTAGAACATGCGTGTGATTGTACCATCAGATCATTCATATAATGAAATACTTAAACTATGCAATTTAAAGTCCTCTACCATCTCAAAGCAATTTCACTCTTTTACCACAAGCTCTATTTTTGTAACTCTGTCACTCAATCTTCTGTCTGTCAGTGAAACTTCTTCTTTCACTTCAACTTGTGCCCAAACAAAAACATATACTGGATTTTATATGGGATATATAATATTAATTTAATATAAAATGTGACTTAAAGTACATGTGTGGATGCTTGTTTCCTTTCTGAAAAAAAACAAACAAACAAAAAACAGCTGGAGATATGCTATTATGAAATTACGTGTATACACACAGACACATACACATGTACACACAGATGGGCAACTACCCCCCCTTCCCCCCAACTTATATATAAACACACGTACACACACACACAAGCATTTCAATATCAACCTGCTTGTTATAATTCAATAAAAATCAATTGTGTCTGTATCAATCTTTCTTTGTGTGTGTGTGTGTATATTTGATGGTGTGAAAGAAAAACAAAGTAGAAGTGGAACTGTTTTCCTGCCACAAAGTGCTATGTTTACGCAGTGTGGTGTGATAAAGTCAGTCAGTAGAGCTATATTGAATTTCAGGGATTGGTATTTTGCGGCGCCACACTACACAGAAGCAGATTTGTCCAGTGGTGCGAACAGATCATTTTTCAAAACCTTCATTAACACAGCGGTCACTGTATTATTTTAATCATATTCATGTATCTGGGCACGAAGCTAGAAACCTCTGTTGTTTTTACATACTCCCTGCTCGTGCCTGAGTGAGATTGGCCTTGGCACATTTTAGAATAGTGGACACACATTAATTGTAGAGAACTGTGTTGCTAAAGGCCCCCATTAAGAAATGACTCTGAGGGAAATGATTATAATGCCAATAAAATGTGTTCAGAAGCCTTAGGTGCCCGATATTTATATATTTTTTATATATATATATATATATATATATATATATATATATATATATATATATATATATATATATATATATATATATATCTTTCATAAACATCCATTAAAAAACAGCCTGTATGACATTAAAGTAATAATAAAGTAACGTACTGAATAACAGACTTCTCATAAAAACATAACAGGGGATGATTTTACCTGCAGAAACAAGTGTGACAGCCAGAGTCCCCTGAAGAACTGTAGGAGCTTCTCCAAGATGCTTGCAAAAACATACCCACTTAATTCCTTATGAATCTGCAAAGTGTGTGTTTATCTGAGAGAACGTGTGCCATTTTAAAGACAGAAGATAGTCACATCAAATATTGATTTGGTTTAGTTTATTCCGTTTTTATCAATTGAGAGGTTTCATTTCATTATTTTGAAGGTATCTTTGCTTTACAGAATTTCTTTACATGTACCTGGGACGTTTATACAGTACGGTATATAACACACAAAGCCTGGTCATAAAGGTCAAGTTGTTTTTTTTTTGTAGGGTACATTTCTAGAGCATGCAAGTAATAAATGTTTTCCATTAGTTTCAACCTGGGAGGCCTTTAGCACCATGGTACCCTAATCTTTTCAATGGACTCATTGTATAGGCCAAACTCAGTTTCATAATTTAGTTTGCCTTAGCGTTATTTATATTCACATTCAGGTTACTGAAAGAACTGAATATAATTAGGACCCCCAGGTCCCAAAGGCAAAATGGATTAGAGTATTTGTAATATAATATGTTTGTGTGTTAAAGTGACACAGTCTTATACACTAACTGAGATATAGACAAATGTTGCCAGTTTACCATCTAAGCCTAAACTAGATTTGGATAGATTTTATAGGGTTTAAGACTGGGTTTAAACTGTGTGTGGCAACACTGTTTAAAACTAGAAACATGATACATAGAATGAATAAGGAATACAAATAAGGACCTACACATAGTTTTAATAACCAAACACGGCAACACTTGGAATAATAATGCAACAACAACAATAAACAAATAGTACTTTTCAACATCAAAAGACCAAAATGTATGGACTATATAGAGGGATTTGCATAGAAACTAGACAAGAACACTGTGATGTAATAAAATAAAATAAAACATAAAATAGTAATAAATTGTCGGTAAACAGAAATCCTTCTGGCAGCTGTTTTGTAACAGTGTTGCACTTTTACCCAATACACTAATGTACGTGCATCATCACTCACAGATAACGCGGGTCGACTCAGATATCGCGAGTTTTCCACATATGACCTGATTGCAGCTCGGTTGCGTCACGTTGCAGCTCGAGATGATGATGCAACTGCTGTTCGCGGTGTGTTCAGGTTGACCACGCCCCCTCCTGTGTCCACTTCCTGTTTTCCTCAATGAGTCTATACTGAGTGTAATCTACTTAGCTTGCAGCTTCTAGAAACACCGAAACGCACAGGACTCTTTTATTTATCTCGTAATTTCAGCACATGATCTCGTCTGATGAAGGTGAGTGTATGATCGTAGCATGTCGGCGGTTTGTTATGGTCGCTTCAGTAAGGTAGCTCACCGATCCAATAAAACACCTGAAGTTGCTGCGCAGTTTGAGCTTGTTTATTGTGCTCCAAAGTTCTGAGTCTTATTTCGTCTAACTTATTCAATGTGATGTTTACGTAAAAAAAAAAAAAAACACCGATCCGCCATTTGAAGGTCCGCTGTTAGAATTGCGGAGCGAATTGAATGAATTGTACAGTTTAGTGTCTAAAAGAGAAAACTAGCTGCACTGTATGACCTAGTACTGCATTACGTCTTGGTCAACCTACTCCTGGCGCTTCCTCTCTCTCTCTCTCTCTCTCTCGCTCGCTCTCTCGCTCTCTCTCTCTCTCTCTCTCTCTCTTCTTTCCCTGCTCTCTCTCTCCCTCTCCTCCTCTCTCTCCTCCTCTCCCTGTCTCCTTCTCCTTCTCTCTCTCCCTCTCCCTCTTTTCCTGCCTCTCTCTCCCTCTCTCCCCCTTCCCTCTCTCTCCCTCTCTCTCCTTCCTCTCTTTCTCTTCCTTCTCCCTCCTCCTCTCTCTCCCCCCTCCTCTCTCTCCCTCCTCCTCCTCCCTCTCTCCATCTCTCTCCTTCCCTCTCTCTCCCCCTCTCTCTCTCCCTCCTCTTTCTCTCTCTCCTTCTCCCCTCCTCCTCCTCCCTCTCTCCATCTCCCCCCCTCCTCTCTATCTCTCTCCTCCTCTCCTTGTCTCCTTCTCCTCCTCTCCTTGTCTCCTTCTCCTCCTCTCTCTCTCCCTCTCCTTGTCTCTCTCTCTCTCTCTCCTTGTCACATTTGACTTTATTGTGTATAGTGTGACCTTGAAAGGATTGTAAAAAATCAAGAAAGTCCCTCTCTCCTTGTCCCTCTCTCCTTGTCCCTCTCTCCTTGTCCCTCCCTCTCCGTGGACTCTCTCTCTCCTTGTCTCATCTCTGTTGTCTCTCCCTCTCCTTGTCTCTCCCTCCCCTTGTCTCTTCATCTCTTGTCTCTACCTCTCCTTGTCTCTTCATCTCTCCCTCTTCTTGTCTCTCTCATTGTCTCTCCCTCTGTCCCTGTCTCCCTGTCCTTGTCTCTGACTCTCCTTGTCCTTGTCTCCCTGTCTGCTCTGTCCCTGTATTTTCCTCTGCTGGTCTTCCTGTTTGTGTTTCTTCATCTCCTAATCTCTGTTTTTTCCTAGGAGGAGGGTGTTTTAGAGGTCCTTCAGCCGTTGTCCTCTGGGCCCAGTGCCTTCATTCCAGCTGAAGTGGTGTGTATCTTTTCTTTAAAAAAAAAAATAAAGACACTTTTGACACACAAACATACAGTACTGGATTATGTATTGGATATAAATATGTACTGGATTATTTGTCAGGACTTTTGTCACCTTTGTCCTTATGTGGTGCCACCCTTTGGTACACTCCATGGTCACTTTGCATAAAAGCATCTGCCAGGTTTAAACGTAAATGTGCAGAGAAATATGTGGGAACCTGTTTGATGTTTTACGATCTGAACATGACGTCAGTTAGTTAAAGCAAGATCCGTTTTTTGATGTGCGCCGAAAGTACAAGGAAATTCTCATTGCATGTCATTTCTCAAAACTACACATAGCAATGCAGACCGGTTCATAGCCTAAAGACAATGCTACACCGAGACAGCAGCATTACACTAAAGATATACACTGTACCGAAGTGTTAATCATATAAATGTTTATTTTGATTGTACAGTGATGTTTGGTGGGGTTATCTGTGGAGGGAATGCTGAAAGGAGCGATTGTATTTGTTTAATTTTGAATTTCAAAGTAGCCTGGCAAATTCAGTGACGGTGTCTTAAATTAATCTTTAAAATGGTTGGATGATGATGATGATGTTATTAGTGGTAGAATTCAGAAGTTGTAAACCTGCTTGTTCTATACCAGGTGTTTTTATTTCTCTTAGGTTCTGGCTGAGGCAGCGGGGCAGGAGGTACTGACAGACACTCTGTCAGTTAGTCATGCTGATCATGTCACTACAGTAATGGGGATGCATCCCACCTACCTGAACTGCTTCTTGCGCACCCAGAATGCTTTGCTGCAGCCAGATGGTCCCTTGCCGCTATCTTGGAGACACTATATTATCATAATGGTGCGAGATGATGCCACATATGATGTTCTCCCGATTGATGTGTGCCTGATTGGGGAAATGTTTTCTTGCATGATAGTCACAACACGTTCTCTTTGTTTCTGCAGGCGTCTGCTCGGCATCGGTGTTCCTACCTGGTGCGGCTGCATAGCTCTGCATTTCTACTGTCCGGTGGCGATGAGTCCTGGCTCAGAGGTATTCACTGTGCTCCCCTTAAAGTCCAGCACCTGCAGACACTCAACAAACTTCTAGCACATCGGCCGTGGCTCATCACTCAGGCACACATACAGGTAATAGATGCGCATACGCATACTCTCCATATACGAAATGGATGAACAGAATACGTCCTACATAACAACAAATCATGCTTGTAGTTGATGTCGAGTTGTTTTGAGGTGTATATCAACAGATGTGTGTCAAATAGTGCATGACTGTTGAAGGGAAGCAAGCAAAGGCTATTTCAGTAATTATATTGTGTATACAATACACACAATATATGCACATGCTTTGTATGTGCTTTCTGCCTAATTTTTTTATATTTGAAATCAATAATATAATAAAGAATATTTAATTTAGATCAGTACTAATATATGCTTATATTAATATGTCAGTACAGATATTTACATGATCGATTTACTAAACCAGTGAATGGGACAGTGAATGGTTTAATCTGCAACCCGAGTTAGCTGATTTCCCACGCTGTTTACTGCATCAAAATATTGTTGGGTGTGGCTTCTGTTTTTATATTTTTTGTGACCGTAGAGAATAACAAATAATGAATAATTTCAGTATTTGAATCCTGGCACATACAAAGTTTAACCTGTACCAGTAAGAGGAAGGAAGACAAACATTAACTGCAGAAATCTTTCTGCTCTTTATGTAAAGTGCCATAAGCTCTGCCTTTAAAATCATGCTGCAAATATATTTCTGACTGAATGTGTGACATGATATAATCAAAAGCATGTGGACACCTGACCATTTCACCCATAGTGGTTCTTCCACCAAACTCGCTACAAAGTTGTAAACACACAATTGTAAAGGATGTCTTTGTATGCTGTATCATTACAATTTCCCTTCGCTGGAACTAAATCTGCTCCACAATGCCCCTGTGAACAAATCGAGCTCCATGAAGTCATGGTTTGAGTGGAAGAATGTGAATGTTCTGCTCAGAGTACTGGGATGAACTGGAACGCTGACTGTATCCCAGACCTCCTTACCCAACATTAGTGACTGACCTCACTAACGCTCCTGTGGCTGAATGAACACACATCCCCACAGTCATGCTCCAAAAACTAGTGCAAAGCCTTCCCAGAAGAGTGGAGCTTATTATAAAAGCAAAGAGACTAAAACTGGAATGGAATGTTAAAACAGCAATTGTGGATCCACAAACTTTTGGCCATGTAGTGCAAGTTAGTATATTATGTAATTCAGGATTTTATTTGCAGGCTTCTATGTTAAAAGCAGTATGTTCAATTAAATCAGAAGGGCTTGTGGTTGTGTGAGAATTGTTTTCTGTATACTGACATTCAGGAAAATTCTGGTTGCTCCTGCTATAATTTGCTGTAGTTCTTTGTGCTATTAATTTTAAGTTATTCCAGTTTAAACTGTAATATAAAACAAGTCTGAGAGGACTCGGTTAAACATTCCTCTTTAAACGAGGAGTCTGTACAGATCTCTGATAATGGAATTCATAATGTGTACTGCTCTAATACATTGCTATCCATTTATTTGGAGCTTGTTGTAAAATAAGTTAGAAACACGAGTTATAAATTACAGTATATATGGGGAGAGTAAGTGCGTTCACATGTAGGGCAGAAAGATTTTGACAAAGTTATTGGTTTTAGTCTTGCATGCTCGCTCTGGTGCATGACAATAAAATAATAGGTAGTTACGTCTGTGTGGCCAATAAAGCAATCAGTTGGGTCTGTTTCATGATCCCATTATTTGGGTCAGCAATATGCATACGGTTTTACAATATAATTACTGTAATTACTGATTATAACTGATCATGATTCAGTTAATATAAATATCCTTATGAATGATTAACTAATCATAGAAGCCCACACAGATTATATCAGCATTATGAATAATGCAGACAATAATGTAAGCGTCCACAATGGTTGTGTATGACAAGTTGTAATTGAGTGCATAGTGATTATAGTGTGTTTTTCACAATAATTATATAGACAATATTTTTTATAACAAATGTTTTCTTTTAAAGATTGATTCCATTCTAAGCTTATCAATATGTGTGTGTGTGAGTGTGTGTGTGTGTGTGTGTGTGTGTGTGTGTATATATATATATATATATATATATATATATATATATATATATTGATTGTGTGTGTATGTATGTAGTGTTAAAATCATATTTAGGATAAATCTAAATACAAAATACTTTTCAATAAAATTCCAAAATAAATTTCAAGTGGCGTGTTTTCTTTTTGTTGAAGTTTCTCACAGCAGTGTGTCCACCCTTTATATTCACAGGAGCTTGTGTGTCCAGTAGCAGAGCCTCGCTGGTCATTAGCAGAGCTGATTCAAGCTGTGGTACTCATGAGCCACGCCCACTCTCTAGCCTCCTTTATCTGGGGCTGTGGCATTCACCCAGAGCCAGACTGTGCAGCTGAACAGAAGTCCCCTCCATCCACTCCCCATGATGGCCGCACCCATCGACATGAGGTGTGATGTGGTTTTTGTTAAAAAAAAATTTTTATTATTATTTTTATTTGTTTGTTTTGTTTTCAGGGTTTTTTTTGACCCCAAACTTTAAATGCAGAAAAATTAACAAGCTAATTTAAACGTGAAATTCACTTACATGCTTGTCCTTGTCTGTGTATGGTGCTCTCACAGTGGACTGAGGCTGTAAATGAAGTGCAGCTGTTGATGGAGAAGATGATGATGGTTCAGCAGCAAGAAGAGGAGTTCACTCCAGAGGAGATGGTTACTCGCTTTGAGAGAGAGAGGACTGAAAGTTTACTGGAACCAG
This sequence comes from Ameiurus melas, assembly GCA_012411365.1. Classification (NCBI taxonomy): domain Eukaryota; kingdom Metazoa; phylum Chordata; class Actinopteri; order Siluriformes; family Ictaluridae; genus Ameiurus; species Ameiurus melas. The sequence continues at coordinate 16,813,226 of CM022774.1, forward strand.
CTGAAGGTGATGTACATTGGGCCTGTTTTATTGATATATATATATATATATATGTGTGTGTGTGTATGAATAAAATGTGTATATGTATAGAGATGCCTTCAAAATAATGAAATGTTTCTTCGTTAAAGAGTAAGTAAAGAGTAGTAAACAAAGCAAAGTCAATATTTGGCATGACAGAAAAATGAAAATGGTAGTCTCCTGTACAGTTTGTGCAGTTTTATAAGGAAAATAACTGGTAAGTTTTATTGAGCATTTTGCAAAACCAGTCACAGTTTTTCTGGAGACTTTGACTGTCGCAACTGCATCTTATTTTTTTTTTTTACAGCAAAACCCAGCAGTCTTAAAAGTGGTCTCTTAATATGCTGCTTTCTTTACTGACATACAAAAATGTTTCTTTAACATTAAATTTTATGGTAAAAAAAATGTTTGGTAATCTAACAGGTTTTTGTAATGACTTTATAATGTAGAAGTCATTACAAGTCAAATATAAAATCTATAAGTTTATTCTAAAAAATAAAATAGGGTGCCTAAATTTTTGCACAGCAGTGTGTGTATATAGTGGCAAGAAAAACTATGTGAACCTTTTGAAATTTCATGGTTTTCTGCATAAATGTGATCTGATCTTCTTCTAAGTCAGTATTGACAAATATGATGTCAAATATAATGCATTCTTCTTTCTTCTAAAGTGCTTTAGCTCGGTCGTATTCTTTGGACGTCTCATGTGTATGGCTCTCTTCAAGTCATTCCATATCATCTCTATTGGGTTGAGGTCTGGGCTCTGACTCCAAAAGACGGATTTAGTTTTTCTGAAGCCATTCTGTTGTGGACTTGCTCCGGTGTTTTGGGTCGTTGTCCTGTTGCATCTCCCAACTTCTACATAGTTTCAGCTGATGTGCAGACATTCTCACATTATCCTGAAGAATTGTCTGATATATTTCAGAATTCATCTTCCCCTCAATGATCGCTAGCTGGCCAGGCCCGGATGCAGCAAAGCAGGCCCAAATCATGGTGTTTCCTCCACCATATTTTATGGTTGGGATGATGTTTTCATGATATGCCGTGCCCTTTCTACACCAGATGTTGTGCTGTGTGGTTTTTCCAAATAGTTCAATCTTAGTTTCATCAGTCCACAAAATGTTTTGCCCATACCGCTGTGGAGTGACAATGTGCTCTTTTGCAAACTTCAGGTGTGCAGCAATGTTCTTTTTAAGAAGCAGAGACTTCCTACGTGGTGTCCTGCAGTAGATACCCTGCTTGTTCAATGTTTTGCGTATTGTATACTCATGAGCAGAGATGTTAGCCAGTTCCAATGATGCCTTCAAATCTTTGGCTGTCATTCTGAGTTGTTTCATTACCTCATTGACGAGTCTTTGTTGTTCTTTTGGTGTCGTTGTGAATGGGCGCCCGCTTCTTGGTAGAATAGCAACAGTCCCAAAGTGTCTCCAGTTGTAGAATGTTTGCCTAACTGTAGACTGGTGAATTTCTAAAGTCTTTGAAATCACTTTGTGACCCTTGGCAGCTTTATGTAAATCAACAATTCTTGATCGTAGAGCCTCTGAAAGCTCTTTTTGGCAAGGCATGGCTCACATAAGCATGTGCTTCTTGTACCTCCAAACTCATTTTCTTAACGAGACTCCAGGTGTGCAAAAACCTGACTCCAATGAGCTTTTTTGAGGTTATTAATACAAGTTCACGTACTTTTTCCACAAGTACTATGAGGTTTTTTTGGTTGTTCTCAATAAAAAAATATTTTTTTTGTGTTATTATTTTAGACACAATATATTTGGCTATACCCTTGAATTAGATGACCAATTCACATTTTAAGACAAATTTATTCAGATAACCATGAAATTCTAAAAGGTTCACATGCTTTTTCTTGCCACTGTATATATGTATATGTAATATTTAATGTAATTTATATTCTACCATGAGAGGAATATGTTGTGGTCTTCTGCTGCTTTTAGCATGTGCGTCAAGGCTTGGTTTGTGCGAAACCTGAAGATGGTTTTCACTCACCACAGATGTAAAAAGTGCTAATTTTAGTGGCTGTAGACTTCCTGTCAGCTCTGGCCATTCTCGGCCATTCTTCTCTTGCTCTTACCTCTTTCTTTAACAAGGCATATCTACCACAGAACTGTCACTCTGTCACTTACTCTCAATTTTGGCTTAAAATGAATAAATAAAGTATGTTTTTATGTGTCCTTGTCTCGATTGACGTGATGGTCATTTAGCCAAAAGGTTTAGGGAACATATTTTGATGGACTTATTAGCCAACTGAAGTAGTACATCCTGAATGTGGATAAATTTTTTATTTTTATTTTTTTAGGCTTTGAATATGGAAGTATTATAAAAAATTTAATTTGTATTATTCATTTTTTATATCATGAATTGTTTTATGGACCTACTACTACTTCCACTACACACACACCAACACACAGACATTACAATAACTTTTTCTCTTTCTCCCTCACAGTGGCCCGCTCTGTCCTCCCGGATTCTGTCTCACGGTTTGTCCGGGATCCAGATTTCATTTATCAGGACTTCAGTCCAAAAGGAGAGCAGGCACCACCCACCATGAGAGCTCAGGTACAGCGCACACACACACAGACACACACACATACAAAACTATGCAGGGTAGTGTTGAGCTGTATATTTTGTGTCTATCTGCTGTCTTTGCACTGGTTGCCTGTGTACCATCGAGTAAATTTAACAATTCTTCTTTTAGTGTTTAAACCTTTTAGTTGGTTTGTCTCCTCCTTACCTTTCTGATTTACTGAATGAACATTGTCCAGTTTTGTTTCTCCGGTCGTCTAACCAGAGGTTGTTGTGCATCCTGACGGCAAAGCTGAAATGTAGCGCCTTTCGCTAGCTGCCTCCCGATTGTGGAATGCTCTGCCCTTCTGTATTAAATCTGCACCATCACTATCTGTCTTTAAATCTAAACCAAAACCTATTTTGATTTGACATAATCAGTGAGGAAGTTTTATTGCACTGTATTTTAGTAAGGATATTGTATTGTATAAGTGTTGTGTTTTATTGTGCAGCAAACTGCTCAACCCTGCTTGTGTTTAATGGTGCGCCTATATATATATAATAAATATATAATAAATAAATAAATAAATTGATATTAATGCTCCCTCTCACAGCTCATTTTCATGTGTCTTAATGTGTAGGACTACTCTTGGGAGGACCATGGCTTCTCTCTCATGAACAGGCTTTATGGTGAGATGGCTCAGTTGCTGGACGAGAAGTTCCTGGTTGTATATGCGCTGACGTATCACACCATGGCCATGCACACAGATGTGGACACCTCTACCCTCCGGAAAGCTCTCTGGAACTATATACACTGCATATTTGGCATCAGGTCAGTCATACATTAGTGATAACGCAACACCTCAGCAGCCAAAACTCGAGACGTTCTCTGTGCAGATGTGAAATTTGAAAACCATGGTCTGTTTTTAACAATCAAAAGTAATATTAAGTAAAATTCACTCTTATTGCTTGGATGTTTTGAGAGTTGTGTTTTTTTTTTTTGGTATGTGTGTGCAGATATGATGATTATGACTACGGTGAGGTCAACCAGCTGTTAGAACGTAATCTGAAGGTGTATGTCAAGACTGTTGCCTGTCATCCAGAGAAGACGACACTTAGAATGTACTCCACTTTCTGGAGACAGTTCCGTCATTCAGAAAAGGTACACAACATGGAGGGTGTGTGTGATGTATCAAAGACAGCAGTAAGGGAAATGATTTCTCCTTGCTTTGTATGTTCATAGATGGGGTGTGTGTGATATGTTTACTAACTTTACAAATTGTGAATACTCAAGAAATGCTGAGAAATTTAAAGTAATATTTCAGGAAAAATATGATGTACTAAATGTTGGATACCAAAAATACATGACTAATCCCCCATTTTTAGCTAAGAGGAAAATTGAGTAAGATATATTTTAGGTCAGACTATCCCTTTAATGCCATCATTACTGTAATTAAAGTATCATAATTAACTGATGTACAAGTTACTGTCAGTTTGATGCGTGTATGCTGTCTATTTTATTTATTTATTTATTTTTTTGGCTCACTATTTATTTATTTATTTATTTTATTTTTTTAAAAGATCTAGTATATCACTTTTTTTTCAGGACATCCAGAATATACTGTCACAGTCCATGAATCAATTTGTTTTTGTTATATTGCTTTAATACCCAGCCAAAGATGACTAAATGCCGATGCCTGTGATGGATCTTTCAAAATATGGCCAGGCAGCATTTCTTTCTGGCCTGTAGATGTTTCTGTCCATAAATGTAATGGAAATTCATTCATACTTGATCTAATAGTCAAAAGTGTAGCTATATGAAGTGGTCTTTAAGTAGGTTTCATTTTGTTCAGATCAGTGATGGTCAAAGAGATTAGAAATGACATGAAGATAAAACTGAATTTCCGTTGGTATTGATTCTCTCTCTCTCTCTCTCTTCTCTCTTTCTCTCTCTCTCTCTATCTGTAGGTTCACGTGAACCTGCTGTTGATGGAGGCGAGACTGCAGGCAGCTTTGCTTTATGCGCTCCGAGCCATCACCCGCTACATGACCTAGCACACATGATGCACAATGTCTGTAACAGGATGTACAAAAATTCACTAGTGCAATACTCCATTTAATCTCACGCACTCCATCAGAAACTGTGCGACGTTAGAAAATTTTATGCACTACTACGAGCTCAGATTTAGTCTCTTTCACTTTGCACATATTGCGAACTTTATAGTTTCCTTGGTTTTTGTTCTGCACTAGGATTGGGAAGCAGTGCTGATGTCATGTGTAAATCTTTTCCCAGTGACCTCTCTTATCAAACTGTGAATGTGTGTAACTTTTCTGGTGCAGTATTCTCTCCACTCTGTGTTTGCACTCTGTGTCCCTGAGGCACTTGGCAAACTATCTCCATGCTGCCTGTCTCTCTTTAATGGTACTTGCTTGCTGGACTCCAGCTAGCCTGATTGTGGGAAGAAAAAAAAAAAAAGCACATTTTGTTTATTGTTGGTGGATCCTCTGAAATTGAAGGTATGTTTGTGTTCAATAAAATATTTTTTTACTGTTCATAATGGATTGAATGTGTCTAGCAGAGGTGGAAGTAAAGTACAATTGCTTTATTACTGTTCTGCTTTTATGAGAAAAATCTCCAATTTCTACTCACTATTTTACTGAATTACTCTATAATCGTTTATTTTGTGTCCTTATTGCGTTACTTCTAAAATGGCTTGCAGTAAGGATGAGCTGCCACTAGAGGGCAAGAACAGCAAGAAACACTGCAATGAAATCACTTATGACGCAGATGCAGTAGTGTCTGTCTGCTCCACTGTAGTGGAGTACACTATGTTCATGCCATTTCGATTTTATTCAGCACTGGGTATTTAGCTGCATGTACACCAGAGCAGTGGAATTCAAACCATTTCCTCTTAGGCTACAAAATGTAAACACATTTGAGAATAACTAATGTTTAGCCATATTTTAAGGAAGCCTAATTCTTTTTAATTTGATCTGGATCTTTGCATTTTAACACCAGCAGTCAAAAATTTCTCCTGGTCATGCTTGTGTTTATATTCAAAAACCTATCAACATGAAGATTTCTCATGTTTTTATAACATTTACATACATTTCCAAGAAAAAGTTTGCTACCTATATTTTGCATTAGTTACTTTGACAGACCATAAAATGTGGTCAGATTTTCCTACAAGTCATCAAAATGGACAACAAATTCTGCCTGAACCGGTAACACACTAATGACTGACGTCACATGTGAACCCATGTGTTTTAACACCTGGTAGAACAGCAACACCTCCACCCCAGCAAACATGCCCGCATTAGTATTGGCCTGATGTGGGCACCGATGTGCACACCTTAGTGGCCCAGTGTGGGCTGCCTGTAGCAGGGAAATGACATGGGGCTCAAATGGGATTTGTGTGATCATGACAAAAGTGTGGGCTGTCCGCAGACAACCTGTGTTGAACTATTTTGGGATTACCCTTCAGCCACACTGTCCACAAATTGTAAATGGGTCTGTAAAAGGTCAGTTTCTGCATTTCTTGTAGCTGCTGATCAGACTTGCATCGCGAGATGGAATTTTGGCCTACTGCTCGATATAAATCTGTTTCTGTGATGTCAAAACACGAAGTTTACTTTGACCCATAGTATAAATCTTTCTGTTTATAATATTCATGTGGTTAAGTTAATTGTCTTATTGCATCATTCAACTTTCATTAAGGTTCAGGTAATGGACAACTACCCAGCTATCTTCCTGCAGAAGTTTGGATCATTTTAGTAGACAGTCTAGGCACTGAGCCAACAAAAATGCTTCTCATTTGAGATTAAACTTTTGGTTTTGGTGTACAGTGTCTTTTTCTCCCCATACCCCCCCCCCCCTTTTTTTCTTCCAAACATAATATTGTGCAATTCTTGAAAAAACATTTGCTTCATCTGTAAGAACTTTGTCCTAGAAGTGGTGTGGAACATTCAGGTGAGATGTTCAGGCTGGCTTGCTTGCTTATTTATTTATTTAAACTGTTTCTTCTACAGTTTCTTTCCATCAACACTATCCTTATTCAGTGTTGTTCTTATCCTTATTCAGGGCTTACGCTGGATATTTTATGCCTTCTTATAGGGCAAGGAACTTCTACAACCTACAGCTCCAATTTCATTTTCATTAATGGGAGACATTCACCCCACTTTTCAGGAAATTTTCAGCACAGAATTTCTTTTCATTTTTTTCATTTTTTACTCCTATAGTATAAGCTATACATTTTTAATTGACAAGAACAAGTACACTTGTTTGTCATTATTATAAACAGTCTTTTATCATTATGACTTAGATGAAGGGTAGACCACATTTTAAATAACTGCATAGATACACTCCTTGACCACATAATAAGGAACATGTGCACACATGCTCATTAGTGCAGTTATCTAATCAGACAATCCTATGGCAGCAGCACAATTCATAAAACCATGCAGATATAGGTCAAGAGCTTCAGTTAACGTTTACATCAAACATCAGAAAAGGGAAAATTTGATCTCTGCAAATTTGTCCATGGCATGGTTGTTTGTGCCAAACAGGGTTTTTTTTGAGTATATCGGAAAAATCTGGGAAATTCATTCACAACAGTCTCTAGAGTTTAGTCTTTAGGGAGAACAGGAGCCTGAGATTACATTGGTCATAGTAAACTGGATAGTTGAAGATTGGAAAAATGTCATCTGGACTTTACCCAATCTTCAAAAGTTCACTTTGTGAGCTGTGCCCACTGTAGACTGTAGCTTAGGATTCCTGACAAGAGTGGAACCCGATGTGGTCTTCTGCTTGTGTTAGTCCATCCTCCTCAAGGCTGACATGTTATGCTTTCTGAGAGAACTTTTCGGCTCACCATGTTATAAAGCTCAAGCACTCTGGCCATTTGACCTTTCTGCCATCAACAAGTCATTTCCCACCAGAGATCTGCCACTTGTTGGGTACTCAGCAGCTTCTGAAATACTCAAACCATATTGTCTGGCATAAACAACCACACCAAAGCCACTGAGATTACACCAGTGAGAGTGTAAAGCTAAGGAGGTGCAATCGAATTTGGATCAAGAGGGAAAGAGTTAAAGGGTCTACTTGCTTTGAAAGATGGTTCATTATTGGGGCATGGGTGCTGGGAATGTCAGTTACAGTAATTGCTCAAATTTCTTGAGTGTTTTCGGCAGGAAAAGTGACTAAAGTGACATTTGCGTTTAGATCTATGGGAAATACTTCAACAAATATGGTAGAGAATTGTGTTTGAAAGCACATGTTTAATGAACATGATGCTCATACATTAGTGTAACATGTAACTGTTCTTCAGGTGACTGAAAATGTCAGTGCAGGATGTGATAAGACTGTCAGCAAGAGAGGGATGTTATAGTAGGATTGTAAAAACAAATGTAGATTTGCAAGTTCAGTGGTGCAAAAACCATAGGCCCTGGTCTATAAAATGGAAATGTGGGAAGTTATATGGTCTGTCGTGTCATCTGTCACATATATTCTTAACCAGTGGATCTTTGAAGTGAATAGTCACTGCAGATCAATACAAAGTTATTCTGATTGATCTCCTTTATATTATAATGAAACATGTCCATCTACTGAAAAGGAGGGCTCACTGAGTGGAAGCTGTTCAGACAGCTATCAAGGTACTTCAGGGCAAAGGCTCTGAATACTTGTGTAAAAAGTTTCTGTTATTTATTTGGAACAGAACAAGGAAAGTATTACTAGGTATAATTTTTTTTCTGAATGTATTTTCATGTGTCGATAAACTGTGTGTGTGTGTGTGTGTGTGTATATATATATATATATATATATATAATAGAAACAAAATTATACCTAGTAATACTTTCCTTGTTCTGTTCCAAATAAAAAACAGAAACTTCACATATACATATATGTATGTGTATGTATATATATATATATATATATATATATATATATATATATATATATATATATATATATATATATATATATATATATATATATATATATATATATATATATATATGTATATATGTATATATATATATATATGTATATATATATGTATATATACAGTATTTCACAAAAGTGAGTACACCCCTCACATTTTTGTAAATATTTGATGATATCTTTTCATGTGACTACAGTGAAGAAATGACACTCTGCTACAATGTAAAGTAGTGAGTGTACAGCTTGTGTAACAGTGTAAATTTGCTGTCCCCTCAAAATAACTCAACACACAGACATTAAAGTCTAAACCGCTGGCAACAAAAGTGAGTACACCCCTAAGTGAAAATGTCCAAACTGGGCCCAAAGTATCAATATTTTGTGTGGCCATAATTATTTTCCAGCACTGCATTAACCCTCCTGTTCATGGAGTTCACCAGAGCTTCACAGGTTGCCACTGGAGTCCTCTTCCACTCCTCCATGACGACATCATGGAGCTGGTGGATGTTCTAGACCTTGTGCTCCTACAGTTTCCGTTTGAGGATGCCCCACAGATGATCAATAGGGTTTAGGTCTGGAGACATGCTTGGCCAGTCCATCACCTTCACCCTCAGTTTCTTTAGCAAGGCAGTGGACATCTTGGAGGTGTGTTTGGGGTCGTTATCATGCTGGAATTCTGCATACTGATCATGCTCTGCTTCAGTATGTCACAGTACATGTTGGCATACATGGTTCCCTCAATGTATAGACGTATGAGTGCTGCCAGCATTGCTGCAGAGATTGAAGGGTTGGGGGTCAGGCTGTCAGTACTCAGACCATACGCCGCACACTGCATCAAATTGGTCTGCATGGCTGTCGTCCCAGAAGGAAGCCACTTCTAAAGATGATGCACAAGAAAGCCCTTAAGCCCGCTAAAATGGACAGCTTCCTTGACTCTACTGCTTTCATGAATGTCGACACCAAATTATTCTTCTACTTGTTGGATGGATGGTTAAACGCCTGATTGGATGGGTGGTCTGCTGCGTGAAGTATACGTGTGTGTGTGCGCGTGCATGTGTGTGTGTGTGTGTGTACTTGTGTTTAAGGGGTGGAGAATTATGAGAGAAGACCGCCCCCCTGCACGCGCTGGACCGGAGCGCGCGCAGACTTCAGCCCTTCCGGACACAGCACGAGCGCGTCTGCGGTCAGAGCCGGCGACGTTTCTTAAGTCGAAAAACGGAATAGTGAATTAACGCCGCTTCTGTGCCTCGGGGTGAGGAAGTTGGTTCAGGTAAGTGTCACATATTGTGTTTTTTCCCCCTCTTTATTGGGTGCTTTGTATAAAAGTGAATAACAGAAATTTGAATCTCTGTCAGCGGGTGCGCGCGCGCGTGCGCGTCCCTCATTCTGGGAGAGTTTAGCGCGGAGACACGGACTGATTCCCGATTGGTTCCCTGTTGGACATTTACATCATGACATTATTTCAGCTGCTGTGTAGTGCACTTACAGGGTGAAGGTGTCCGTGTTGTATTGAGTCAGAAGTGAAGTACAGGCTATATTAACTCTGACACAGGTCTACAAGCTAGAATATAAGTTGCTGGGGTTGTTCAGTATCACTTCCCTGTTGTGTTGCTTATATCATGTCTCTGTGTCACTGTGCTGTGATGTGTGCATGTGAGAAAGCACGATTGTTAAGCACGTATAGGCGAATGCATTGTTTACTTCTTACAAGTTTAGCTGTAACTCGTCGCCTCTTGTTTTAAAAGCAAGCCCCTGTAACTCTGACACAGTAGCTGTGTGTGTGTCTGGTGTGTGGGTGTGTGGGTATGTGAGAGAAAGCTGATGATGCCTGCGTGTTTTCACACCGGATGTGGATGACCCCCAAGTTTCGATTTTTGAAATGGCACAGACGGTCTACGTCTATAGATGTATTTCCTATATATCTAATCCTATATACGCCTTTAGCTGTTGCTGGAAATGGCTGACCTGAACTAATGGCGTTCTTTATCACGCAGCACTTTCACTGCATAATGCAGCTTGTTTCTGCATCCCATCCATCCATCCATCTATTAATCCAGTCTGCTTCTGCTAGTGGTAGGCTGCTTAGATAACCTGCACTGTTCACATGTATGTTGACACATACCCATAATTCAGTGTTGCGTAAGATGTTGAGGAAACTATCATATCTAAAACCACTGTATGTGCTTAGATGAGAATAGTGGATAAAGTTAATAACTTTTGGCGAAAAACAGAATGGAATGTCACTGGAAAACGATTAGGCCAGGTTCATCATTTCCTGTGCTTTTACGAGGTCACTTCCTGCTTATAGCCTCCTGGCGCAATGGGAGGAAGTGGGCCCGGCCCTATATCTCTTCCCTGAAACGGGGAAATGTCCAAACACAAGCAAGCCAGAACTGATCTGCGCAATATACTGAAAATGGCTCCGAGCTGAATATCACGGCATAAAGATCTCATATTTGTACCTCACTGTGATAGTGGAGCTGAAATGTCTGCAGGTTTGCCTGACAGTTCAGGGTTTCCATCCAGTTAGAGTATAGTCCAAACCTGAACTTTTTATTCTTTCAGACTTGAATCTGCCATTGTATTTAGCCTGCCTTGCATTTCAAGGTTTGATTCAGTGAGCCTCAACAGGAGTTGGAATTAAGGCAAGGGAACAGGGACGTTTTCATCATAGAAATTCTACAATTTCACATGGGAAAAGGAAGTTGTGTTTTCGACACTTTTCTGTTGGACTACACATTGTTGCTTCACACACTTCACTGGTTTTGTTCATGTTCAAGCTGCATTGTAGCACTGTATATATGTGCTTGTGCAGCAATAGTTTTTTTTTTCACACATATCTAATGTGTTGCTTGTCACCAGAAATGCTTCATGCTACATACGAACATGCATAACCAATAGAAACTGTTCCAATTCTGGTCTTTTGTAGTTATTATAAACTTATACACTAGTATAAAACTGTTATGCTGATTAGCACACAATTAATTTTGCAGCCCTGTTGTGTGCGTGTATGTGTTTATGTATGTATACTGTGAATGACTGCTCACTTCCCTGTATCCTATCATTCCAGCTCCACTCACACAAGTCTTCCTGTTAGGGGGAGGGAACTTCCTGTCCCAGAGGGAGAGAGAGAGAGAATGGAAGGGGAGAGGCAAGGGGTACAGGGCAGGCAGGAAAAGTGTGAGGGGAAAAAAAGAGCAAACAAAATGTGTAGCAAGGAACGTGAAGTAGAAAGACAGTTTTCATTGCAGTTATGCTTGGTTTAAATAATTCAGTTAAATATAGGTTTATATATATAATTATATTCTATATATAATATATATATATTTAATTGACCATCATTCATATCATGCGGTATTGTTCCAGGATTTGTTATATTTCCGGCATTTTGTCGCAGGAAGGGGCGAAAGGAAGAAAACAGCAAGACAGCGAGGAGTGGTGTAAGGAAGTTGGAGGAATCAGAGTGCCAAAAAACGCAAGAATGTAGGCTAAGATGTAAACATCTGTTCTCCTAATGACTCACACACTTGAACAAGGTGTGTGAGCATGTGTCCAAGATCCACAGGGAGAATTCTTATCTAGTGGAGATTGGAGAGGAAAGGGTGTGACCGTGAGAAGTTTGTTGCTGTTTGTGAGATTTTGTGAGGAAAAACATTCATCACCTGTAAACTGTCAAGCCAGTGTTGTCCTTTTCCACTCTGTATTATCAGATTTCCCTTTTTTACAATAGTATTTGGAGATGCCACTTTTTATTCCTTCTTAATTTACGCTCAATCTTAATGCACTAGATAGGGCAGGAATGGTATTAATTAATCATGCTATAATAGCCCTATAACCAGTGATGATATAGTAAAATTTCCTCTCATGATAATTGCCTATAAATGTATCACAATCTATTTTCTAGATATAACTTAGACATGCTGAGATCAATTGTTAATTCTTCACACAGTGTATACTAGGGCTATGGAAAATACCTGTTCTTGTAAAGTGGATAAAAATCTCTAGTTCTCATAGCCTAGATTGCTGGCATGCTGTAATATAATCAAAGCAGCGAGCCACTGTTTTAGGGTTGGCCTACGTTTACTCTATGGCATATCTTCAGCTATCCCTCCAAGAAATGGTAAAAAAATAGATGCCATTTATTTAATCATCAGTTTTGTATGGGGAATGAATGGCAGTAGAATTAGTACTAGAGCAACAATGTACATTTGTAAAGTACATTACCTATGGTTGTGAGGGACTAGAATGTTAGCTACTGTATTTAAAAGAATAAGTTTGGTATTTAATTTAGTTATGAGTATATAAAACGTATACACATATCTGCTTTTAACCACTGCTTTGTGGTCTTTGTAAAATGCATAACTAAGTTCCCTGATATATGAAAATGACCAACTTGCCAAAGGGAAATAACAGATTTGACTTTACCTCCACCTGATGTATTATTTCTTATTTTATACTGGAACATTTCACTGAACGTTATGTCTTACATATTTTTAGATATACATCTCAGAATCTTAAAAAAAAAAACTGTATTTCAAGCTGAACTGTTAGATTGCCACCACAGAGACATATCAGGTTCCTTCCAAATTTGGCTAATATGAGGAACCATAGAAGGCAGTTGTTCTTGTTCTGCCCTCTTAAAAGTGCCAGACATTATCTCATGCAAATACTGCCCTAAAATTCTGACTACACAGGCAGCCTCCTGCCAAGTGGAATGCATGGAGAGGGAATATGGTGGGATACAAGTAATTATTGGTTGTTACGGAACATACCACTCAGTATAATGAATTTTGGGATGTTGTGCTTTCAGTTAATTCAAGACAACATTACTTGCCATATTACGAGGGCTTGATGTGAGGAGGGATGCAAGGCGATGCAATTAAAAACAAATCCCCCCTTGTAAAAGAGCCACTCTCTTCTCCATCCTATTTAAACTAATGTTACAACACAGGTACAACCAGTATTTGTTTATTGAATTTAATAAGAATTTATTCATTAAAAGGTTTTTGATCTGGTTTGTCCTAAGAATTAATAATACTATTATACAAATATTAGAGTATCACATTGGGCTAGTTAGATTGTATGTGGGTTTTCTTGTGTGGATTTGATATGAAGACCACGTTCTTCTCAATTCCAATATTTTGGTTACTGATATCAAATTAAATGGTAAACTGATGGTAAATTAAATGGTAAACTACTGATGGCAAATTAAATGGTAAACTACAAGCACTATGATGACACACCCACTCTGTCTTATATGCTAATAGTTAGCTCTCAGAAACTGGATTGATAAATACACAAGTAACAAGCAAGATGTTTTTATGGTGACATTTTTATCCCTTTTGGGTAAGACACTGAATTTGCATGTATGTATGTGCCAGTAGCATGTAAAATTTTAAAAGGAAGTACAACGCAACACTCCCTGTTCCTGTTTTTTTTTGTTATTTTTAATTTTTTTTAGATTAGTGATATCAGAGCTTTAGATATTAGAGGTTAGATCTGTTAGAGATTTATTAGGAATTATACGTAATTAATTATAAATGTACACGATCAACTAATTATCTGATTGGTTGGTTGGTTGGTTGGTTGATAAATGAATACATTCATTAATAGATTAATTAACTGAATCAAAGATCACCCAATGACTTTTATTTGTAGCTTATAGAGTAAGCAATCTGTTTTGAAATGTACTGTCCAAATGTTAAGACACTTTAAAAAGTGAAATCATTCTGAATTCTATGTTGGATTACTCTTTTTTTTGTGTGTTGTTTTGTTTTTTGGAGCTGAAACATCATTATTATTACTTATGTGTACAATTATTTAACATTGTTTGACTCTTGAACACCAGTGTAACTGGTGACAGACAATCACTTCTCCCAGGAATGGTGAAAATACAGCATGAACAAACAAATTAGCACCAGAATCACTAATGATATCACAAATATTTCAATATAAACATAAGTAATATGTTTCAGGGTGGAGTTTTCCACACTGTATCTGGTTACTTGGCCCTTCTGCTTGTGTGTAAGGTCCAACTATAGAGATATTATTTAAGATTTTAATATTGTTCAACTAAAATAACAACTAGGGATGCTCTGATCAGGATTTTTACAGCCGATTCCCATTTCTGATACCCGATTGTTCAAGCTTTATATAAGTGATATTTAAGCTTTCTGTTGACCATCACTGTTAACCTTTTTTTTTTTTTCTCCACATATAGTAATACCACAGATGTTGCCTTGGTTATATTATTTACTGTAATGTTATAGATTGTTGTTTTAATTGAGAATCAAATAAATAAGCACAACAAATATTCATTTTACAATGAATGTTTTAACAGACCTTTAAAAATACATCACTGACATAATGACATCACTGTAGTACTAAAGTTTAACGTCATCACATGTTTTATGTCTTCAAATTGCGATCAGTACTTGAGATCGGGCAAATTTGGAAACTAACGATCGAGTTAGTTATCGACCGATAACGATTGGCGGCCGACCGATCGGAGTATCCCTAACCTTAAATAAATAATAATGTTTCAATGTTACTTTAAGCACAGTTCACCTGCTTTAATTATTTGTGTTTGACAAAATGACATTTCACACAATGCTCTGCACAACCTTAAATAGAAAGCTTCTAACAAACGTTTTCATAATCTGAAAATGGTTTTGTGGCTCACCCTCATCTGTGAGTTGTTCCCTGCCTCACTGAAGCACAGTGAGAAAAAAAACAGTTAAGGTTAATAAGCTTTCATTTGTGAACTGTTAACTTTTTTTAGAAGTTGCTCAGCATTCTAGGGCTGCAACTAATGATTATTATGATAATCGATTAATCTGTTGATTATTTTGTAGGTTAATAAATTAGTTGGATTAAAAGGCCAATTTTTATTTTCTTTATTTCGAAAAAACATTATTTCACATTCTGCCCAGTGTTGTCCTTCAAACATTGTGCCAATTGAAGGCTATGATAAAGGTATTAAACTAGAGATGCACCGATACAAAATTTCTCAGCCGATACCAATAACCGATACCCATAGTTCTGGCTTTTATGCCTTCTTTTAAATTAATAATAATTCATTTAAAAGAATTCTGAAAGAAATGCAAATAAAAACTTTATTTTTTCCATTTCAACAATTGTTTCAAACTAGCAGGTCTCATAAAGAGAAAACACATTACTCAAATTAACATTAACACATTAACTAAATTCTGAAGATTTCTTAACGTAAGAAAGTAAGATTTATTAACGTATTGAATGTTATTAATTCATATTAACATTGACTGTATTCTAAAAACCTCCTGATAGTCTCATACTCACTCACCACAAACACAAGCATTTCTACTTCAACATTGAATATCAAACTGGTAATATATAATATAAACTTTTTTATATATTAACTGGATATGAAATAAACTACTCTACAAATATATTTTTCTGTGTAATAGACCTATATACATTTTTGTCAACTCATATTCATTTAAATCTTTCAACAATGTATTGCAAGAGTAGTGCGTCAACAAAAAAAATCTAAATTTTAGCAGTGCAAAGCTTATAAACTGCAGTTTTGTCATCATTCCACACAAGATACATCATCTTAACACACAGCATGAAATCGATGTGTTTTCCCGCCCTCTTTTGATTGATAGGATATAATCGGCCCTGAACATTGGATGTTTTTAAACATTTATCAGCCGATGGCCGATAGTGTGAAAAATTGCCTTTATCCTCCGATACTGATTATCAGTCGATACATCAGTGCGTCTCTATATTAAATGTATCTATGTGGGCTATGCAATACATGTGCAAAAGATTTTTTTAAAACAAAAAAACAACAACTGATTGTCCACAAGCTTTAAAGCAGAAGTTAAATCACTATATTAAAATGCTAAAAACAAAAGCACAAACTAAGTGTTAATTGGTAAGAGGTTGAATGTTCTGCAGTAACACACATATTCACTCATTTAAACACAGTAACATGTTCCTTTATTCTGTAAAAGTATGACACTTCTTACATTTATATACAGTGACATGTTATAACCCCAATACAGTTACTGCTCATATAAAAACACAATTACTTTTGTTTATAAATATCACTAAATATAGCATCAAACAACATATTTGATCAAAATGTATATTTAGTTATTATAGTAATTGTGCTTCCTTTGTATTGTGCGCTGCTTGATTGACGCGCACGCGTGGACTCGTGCTCATTCAGTGAAGTTTAATGGAGACTCACTTGCTGTCAGGACGAGTCTTTATATAAAATGGAAATACTGGTGTGAATTTTTAATATTTACAGATAAGGAACATGTCTGGAAAACATCAAACAGCTCTTGCGTCTGTCATAGCGTCTGACACGACAAGCCACGTCAATACACTTACGAGTTTGTTTTAAGCACTTAATATATACATTCTCATGTTTTGGATAACCAAGATCATGTATCATGTACTTTTCCTGCAGCAGCACCTCACTCTGTGACCTCCGCTGTTTTTCACGTTTTATTAATAGAAATGCACCTTTCACCGTTGTGAAGTCACGTCACAGACCCAACTAATCGATAATGAAATTCGTTGTTAATTATGTTAATTATCGATTATTATCCATTTTTATCGATTAGTTGTTACAGCCCTATAGCATACAACTATTTATTTCCTCATCTAACAGCTTATTCATGGCATGATAAAGTACGTTAGGCAGTATAATAAATACTTAAATACACTTAAATACACCGTTAAATACACTTTTCAATTGCATCTTTCTTTTTCGTGTGTGTATTTTGGACTCAGTAATCTCAGAGGGGGGCTTTGTATACAGTATGATTAATTTTATTATCATGATTTATTTTATTATACAGTTTGAAAAGGTGTGTGTGTCGCTGGGGGAGTTGGTCATAATTTCTGGATATTCAGGATTATGTGTGTCATCATTGACTATTCAACAAGAATCTCTACGCATTCTTCAAATCGGTAAATTTGGATGCATCCTCATTGTGTAAAATTAAGAAAACGAACATCTATACAATAACACTATTCGGCCAGTCAGCTTAGGAAAACCACCTTGTTTTGAAAAAAATTTTTTGTCGTATTTTAGACTACGTGCAAGAAAATCATGTGTTTGTAAAAACATTTTCAGAAGCTGGCAGAAAACTATAAGTGGCTGATTTATTTATTTATGGTCAAATGTGGTGAGGTATAATTAATTTTCAGAGTGCGGAGACTAAGAAAAAAACTCATTAGGTTACTCATTACTTTAATTCCTAAGCTAAGCAGAGAACACAATCACAAAACTTTAAATGAAGTAGAAGATGTATGCACTTTGTTTTGTAGTGGCAGATTAAGGGACAGAACATTAGTGAAGTAGCCCATTAGCTATAATAGCGGGCCACAAACCTGCTGAAAGCTGTTCAGAACTAAAAAGAGACACATGTCCAGTGGTGTCAGTGACTGTAACTTTTTTAATGATGGTGTCTACGAAAACAGAATAAACCTTGATTCTTCTCTACATACTGTATTCTGAAATGTTAATTATCATTTATATATGCACAATACAGTTCAATATATCCAGGATTTTATCATGTATCAAGAAACATGAAGAAAATGTGCATCATACATTTTATACTACAAGACCTCTTCACTTCTTACACTGGTAATTCTGATGCTTGTCAAAAGCTGTGACTGTGTTTCTCACACTCCGCAGTGGTGTGAGATAAGTGTGGCGATGGTGTGTCTGATCTTGGTTTGGTATATAAAAAGTAGAAGCAGCCACCTCTCGTCAGCTCACTGAAATGCACAGCCTCTCTCTACAGGAAACAGAGGGTGGTTTTTAAGGGTCAGACAGGAAACATGGGCAGCACTGACATCCTGTTTCTCCACTGATGGTCAGTCAGATAGTGATGCTCAACCAAGCTCAGAAAAAGAACTACAGACATCTGAAAGCAGAGTACCGTGTTTGAGAAATGCTACTTCCTATTTCTCTTACTGGAGAGAAAAAGAGGAAGCCACAAAAGTCAGAGCCTTTATGATTCTCTTTCACTTTCTGTCTCGCTGACTGTATTTCTTTCTTTCTGTAGGGAGATGGTGTGGATGAACAGATGATTTGAGAATCTGGTAAGATACTGATTGACTTGTTTATAAATCACAATGCTAAATTGCTAACGCTACTGTCAAACATTTCTGGGATTCAGAAATATTAATGTATTTACAATTATCACAAACAACAGTGAACATATATCATTTCATTCCACACTATTGAGTGAAACATTGCAAAAACGATCAGTGACACAGCACAGTAAAGCTCCACCATGAGGCTAGAGACTACTGAGCTTTAGTGTCTTTCACTTTAACGTGTTGCATCTGCAGTTATTTTCTTCCTTAGGTCTGTGTTCTTGTCTCTTGGGCAGAAGCTCTGTTTCCAGGGTGATGAGCGATATTCTGTGAAAATCAAGATTAGTATGGGCTGTGCTTGCTGTAAGCAGAGGAAGGCCACCAAAGTGGCCAATGTGTCATATGGTGACACATGTGACATAGGGGGTGGGGTTCAAGCGATGGACAGCTCGCGTTACATTGCAGACCCCACCCAGAACTCAGGGGCTGGCCTCATCCCAAACTTCAACGATTTCCCCAGCACAATCTCTAGCTCTAGCGCATTTCCTGCGGCCAGCTTCCCCTCCAACCCTAGCCAAGCACGGTCTACTGCCATCACAGGTCTGTGTGTGTGTGTGTATGCATGCATATGTGCATATGTGTGTGTGTGTGTGTGTGTGTGTGGTGTATTAATTTAGAATGATCGAACATTCTAATTTACCCTATTGCTAATTCAGTATATTTGTGTGTGTGTGTTTGTGTGTGTGTTTGTGGTTGCCTGACTACAGGAGGAGGAGTGACACTGTTTATAGCGCTATATGAGTATGATGCTCGGACAGAAGATGACCTGAGCTTCCAGAAGGGGGAAAAGTTCCACATTATCAATAACACGTGAGTAAACTTGAGAAAACACTAGTTATGTACTGTATATAACTGGATCTTTTAAACTACCATGCACATGAAATATCAATACCTTCTTCTGTGCATGCACGAGACCTTCAACAAAGTCAAGACGTGATCATATGATGTACTATTTGATATAAATACTGTTGTTATACAGCCTTAGTTTTCCTCTAACCTGAAAGACAATGAGAATGAATTCTGAATAACACGGAATACTAGTAAGTGTCTGGTGTTCATTGAACACTGAGTATTAAATTGATAACATATGCCAGGATGTCAGGAGTAACTGGCCCACTTTAAGGTTGACTGGAAAGTTGAAATTGTACCATGAGGCTTTGTACTGGGCATGACAAGGAACAGTCACCAGGTTCTTCTAAGTGTAAGTCTGTGATTCCCTGTAGCTTCGACCGTAGTTACAAGCTATTACACAGATAGAAGCTCCAAGATGCACATGAAGTCTGACGTGCATATGAGGCAAGAAGAAGAAATGGAATGTTGACTATTGACAATGGTGTTTATATCAAATTCTATGTCATATGGTCACTAAGTGATTTTGTTGAAGGTCTTGGTGTGCGTCTGCATGCACACAAGAAGGTACCAAAGTGATTCTCACTGCCCCGGGTGGTTAGAAGAAGAAGAAAGCCTTTATTTGTCATATATGCATTATAGTACAGTTAAATGTGCATATCCCATAGGAAGTTTGAGTGGGAGCACAGGGCCAGCCATGATGTGACACACAGAGCAGATAGAGTTAAGCACCTGACAGTTTGGTGGTTTGGGGATTTTGATCAGTATAGGAGCACTTTGGCGGCTGTGGTGCAGTTGGTAGAGTGGGTTGTCCACTAATCGTAGGGTTGGCGGTTCGATTCCCGGCCCGGGTGACTCCACATGCCGAAGTGTCCTTGGGCAAGACACTGAACCCCAAGTTGCTCCCGATGGCAAGCTAGCGCCTTGCATGGCAGCTCTGCTACCATTGGTGTGTGAGTGTGTGTGTGAATGGGTGAATGAGACACAATGTAAAGCGCTTTGGATAAAAGTGCTATATAAGTGCACATTTACCATTTACATTTACCACTTTAACCACTGAGCCAACAGGAGGGGTTAAATCAGGCCCAGCACTGTGGTGCCCTAGGGTGACCACACTTGAAGCTCGAGAAAGTCTCTTGAAAGAAAGGAAAGTTTGAATTTAGAACCATAGAGACACACAGCAGTGCAACACAAAAAGTGAAACTTACACAGCAGCAGAACATACAATGACTTTACAAGCATCACTAATTGATCAACCAGTTAAAAGAGAAAAGCATTTCACAAATATCAAACCTTCTTTCTTGACCTTTGTGCATGCAAAGTCATTAATTAAATCATCAAAAGGTTTTTTTTCCCTAAATCTGAAGGAAAAAAACTTGCAAGGTTGTGGGTACATTGTGAATGGTGCCTATGTGCTGTGACAATTTAGCTTTTTCAGTTTACATTTCGCACAACCCCATAGCTCATGTCTATCCATTTGAATTTGTTTGATATGATCGATTGGTTCCAGAGACACTTTGTCATTGTGGACTTGACTCTGACTGGGTGGTGGGGGGACATATACACCCAATTGCAATTCTTTATATTTTTTATATTATCCATCCATCCATCCATCCATCCATCCATCTATAATTGTTAAGTTTGTATCTGTTTGCAGTTTGTATCTGTAAAGAAAAAACATGATTTATTTAAAAAATGCATTTTATGTAATATTGTTTTCTTAACGATAAATTTGCAACACAAGTAACGTCATTTTATTGACATCGTTAACTGTAATCAAATTAAATACATTTAAAATGAAATGTGTTCCGATACTGCGTTATCAGAACAAGTCATTAGATTATAGTAATGCGTCATAAGCAACTCATGCAGCACAAAGAGTGCAGCTCTGAGTTATGATACTGTTAATGTAGTACCTGTTTTTTTTTGCTTTCACAGCGAAGGTGATTGGTGGGAAGCACGCTCTCTGGACACTGGAAAGTCTGGATACATTCCCAGTAACTATGTGGCCCCTGTGGATTCAATACAGGCTGAGGAGTAAGTAACACACACAGTAAATAATACACACATGTAAATCTGTAGCTTGTAGACCAGAATCATATAAAAATATACCATATACTAAGTTGCCAGTTTATTAGCTACAGCTAACTTATAACTTCACCCATTTGCCATTTTGTCAAGTACAGCTTCCATATTGGTAATGTTTATAGGTATACAGATACTGGCTTTATCCCATCTGTTGCTCTTCAACACATTTCTCAACCTTTGTCAATAGTGGGAAGAGAACATTATGGCCAGAAATTATTTGGGACGTTGACCAGCAGTCAGCAGTGTCACTGACATGGTAGAAACATGGTAGCATGTGTTGCACTGGTAAGAGTGCATCAGATGGAACAGATTTTTTTATAAAAAAAAAAAGACAAGTATACATAGAGTTTAAATCCTCAGGAACACCATTAACACCGGTAACAGGGTAGAGAGGGGCTGACAAACATGTGGGCCACACTTAGTAATTATATACCTACAAAGTAGACAATGCAATAATTGTAACTAAAAAAAGTAGCAACTGAGTGTGTTTGTATATATTTTAATATTTAAGTATATATATCATTGGTTAAATATTTAGCACTTAACTGTATTTTTGTAGGTGGTATTTTGGGAAGATGGGTCGTAAGGATGCAGAACGACAGCTCTTGGGCCAGACCAGCCCTAGAGGAACCTTCTTAATAAGAGAGAGTGAGACTACTAAAGGT
This sequence comes from Ameiurus melas, assembly GCA_012411365.1. NCBI lineage: Eukaryota > Metazoa > Chordata > Actinopteri > Siluriformes > Ictaluridae > Ameiurus > Ameiurus melas. The sequence goes on from CM022774.1 coordinate 16,835,462, forward strand.
ATGGGGCACCTCTCACTTCTATTAACGTTTACTCTTGCTCTCAATGCCTGTTCCAAATGGTGTATATTAATTGTATTTTGTTCTCTCTGTCCCTCAGGAGCATACTCTCTGTCTATCAGAGACTGGGATGAGGCGAAGGGCGACCATGTAAAGCATTATAAGATCAGGAAGCTTGATAATGGTGGATATTACATCACAACCCGCAGCCAGTTTGAAACTGTTCAGCAACTGGTGCAACATTATTCAGGTCTGCTGAAATAGTTCTTCCTGCACAAACACACAGTGAAACACACTCAGTGGTGCTGATGTTCTGTAGTAGTGACTACAGATGTTTATATTTTTACTGAATGTGAATTGCTTTCCAAATTCTGTCCAGGGGTTGATAGTCATTGCTGATGTCCTGATAAACTGTAAATTGAAAGGTAATGTTTGTAGGTTTATGCATAAAAATAAATGTAATATACTATATAGATTCATGCCATTACCCAATCGGCTAATCTTGCGGCGGCAGTGCAATGCATAAATTCATGCAGATACTGGTAAGCAGTTTCAATTAACATTTGAATTGGGGAAAAAATGTGATCTCAGTGACTTTGACCGTGGAATGGTTGTGGTGGGCTTGATTTCAGAGATTGCTGATCTCCTGCACTCTCGGAAAGGATATGTTAATATCTTACACACTTTTTGTGTTATTATTATTTCAACACATGTTGTGTTAAATTATTGTCCAATCACTTTGCGGACTGCGCTGCCGAGGTCATCATCCAACTCTGAACTCGCCTCAAAGTGAATGTGCGTTGCTTTGACCATTTGACTGTGACAGAGGAATCGGAGTCCTGAGGCGAGGAAACCAAATGACTACAGGTAAGTTAGCGTTCATCACTATTTAGCGTTAATGCTGCTGAAAATGCCTGGCCAAGTTTGTGATCTTTAGGCAGAGAGCTCTCGAAAATGTATTCATTGGAAAGCAGTAACTCAGAGAGAGACAATTAACTTTACCCATCGCTACGGCTTCAGGAGGGAATATCAAGTACTGCTTCATCAGTGTTAGCATTACACTACTAGTGTCATGTGTTTATGTTGGCTGTGAAATATGGACTGAGGTTATTCTATAATTCTCTGGGTCTGAATCTTATCTGAGGCTCTGAGTTAGGGTTAGCTAGCTGGTTGCTGTCACCAATGCCAGTAGGGATGCGTGATGCTAACCTAGATGCTCACCTGAGTTAATAACATTACTGTAGTATACACATCGCGGTAAGGTTAGACAATTCCCATTACCTTTTTGAGAGTTAACGAAAATATAGTATTACTTCTGTTCACCATGATGTAATGTAGAGTGTGGGTTAACTTTAACTACATTTAGCAAGTGTTTTAGACAAGATAAGATGTAGTAATTAGCATTAGGAGGATGGCTTAGGGCCGTGTTTCTTCATGTATTGGGTGAATGTTAATGCTGGTTAACAGGTGCAGACAGTCAGTGACTAACGGAACATAACTAGCTCAGTAATGTTAAGGCCATAAGTTCTTCACAAGGTTTACGTGGCAAAAAGAGAGAGTGGGATTATAGTAGGTTCTGATGCTTTCCACTATTTTTGTAATCTTGGTTGACTTAACTAGGTTGTGCAAAAGATTGGCAGTGAGGTGCTAAAGGTGGGAAAATAAATATTCACAAGTTAGCTAGATTTTCCCTCCATTTTGTTCATTAGGAGAGACGATGTCACATTTCCAAAATTAAACAATTTGGGATTCTGTAACACAATTTCTCAATTGAAGCCCAAAGGCATTTATTTTTCCATAATTTGTAGCTAACAACTAATCAACACTGTTTTTTTTTTTGTTTTTTTGTTTTTTTTATACAGCTTTTCCAATGTAAGGGAGTGGGACTCTTGTCTTCCCAGATGGCAGGGAGATTTATAAGAAGATTCACCAACTCCAATTCTTACTGTGAAAACATCTGTCAAATGTTTTAATGATTTTAATAAATGTCACCTGAATTTCATGCACATTTGTTTATTTTGTGAGCATTTCAGTCGAATTTTATCATACAAACAAATAGCATTTCAGGATAATTTTAAAGAAAAAAAGTATAAACAACACATCTGTGTTATTTTGTGTTATTTTTTAACACATCTTTGTGTGGAAATGTACTAACACACAGCGTGTGTTAAATGTACTAACACACTGATTGTGTTGAAAGCAACACAAAATGTATTGTCCTGAACAAGACAGAGAGGTGTGTTAACAATGACCCCAATGATGTGTTATTTTGAACAAATCTTTTTTAACAATGTGGGGTTGTCACACACAACAGTCCCTAGAGTTTACACAAAATGGTGGGAAAAACTAAACCATCCAGTGAGTGGCAGTTCTGGGGGTGGAAACCTCTTGTTGATGAATATGGTGGATATCGGTGGAAGAATATCCAGACTGTTTCATGCGGACAGGAAGGCCACAGTAACTGAAATAAACCATGGTGAGCAGAAAAATGTCTCATATGAAACTGGGCAGTTGAAGACCAGACAGTATTTTTCCAGTCTTTAGCTGTCCTGTTTCAGTGAGCTTGTGCCCAATTTAGCCTCAGATTCCTGTTCTGGGCTAACAAGTGTGGAACCTTTTGGTGTGGTCCAATCAGCTAGAACCAGTCCATTCTCCTCTGACCTCTCATCAACAAGGTGTTTCCACCTGCCACTTACTTGCACTTACCGGTGTTCCCATTGAAGTGTATATTTAACAATGGTACTTGCTTAATGGTACTTTAGTGACTTGAGGGTTTAAAGATGTAATAATTTGAAGTAACCTTATGGTAATAGCGATGACCTGTGATTACTTAGGTCAGTTTCACTTTTCACACTTTTCCCAGCTTGTCTTCCTCCTTTGTCATTCTTGATCAAACAAATTTGTTGTCATACAAAAGTCTACATACTTCTCCGTATTTTCATTTCCCTATTTCTCTTGGTTTAATGTATTTCTGTCATGTTTGAGCTCAGGTTTGATCTTAGTCACACATTAACACCCTGTATGCACGCACACACACACACACGCACACACACACACACACACACACACACACACACACGCACACACACACACGCATGCACGCAAATACACTCAACAGTGTGCTACTGTCAGTATAAGAGTTAACCTCAAGCCACAGATACTGAGGCCATATTTCTGTCTGCCCTGATACAACAGATCTGTTATTTGTCTATGTATTATCTATGCTAAGTTGTGCTTCCTTTACGCGAGCAGTTCTCTGTGACTGTATGTGTCTATTTTAGCCTCTTTCCACTGTATGCAACTTAAATTCTGTTATTCTTGTTGTTCGCTTGTTTGTCTGTGTATCTCTTGTGATTTTCTGTGTTTTTCCTGAGTGTGTGTGGATATATATGTCCCTCTTTCTGTATTTTCTTCGACTTCAGATCGTGCAGCAGGGCTTTGCTGCCGTTTGATGGGCAGCTGTAGGCGGGGTATGCCTAAACTAGCTGACTTGTCAGTGAAGACTAAGGATGTTTGGGAGATACCAAGGGAGTCACTTCAGCTAATTAAGAAACTGGGCAACGGTCAATTTGGTGAAGTGTGGATGGGTAGGAACCACACTGAACTGGGGCATGTTGAAGGGGAAGGTTAAGGGCAACAAGCACAGCTAGATGATGTGGTGTATTCTCATACTTTGCTCCAGTGTTAAATGGCTGAGCTATGAGGATCAACTTAAGGCTGTGCAGCTGCCATGGTCTTCCTCTAATCCCTGTGTCATTGCATGCAACACTATTTCACTCTTTTTCCATCTCCACCCTTTTCCCCTCTCCCTCTCTGTTTTTCTCTTGCACCCTACCTCAGGTACTCATGATGGTTTATGTTACTACTTGACCACTCCATGTCCAAATTCCATACCCCAGACCCTCGGTTTGGGTAGAGATGCCTGGGAGATACCCCGGGACACCCTGCAACTTAAGAGGAAGTTGGGGCAGGGTTGCTTTGGTGACGTCTGGATGGGTGAGATAGTTACCCCTAGCATCAGTGTCCGGAGTCAGTGTCTGTCCCCGCTAACTTCAACGCTGCTGCCTGTGTCTGGTGGAGGCTGTATCTGTGTCACATGCCTTGTCGTAGTATGCTTATACAGTCTCTCTCCATGTTAACTGTAGCATATTGTGCCAATTACAAATTAATTCTGTGCTTTAAACCAGGATATATCTTTGTTGCACCTCCGCACTGCTGTTTTAATATGAACTATACAGTTTTGTGAGAAAAGCTGTAGATAACATAGAAATGATGCCGCTTAGCAACCTATGACAGAGTCTTTGTGTTTCGTCAGTTTTTTTGAACTCCTATTTATGTGATCCTCAAGTGATGAGCTCAATCTTCATTTTGATTTCCAAGGTAGCAGCAATATTAATGTACTCTCAAAGTACAACAGTTGTCCTTAAGGTCAAGTGCTATACCTTGATGATGTTACTATTACAGTTATGGACCTCTAACTAAAGACACAATAGACATGCCCTTGATGGTACACTGTTTGTACAATAAAGAACAAATACGAACAGTTCATTTTTCTAACAGTGTAGGAAAGCCACCCAAATCCTAAGAGTTGTTTTATTTGCCATTGTTCTATCAAAGGCACAACAGTCGTCTTTAAAGTCCTATGGTATGCCTTAATAATGTGTCTCTTCAAATACATGCATTCCCCCACAGTTAAAAAATGTACTCTTAAAGTACTTTTGAAACACCTCAGTGACAGATGTTTGTGCATTAAACCCACCATTTAGTACCCTTTTCTGAAGCTCCCTTGCTCCTGCTGGTTCTAGTGAATTTGTCTGTCCATTCTGTCTAACCATTCTCTTGCCTGATATTATAATATAACCTTCTATAGTCACCACCCCTCATTCTTTTCCTCACTCCGTCTCTTAACTCATAAACCTCATGTCTCTGTGTTTGTCACACTGTATCACACTGCCTTTGACTGTCTGTAGGGATGTGGAATGGCACTACTAAAGTGGCAGTGAAGACTCTGAAGCCAGGCACTATGTCTCCAGAGGCCTTCCTAGATGAGGCCCAGATCATGAAGAGACTCCGCCATGACAAACTGGTGCAGCTGTATGCTGTGGTGTCAGAAGAACCAATCTACATCATCACAGAGTTCATGAGTCAAGGTAAACATGCACACGCGCACACACACACACACACACACACACACTCATTAACACACACGAATGGTCACAACAGAGGTTAATCTCATTCATACCTCTTATTTGTGTTTCAGGAAGCCTGTTAGACTTTCTCAAAGATGGAGAAGGCAGAAATCTGAAGCTGCCTCAACTTGTGGACATGGCTGCACAGGTTAAAGCTTAAAACCCTATTACTTACATATTGTGCCTGACCTGTAGTAATAACTCAGGTTATCACTCTCAAACCACATATCTGTGTATAATATACAAGTGTCCAGTTAATTTTGTGTTACTTTTAACCCAGCAGTGTGTTATGATATTAATAAAGGCAGTATGGCCAGATATTTTAAACATAAATATGTGTTATAATATAGTCTAGCAGCAAAAGATACTTGCACCCATCTATGCCCTGCCTTGGAAAAAAAATATAAAAGCAAACCTACATACAAAATTTACGTTTGAGGGCAAGTTAATGGCGGTATGTTTAGTATATATAACACAATACAGTGCATTCAGAAAGTATTAACAGCGCTTCACTTTTTCCACATTTTGTTATGTTACAGCCTTATTCCAAAATGGATTAAATTCATTATTTTCCTCAAAATTCTATAAACAATACCCCGTTAAAAAACAACATGAAAGACGTTTGTTTGAAATCTTTTAAATTTATTAAAAATAAAAAAACAAAAAAGCACATGTACACAAGTATTCACAGCCTTTGCTCAATACTTTGTTGAAGCACCTTTGGCACCAATTACTGCCTCAAGTCTTTTTGAGTATGATGCTACAAGCTCGGCACACCTTTTTTTTTGGCAGTTTCTCCCACTCTTCTCTGCAGGACCTCTCAAGCTCCAACAGGTTGGATGGGGCGCAGCCATTTTTAGATCTCTCCAGAGATGTTCAGTCATGTTCAAGTCTGGGCTCTGGCTGGGCCACTCAAGGACATTCACAGAGTTGTTCTGTAGCCACTCCTTTATTATCTTGACTGTGTGCTTAGGGTCGTTGTCCTGTTGGAAGATGAACCTTCGCCCCAGTCTGAGGTCCAGAGCGCTCTGGAGCAGGTTTTCATCTAGGATGTCTCTGTACATTGCTGCATTCATCTTTCCCTCAATCCTGACTGGTCTCCCAGTTCCTGCCGCTGAAAAACATCCCCACAGAATGATGCTACCATCACCATGCTTCACTGTAGGGATGGTATTGGCCAGGTGATGAGTGGTGCCTGCTTTCCTCCAGACACGATGCTTGCCATTCAGGCCAAAGAGTTGAATCTTTGTTCAAGCTTTGGTCTGAGAGTCCTTCAGGTGGCTTTTGGCAAACTCCAGACGGTCTGTCATGTGCCTTTTACTGAGGAGTGGCTTCCATCTGGCCACTCTACCATTCAGGCCTGATTAATGGAGTTCTGCAGAGATGGTTGTTCTTCTGGAAGGTTCTTCTCTCTCCACAGAGACACGCTGGAGCTCTGTCAGAGTGACCATCGGGTTTTTGGTTAGCTCCCTCACTAAGGCCCTTCTCCCCCATTCGCTCAGTTTGGCCAGGTGGCCAGCTCTAGGAAGAGTCCAGGTGGTTCCAAACTTCTTCCATTTATGGATGATGGAGGCCACTGTGCTCATAGGGACATTCAATGCTGCAGAAATGTTTCTGTAACCTTCCCAGATCTGTGCCTCAAAACAATCCTGTCTCGGAGGTCTACAGACAATTCCTTGGACTTCATGGCTTGGTTTGTGCTCTGACATGCATTGTTAACTGTGAGACCTTATGTAGACAGGTGTGCCTTTCCAAATCATGTCCAATCAACTGAATTTACCACAGGTGCACTCCAATCAAGTTGTAGAAACATCTCAAGGATGATCAGTGGAAACAGGATGCACCTGAGCTCAATTTTGAGTGTCATGGCAAAGGCTGTGAATACTTATGTACATGTGCATTTTTGTTTTTCATTTTTAATACATTTTCCAAACATTTCAAATAAACGTCTTTCATGTTGTCATTATGGGGTATTGTTTGTAGAATTTTGAGGAAAATAATGAATTTAATCCATTTTGGAATAAGGCTGTAACATGACAAAATGTGGAAAAAGTTAAGCGCTGTGAATACTTTCCAGATGCACTGTATGTAATGAACTGTTGAATAGTGAGTGATAATCCAAACATTTGTGTTGCTAATGAATAAATCATTAGTGAAAACTTAAAAACTATATTATTACTGCATTATTGTAATGCCTTACATTATTAGGTAAGTTTTTGAGGTATTCTGTAGTGATGATAACATGCCGTTTGTGTTTCTAACAGATTGCAGCTGGGATGGCGTACATTGAGAGGATGAACTACATCCACAGAGACCTGAGAGCAGCTAACATCCTGGTAGGAGAGAGCTTGGTCTGTAAGATTGCCGACTTTGGGCTAGCCAGACTCATCGAAGACAATGAATACACTGCCAGACAAGGTCATTCAGTCCTCCGCTCTACAGACTCCACCCAACACTATACTGTTCTTATTGCATTGTTTTTTTTTTGAATTGTTTTTTCCTCTATGTTGTTCCATTCAACTTCCACTCTTTTTATTTGCCTTTATGTTTGACGAGATCTCTGTTCCTTTTTGCCATTGTATCTTAATGCACTTCTGTATTTCAGTACACTATTTTTTCAATTTGTTTGTTGTGTTTATTGTTGTTTGGTGCATTACAGGAGCAAAATTTCCCATAAAGTGGACCGCCCCAGAGGCAGCTCTCTATGGCAAATTTACCATCAAATCAGATGTGTGGTCATTTGGCATCCTACTAACTGAACTCATTACAAAAGGCAGAGTGCCATACCCAGGTATATACACTGTGTGTGCTTGTGACGGTGTGTTTCAAGTGGTTCAAAATGCTTTTCATTTTTGTCATGTCCTCTAGTCTTCTCCTCATTTCATGGCAAAAACCAATTTATCAATAAGTGTTGATCTTTGTAATATTTATACTGACAGCAATAAACTTGAAATGCTACAGTATGCATACCAAAATCTATGAATTTGAAGCATGTTGTTCTATAAAAGGTTTCCTGTATAAACTAAACAATTCCAAAATACTTACATTGGCTTCAAAAAGTATATATATGTGGAATTAATAGAGGGGATGAAGGCAAAACTTGTCCATGTTTTCAGTACAATTGTAATTGGTGTCAATATGGAGCTCTACAAATGACAAAATGCATCTTTAATATAATTATACTTAATTAGAAAAAAATGTCTATTTTATTCAGAGTTATTCACAGTTTAGGCATTGTTATGCAAAATACTGACATGATTTGTCTTTGTGTGCATATAGGGATGAATAACAGGGAGGTACTGGAGCAAGTGGAGCGCGGTTATCGTATGCCATGTCCACAGGGCTGTCCAGCCTCTCTGCACGAATTAATGTTGCAGTGTTGGAGGAAGGACCCAGACGAGCGTCACACCTTCGAGTACCTGCAGGGCTTCCTGGAGGACTACTTCACCGCCACTGAACCACAGTACCAGCCAGGAGAAGACCTGTGATGCAAGCACGTGTAAAGTGATTTGACTGCTCTTCCTGTGCATTTAATGTGTTTTAAAAGGGATTTCCATGTGAGGCCCTCATACTAAGTCTTCAAAATGAATGTATGTGGGATGATGTGCAAACCTTCTTCATAAAAAGTCTTTACTTCAAAGTAAAGTAATTTTAAAGCAAAGAAACATTTTCTCTTGAAGTATTACATTAAAAGCAATAACACATGTAAAAGCATATGGATACTGTGTAAGCTGAATTTGCACAGTGTTATTGTAATAAGGTTTTCTATTAGCAAAGAAGTCAGACTGGACCTTTTACAGGACTTTGCACAGCCACAAGTATGTTTTCGCCACAGTAGGCCTACAGGCCGGAACAAATGAACCGTCGGGACATATCTTTATAATGTTTTTATAATTTCTTTAGATTGATTTTTATCAGATATTTTATTGCTTTATACTTAACCTTCTTATCTGAAGCTATATGGTTTTCATAGCTTTAACAGCAGGGGTAAGCGTAGTCCCTGAATTAGCACTGCTGTACACTGCTGAAGCTTTGAGGCTGGTCTTGGGTCAGCATTGACATGTTATTAAAGTATAGTGATTATTCAGTAGGTAAGACACAACAGCCCTAACATCTGCCTTAAAGGGGAATTGTATCTATCTTTTATTGTATTTTATGTCACAAAATGTCACTGATTAAAAAATTAATAAGTGCCTAACAAACTGGTGCCTTCATGTACTGCCAGTGTTTATTTTGTGTTTTGGATTTCTCCAGTCTATAATTATTGATAGATTATTCGAGAGTGTTGTGCATTTTGTATGCAGTTTCATTACAACAACCTGCTCAACATGTTTGTGTCTGAAGACTCCATTTATCTCTCTCACACACACACACACAGAGAGAGAGAGAGAGAGACAGAGAGAGAGAGAGAGAGAGAGACAGAGAGAGACAGAGAGAGAGAGAGAAACAATGTTTAATTATAATTTCTCAAGAATTATTAATTATTGCCATCTCTGGTAAAACATGGTCACAGGACGGTTACTAAAAGTCTTCACCAAACATTTCAGTTCAGTTTCACTTCAGCATATTTGGTTTTTAATTATTGGATTGTCCAGATCTTACATATATGCCAAACATCTAAATTAAAATAAGGCAGAAAATGCTACTGTTTAAGAATGGGCAGTTTCTACCATTGTTATGTGCATTTCATTACCTAGTTACATCTCTAAACCAATTCTAAGGTGAACAGTTGGGGATGTGATTAACCTGTGCACAATGAGGAAGATACTTATAGTGTAAAAAACAAATAATCAACCATAGAAAAAAAATAACAACAGGTATTGCAGTTACTAAGAGTCTAAGATTCATTATAAAAGGACATGTCAATGATAATAAAATAGCTGATAAGCTGTGAATAGTCTGTCCTGTCACAGAACTACAAAGGATCTGGAAAATCATGACTTTGTTTTGGAACCTTTGGTATTGAACTGATCATCTGAGAGGAAAACAAACAGTATATGTTGATTTGGCATATAGTAGGATACATAGTCATTCAGATAACAAGCTCAACACGAATAGCATTAAGGACTCTAATAAGTCTCAGTACATTCTATAGCAAAACACAGAATCTTCCAGTAAGTAAATGATTCAATGTAGAGCCAGAGCCATACAAAATGCCTTGCATACCAAAGAAACAGTCATGCTTGGGTACTAAACTCAGCTGAACTGAAAACACCTGGAGAATACAGAAAACTCAGTACCCCTCCTAAATGTCTACATTCAATATTCTTTTTCTGTTTGATCAATTATTTACATCTTTACACAGTCGTATTGCATGAAATGAATGAATGAATGAATGAAAGTTAAAACTGAATGAATATTAAACATTTTATAAGATGTGAAAGAGTGTGCACAATACCTGCATTTGTTAAAGCTGTTTGCTTGAAATAAACTTTTTTACAAATACTGCAAAAGGCCTTCTGACTTGAAATTCTACTGAAAAAGTTCTAGGTTTTTAATTTCTTCAATTCCGTGAATTTATGCTCCACATTTATGAAGAAGTTCAAAATATCTTAGTCATGGGCTGTTAACATATGAATACGTTAAATTCACACAAATGCTCTCAGATTCCCACACAACACACAACAACAGCAACAACAGCAACAACAACAGCACAAAAAACCCCAACAAATATACTGTATTTTTGCAATTATGAAGTTATGCACAGCAGTAAAAGAAGCGTGATTATACAACACATGTACATTTTTGAATTTACTAAAACAAGCCACAAGATGGCAGTCAGGGATGAAATGCCAGGTGCAGGCTATCTGTTTTGATATATGTTTTAATATGAACTTTTTTTTAATGTTTTATATCAATATATAGTATTTCCCATTTCTTCTGAAAGTCTTGCTCATGTTGGAAGTGCAATGAATATTACTAGAGACTGAAGGTACTTCCAATAAGATAAAGTAGCCTAGCCTACTACTGCTTGCACATTTATTTATTTTCATTTCATTTTACAATGAGAAACAAGGGGTTTTCACATGGACAGCAATAATCTAATTATTGACCTTATTCTGAACAAGACAATATAACTCCCTGTTGTAAAAGGATTCTATATGAAATGCTTTGGGAAACACTCAGGTGCAAGCTCTAGAACCTTAAAGAGTTCCCCAGAGAGTCCATTCCCAAAGGTTCTACCTTTAACTCTTTTTTCTAAGAGTGTGCAGTTGTATTTCTCCTTACTTATATAATACTGCATTCCTCAAACATACACCTAACAATGTGGCTACAAGCGGGCCATTACCCTTTGTGTCCCCCATGAATGTTTAATCACAACTGTTTAGACAATTTTAGTTCCCTAGAGTCCCCTTGGGCCCCCTGTTTGCTCGAGGGTCCTGGAATCATAGCCACTTTTCTTGCTTTAGGTACACATGGCTACAAAGAGGCAAACACACAGTAAAGACTTCAATACCCAGAGTGCCCCGGCAGGGAAAATCTAGCTGTAAGATTCTACGGAAGCCCAGAAGCTGCTGTTAGGCACGTTTGCACTTCGCGCTGGCGAGGTAGCGTGGAGTCAGTGGGTTTGCAGAGGGAAGAGAAACGGCGCAGGAACGCGCTCACTGCTATCTGACTCGCGTCTCCATCCCCGGGCGCATCGGCGTCAAACTGCGGCGCACGATTTCACACGTTTTGACATTTACGCGTTTTCATTCAAGTGTAGCAACGAGAACAGACGCTTTTAAAAAAATGGTATAATTTTTTTTTTTCCAATGTAGAGTTCCCCCCCCCCCCTTTCACCAGATGTTGACAGAGAACAGCTTGGTTCAGCGTCGCAAGACGGCAGACAGCCGAGTGGGAGATGCCCGAAAGCGGTCAGACTGTGGAGCGCGTTGTGCGCGCGGGCACCTGTGAGGCTGAAGCGGCGGTGTGTCCCGGTGTCTTGGCGTTGATCGGTGTGATTGGTGTCGGTGCGCGCGTGAGGAGCTCAGCGGCGCCGCTGCAGCAGCGCGGAGCGTGAAGTGCGTTCGCCTTCCGGTGAGTGCGCGGCGTCTGCCTGCACAGTCCACATTTGCATAACCCAGTCTTGCCCCGAGCCGCTCGGAATTTGGAGAGGGTTTGTGTTTTCTGTTGAATTTCCATTAACCTCATCGCTGCCATTCATAGGTCAGTTGCGCACACGCGCTCAGCTCAGGGAGAGAGCGCTTCATCCATTCCGCCCCGCTCCTCAGCCTAGTCATTCACATTGTGGATTCCTGTAGCCTCACGTCTATCATAGGTAAATGATTATGTTGCGTTTTAAGGGCCATTTCTGCAGGAGTGTACTATGATCTTGCAAGCGCATTTGGAGATAAATACCAATTGTTACATACGTTTTGAGACATGAGTGATTGCCAAGCAACAATTCTTAAGCGCTGTTCAAAATCTATCATTTGGTGTTAAGTGACGGCGGCGCGTGCGTCTGGTGCTGTTTTGGTTGTGATTACGGTGAGACGTTATAGCAGACTCACACGCCCGCCCGCTCTCAAGCCCGCCTATGGTTCTCTTGATTAGTCTAGCTAATTTTGCCCCCCGCCGCATCTCTCTCTCTCTCTCTCTCTCTCTCTCTCTCTCTCTCTCTCTCTCTCTCTCTCTAGCTCATTCTCTCTCTCGCTCTTTCTCTCTGGCTATGCAGTACATCCGCAGATGCCAATTAAAGTTCACAGTCATCTGATTCCTCTTCCTTTATTTTTCATTTTCCCCAGCAGATTTTGACCACTGATTCACATGAAAAACCTTCAGATCCGCATTCTAACATACTGAATAGTGTCACAGCAGTTAGTTTGTTACAGGTGTAGACAGGGGTAGCTTAAAGGTGGGCGAAGGCTGAGGACACAGGGGGGCCCAAATGGATTCTGATGAGTCTGGGCCCGGGAGCTCAGCGGATTAAACTGTCAGGGGCCGCAGCATTTTTTATTGGCACAGCTGCTTCACTGGCATACTGTTTTGACCCGCTGTATAGGGTAGTGTGCTAGTGTGCTGTTTTGGACATACCTTGACTCAGACTGTACAGTGGAAAGTGTATGCGCACGTTTCAGACACTGGCACACGTGTGAATTCCAGATCACAAAAACGATCTGGGGGAAAAAAATTCACATGGAGACGCCAGGGAGTTTTTGTTTATTTGTTTAGTAGTGCATGATAGATACATTGCAACAAATATTTGCACCATGGTCTAGTTTCACACGGAAATTGCAGCCAATTTGGAGGTTGCTGTATTTCATTACATGCTTTTAAGGGTACGTATTGTGTGTGTGTGTGTGTGTGTGTGCGTGTGCGTGCATGTCCATCAGACAGCTCTGGTCACCATGACGACCTTTATTAAAGAAAATGTAGAAGGCCACACCAGCTGGAGACTTCTGATTGGCAGAGAGGAGAGATCCAGCATGACCTTGGTGGTAACTGTCAAAACAGTCATGTCTCTGCCATCTTACATACAGTGCCATAGTCCTACATGCTTCAGAATAACTCAAGATGCTACAGATGTAAGCTCTATGACAATTAACACATTACCTATATCACACATTCCATCAGACTACACTCCCTTTCCAGCTTCTCTGACTCTTTTTGCTCTTCTCTTTATTCTCTCTCTCTCTCTCTCTCTCTCTCTCTCTCTCTCTCTCACTGTCTCTCTCTCTTTATATCGCTCCCTCCGTCATTCATCGCCTCTGTTTCTCTTCCTCTCTCTCCATCTGTCTCCCTGCCTGGCCGACAGAGCTGGTTTTAGGAGAGCGTTCACCTTTGACCCTGTCTTAGGAGAGAGCGTATGGTGTGGGTGTGTGTGTGTGTGTGTGTGTGTGTGTGTGTGTGTACATGTGCATGTGTGCCTCTGTATATGTATGTGTGTGAGAGAGAGAGGGAGGCTGGGTGGGTGTAATGGGATTTGGGGCATGCAGCAAAGCTGACTTGATCTACATCACTCTGTGTGTGTGTGTGTGTGTTTGTGTGTGTGTGTGCGTGTGTGTGTGTGTGTGTAATTTTGTCTGCAGGACACTGAGCCAGGGTTTGTGGGAGGGAGGTATGGATGAGGGAAAGTGAGAGTCTGTGTATGTGTCTAGGGGTTCTGTATATCCAAGTGTTCTGCATGCCTCTATACACTGAGCCAACTCTAATGAGAGACTGAACCAACTTATTTAGGGGGGATCTTTGTGAGTCAGAAGATGCATACACAGACGTACATGTACACACTATAGTGCAACAGATTGCAGGTCATGCATATACATGTTACTAAAATACCAGATCCTTTGTATACATCAAATATACAAAGATCATGTTTAAGCTTAATCTGCTCTGACGTGTTGCTACCTGGTAATGCTGTAAGGTGGTGAGGTGGGTCTTTGTGCTTATCAGCTGCGGTAGCTCAGAAATGTGTAAATGAGGCAATTGAACATATTGACACCTTGCATCGAAATAATCTGGAAGTTTTAATATGTTTTGTTATGCTAAAATATATTGATGAAGTAGTATATGTAACATCTTACAAAGAGCATGCAAAGTCTCTCTCTCTCTCTCTCTCTCTCTTTTTAAATAGAGGATTCACATGCCTTCTCCAGACTTAGGATAATTGGCGCTGTGACCACAAATTCTGACAAACAGCCCTTTAACACCAGACAGTGGAACAGAGCACTGTGGAATAATCCAAATACAAAACATACATTCTTAGCGTTCTTAAATTATTTTTAGGGGTTTCCTGGATATTTAAGGGGTTTTAAGCATCCTAAAAAGGTTCTATTTGGAACCCTTTCGGATTTGGAAACACCCTATTGTAGGGTTCTTCATTGAGCCTTTCAGGGTTCTCCCAGAGGAGCAACTGAAAAAGCCTTATGTCTTTGGACATTGTGGGGTGGTGACATCTGCAGCTGGGCTTCTGTTGAAAAGTTTTGCCAATTTAAGCAGCAAATGAAAATGTGAATGAATCTGTTATGCAGAAATCCTGACAACGAGGTAATATGATCAGGGAGAAGAAAGTACAGTACTCAAAGTGCATGGATGGTGTTGGCCCCTGTATGTAATAAATAGAGTGCCAAACAAGCAGCACCACAATGGAGAGATGTAGAGCTGCCTATTTATTTATCTTTAGCAGCTACAGTACTCTACAGTACAGTACAGCATGGAGAAGTTGAAACATTTCTGTAGATTTTTAGAAAAAAAAATTCTTGCTCAGAATTGTTCCAATATATCAGAACAGTGATATATCAGCTACATCATCATTTAAAGTGTACATTTTCAAGACTCTATTTTGCATATTGTCTTCTATCATAGACCAACCTAGATTTTGTTATAACTGGGTGGCCTTTTTCCTCCAGAATTCCTGCCTGTTTCATTCAGGGTTTTTTTTATGTACATAAAAGAGGTGGACAGAAAATCTCTAACAAAACAAAATGATTCAGTTTTAAAGTTTGATATTTGGTTTTATGTGAAGTGATGTAAGACAGCCAGCGTACAACTTTCTTGCTTTTCTGTTGTACTCACTGTGAAAATGGTTGCAGACACTACTCAAGAGTTAAAGTCTAAAGTCCAATAGAAAAGCAACTCAAACAAGTTGGAAGGTTTTCCAACTGAATTCTGTGTTAATATATTGTATAAGAAAATGTGATACACTATTTTGGCATGCTATTTAACATGGTAGGATACAGTTTGAGATGCAAACCCAGTGGTCAGAGTTCTCATAGTGTACTCTGTGATGATTGTGTTTGACTAATCAGTGTGTTGCAGTATTTCTGCAGTAGCTCATACTATGTCCCCATCCAGCACACAATTAATTACATTATGGGTTATTTAACAGTCAAAATAATGACAAAATTTTGGATTGAAGATTTGTTACCATACTGTGCATGATGCAGTCCCTTGAAAAACAATAATAGAACTCATTTATCCTGACTAAAAGCCTTTGCACATAAGAACATCCACTTATGGTTGATCCAGACCCAATCCAAGGAGCACCCAGGGCGTGAGGTTGGAATACACCCTGGATAGGACACCTGTTGATCACAGGGCACAGTGCACATACACACATTAATTCACACGTTGGAGCAATTTGTCAAAGCCAAGCCACCTACTGCCATGTTTTTGGTAGGTAGGAGGAAACCAAAGAACTCAGAGAGAGGAAACCCATGTAGACATGGGGAGAACATGCGTAGAAACTCTGCATAGATAGTAAACTGGGCTCAGGATTAAGCCGGGAATTATGGAGCCGTGAGGCGGCAATGCTACCCACTGTATCACCCCTTTGCACACCAGTACAGAAGTGTTTTATTAATTTAAAGGATGAAAAAACACATAATTCTGTGATCAAGGGTGTCCATCATCCATAATTTATTCACTGTCCATAGGAACCATAATATTATGTTACACATTTAAAAAAAAAAAAAAAAAAAGAGTAACCTGTACTTCTGAAGATGAATTTGCAATTGTGTTAATGTTAGAAAGTCAGATAAAGAAAAAAAACACCATTATTATCACCATGATTGAAAAAGGATGTTAAAAAAAATCTGTTAATTTGCTCATTCAGAAGCTTGAAATCTACAGTAGGCTAACAACATAATATATTACCAGCCATTGCCTAGATAAAATAAGCTCCAATTGGAGATTTGTTCAACAATTCCTTGCTATATTTTCCGGCTAAAATATTTAATTCCTTAAAGCTTATAGCACTCATATGCAAAAACTAGATGCTTTAAAAGAGTAGTCTAGTTGAGAACATTTAATTATGTTTTAAGGTTTTTAATGTGTCCATAAATGGATGTACTGTCACAGAAAACCCTTTTCAACTTAGTGTCTAAGTCAACAGTGTACTGTGTTGGTTTAGAATTATTGTTGTATATTTTTCACATGTTAATTATGCAGCCTGCCAAGATGTTATATTCCTTTGACAGAATCCTGAGTGAGAACACAGGATTTATTAAATGTTTCATGCTCACTGGAGTGTTGCATACAGACAACACAGGTGAGTGTATGTAAGGAGTATGCAAAGTACTGAGGTGTACAAAACAGCAGGATATATTAAGGAGTTTTATGGCATCAATCTATATGTTTTGTACTGGTGATGTCAACCTTGACTTTGCTTAGCCTCTCTCTCTCTCTCTCTCTCTATCTCTCTCTCTGTCTCTCTCTCTCTCTCTCTCTCTCTCTCTCTCTCTCTCTCTGTCTCTCTCTCTCTCTCTCAGGTAACAAACTGGCAGGGTAGCATTGCCATGGAAACATGCGATTTGTGAGTGAGAAGAGAATCAGTTGAGAGAATCTAGAAAAAGGTAAGTGTGAGGTTTTTTTTTTTTGTTATGCTGCATATGTTAGCACACATTTTGAGTGGGAAGTATGTGTGTGTGTGTGAGAAATATATTCCTCCCTCTGGATGTAATGAAATATGTCAGCGCATGACATGCTAAGCAGCCTGTGCAGATACCTGCATGCTTCATTTTCAAATATTAGCTCCACTCTCCTCCGAGCAAAAAGAGAAGTAGCCTTCGGCCCACAGTTCCCTCCTCCCCCATAACCACGTCATCCTCACAGTCTTTTGGCAAACAGGAGATCCAACTTTTGCTAATACAATTCGCACTTCGTTTCAGGGTGACTCATTCAGTCTGACTCAGTTGCTCGACCATTCATTCATTGAGATGTTATGGTGTAATTTGTGAAATTATAGCAGCAGAAAAAAGTCATAGTGTTACATAGGGATACAGTGCTAATTTCTATACAGTTACAGTGCTATGCAGTTTCTGTATAATGTATTGTATTTTAATGTAAATGTATTTGAGAAGGGGCGGGGGGTAATGCCACATTTAGATTGTAACATTCAGATTCGTAAAATCTGCAGCAGTGTTTGTAATTCATTTTTATCAGGTTTAGTATTCATATATTAAAATTAGGAATTCTGAGTTCCGTCATCAAAATGTTAAATACTGTGTTTATGAATAACAGTTTTAATGCTACATTTACAAATCACAAGCTAAACTGATTACACGATAACAGCGTGAAGATTTTGACTGAAACATCTCACTCTTCTAACATTTTGAGGTGTGTAATCAATGTGGATGACTGCAGAAAGCTTGAGGTGGAGCTGAGATAGAGTTCTATGAGCTGCAGAAACTAGTAGTCAAAACCCTGGCATGTAAAGTGCCTAGGTCGCCATGTTTAAACCTACAAAGTGAGACATAGTGAAAACTGAAAGTGCAACTAATAACACACAAAACTGGAGAACAGGAGAGGAATGGGGAAGAGAAGAGAGAAGAGTGGAGGAGAGAATATGAGAAGGATGACATATAAAAAAGTGAGAGATTTGAAAGGCAGTTGCCAGTAGAGGAGACTGAGACATCTCCATCGCCAGTAGGAAGATGATGCCTGTGTTTTCTCTAATCCATGTGTAGCTGAATTGCTTGCCTCAGTGCTTTTTAGTGGCTTTGGACAGATCTGGGTTTTTTTCTGTTCTATTTTTTCTGTTCTTTTCTGTCATGCTTATCTGCTCAGATTTACTCACTGAACATTAATACACTCAGAGTTGAAACATTACCAGGCACAGACACTTTTTTTTTAAGTGGACCATAGACACTAGAGGACACTCACGTAAAGCCGAGTGTGTCATAAGAACCAGGATTCACATTCTTGACTGTTGTTCACTGAACATACTTCAGTGGTATCAGTCTAACTCTCTTCATCACGTTCATAAATATTTCATGATACACTCATGTTTGTGTACATAGTGATTGTTTTATGTGTGCCCGGGAGTTACACAGGTGTTATACGCAGTTAGTCTGTCACTCGTGTGTTAGTATTATGCTATAAAATGTTTATAAGTGTGATGAAATGTCTGTTATAAATAATAATTATGGACATGCAGAATTGTGACCATATATCTACAAATATGTGCAAATACAAAATATACCCATGTTTGGTATTATTAACTATAATTTAACAAAAAAGACCAATATTCACTTAATATTACAAATAAAAAGACAAATGAAGGAATCCAAAATGTTATTGGATTTGCAATGAGAACAAAATATATCCTTTATTTTTTCAAACAGCACGAGAGTCTGTGCAATCTGTATTCTTTTAGGAAGAAAGTGCCAGTAGGCTTAGTCAATAGTTAGTAGTGTTACTTAAGCAGCTAAAAGCAACAAGCCGTCAAGAAGCCACAAGGTAAACGTGGTTAATTAAACCATGCATCACGCCATTTCACATCTGTAGAAAATATAGTAAAGGAAGAAGCAAGTGGTTGTAATAGTAGAACTGATGTTAGCTATCAGCCTGTACAAAACCTGTCTGGTCTCCCAGGCAATGAGCAGAAGATGAGTCACTCATTTCAAAGTAAATGGGAGCAAAACATTTTTTATTGGTTTCTTGTGTAAGCTAAACTTAATCAACAATTGTTAAATCTACTCAAAATAATATTCATTCATCTTCAGTAACTGCTTAATCTTGGTCAGGGTCATGTTGGAGACTAAGCTTATCCCTGTAGCATTGGGCGCAAGGTGATAGAATTCACCCTGAATGGAATGCCAATCCATTGTGGTACACCATGCACACATACATTCACACAAATTTATACCCACCTAGGGTAAATTTAGCGTAGCATGTTTTTGGACCATGGGAGGAAATCCTGTGAACATAGGAAGAACATTAGAAAAATAATTAGATATGTAGTTATAGGTTGTAGTTATAAGCTTTTTTTTCTGAAAGTCTCGGGCAAAATAAAAATATGTAGTAACGTACTTATAGTGTAATTAACTTTATTGATATGCCATGAAACATATTAAAAGAAGTCTTGACCTGCATTATTTTATGGATTCTTCTGCTGTGATATTGTCATGGTGTTGCCATGATACACTAGGGTTAATCAAGGATTTACTCTGGCATTTAATGGTTGCCATGGTTATTAAACTCAGAACAATAATACTACCATGGTTTTATTATCGGCCACTATGTTTATTACAAGTTATACTTAATATACTTTTTTTTTGGCTGTTTACACATAAAAGCATGCTGCACTTTTATAAATTCCTATTTTACATTCTTTCCTTGGAGCCATGCCAAACATTTAGACTATAAATATAAAATAAAAAATGTGAGAAAGATGAACAATGTGTTGCATTTGCACATATTGGTGCACTGATGTTGGGTGAGGAGGCCTGGGGTACAGGCAGTGTTCAGTTCATCCCAAAGGTTCAGTGGGGTTGAGGTCATGGCTCACTGCAGGACACTCAAGTTCTTCCAATCTAACTTTGGCAAACCATGTCTTCATGGTGCTCATTTTGTGTACAGGGGCATGGTCATGCTGGAACAGGTTTGGGTCTCTTAGTTCCTGTGAAGGGAAGTTGTAAGGCTACAGCATACAAAGACATTCTGTACAATTGTGCTTCCAATTTGTGTGTCAGCAGTTAGAAGGCCCCAGATTGGTTTGATGATCAGGGGCCAACCTACTTTTGGCCATATACTTATCTATCTAGCACCTTAAAGGATTCTATGTTTTGTATTTCTTCAGAAACTCATAATGAGTCAGATAAGCCTTTAAGTATAAAACTCTTCAGAAACCTAGATTTGTTAACCATCCAAGAACCTTTGAGGAGCCATTTTTCTAAAAACACACTAGATCGCATTTTACAATGTTATTGCACAATTTAGTACAGTACATATTTCAGAGTAGTACTTAATAGAGTGGCATACTTTTATGTGGTTTGCAGTGTAGAGTACAGTATCTACCTATAGTCTCCTGCCAGACTGTAGGGTCTTCATCTGATTACACTCCCATCAAGTTTAATCAATAACCTGGAAAGTTGATGGACAACCTGAAAAGTTGCATTTGAGCAGCTGCTTTACGTCTTTCACAAGCGGAAAAGATAAATCAGTGCTTGAAGCTCCTTAATTGTTTCTGCTGTTGTTAGGTAGCATTGCCTGGGATATGATGTCATCACCTCACAGCCTCCAGAGAACAACTTGTACTTCCATGAGGACCGTTATGTGATACAAAACGAACACTGTATCGATAGTTCTTTATTTGGATTAGTAACCAGACCATGTTATACTGCACTGCTGCTGGAAAATCCAACACACACACACACACACACACCACACACTCTCTATCCCCCGTATCTTCTAGTACTTTCTTATATGTAAGCCTACAGTTGCTTGTCCTACTATCAAAAACAGTCTATCATCCAAAATCTGTAAGTCAAATGGGATCTTCCAACTGCAATTATGACTTCTTCCGTCTCTCTCTCTCTCTCTCTCTCTCTCTCTCTCTCTCTTTGTGTGTGTGCATGCCACAAGCCAAGCTCAAAGCACATCATCTGTTTATTTGTTATTGATATTATTATTTGAGTGTAAGTGACTGTTAAAGGATGAGGTTGAGGTGAAGAGGGTTATGAATTCTGCTCTTCTCTCTCTCTCTCTCTCTCTCTCTCTCTCTTTCTCTCTCTCTGTCTGTTGCTCTTTTTCTTACTGTTGCTTTTTTGTTCTGTCGATCCATCTCACTCTACTTTTTCTCCCATCTACTGTCTTTATCCTACCTTTAGTCTCTCTTGTGGACTCTATTGCCCTCCCCCATCCACCGTCCTCTAGTTCCTCTATCTTTCTCTTTTAGTCTCTCACTACACTGTATTTCTCCCTTGGCTCTCTCTCTCACTCTGTCTCTCTGTCTCTCTCTCTCTCTCGTCCACGCTCTCTCTGTCTGCTGGAAGTTAATGAGCCCAGCTCCCCCTGGGGAACACACACTTCCTTTGCCAGAAAGAGAGTGATAGAGAGACAGAAAGCTTAACTCTGAGCGGTGAGAGAGAGAGTGTGCTGGTGTGTGCATGTTTGTGTGTGTGTGTGTGTGTTAGGAAGTGAGTGAGTGAATGAGTGAGTGAGTGAGATACATTGCAGAAGAAGATAGTGGGGGAAGGGGAGGGGCACTTAGGGGAGATAAGAAAGAAAGACAGTGAAGAGAATCTACAGAAAGGATCGAGTGTAGGTAAGAGTGGACGTGTGCGGTCACCATGACGGAAAAACACAAAAATGTGCATCAGAAAGATGAATTAGTTACCTAGAAACTACTGTCCTGAGATTCCGACAAAGGAAAGAGTGAAAATGAGAGGAGAAAGGATGGAACGAGTGACGGTGATGTTTAAAGAAGAGCCACTGCAGAGTTTTCATCCCGGACTGAGTGAAAGACGACTCATGAACACACGTCCGTCCGTATGTTTGCGTGTGCGCAGGCGTGAGAGCATGAGAGCCGCTCTTACCTCGGTGTGTGCTCCTGAGATGGAATGCGCACAAGGCAGCCATTGTTGTTTAAACAGGCAGCCAGCAGCCCTTCTCCTTGGCAACGGGCTCTGCAGCAGTGTCTCCCACGGCAACAGTGGAACGGGGGTGCTCTGGGTTCAGGCTGTGTGTGTATGCGTATGTGTGTGTGTGTGTGTGTGTGTGCGTGTGTGTGAGCGTGTGTGCACAGTGGTCATGTCAGGAAGTCAGGGCTGCAGTGGAGAGGCCCCTCTCCAAAACGCTAGCCTCAAGGTCTCGCTCAATATGTGTGCACGCACGTGTCGGTGTGTTTTCCAGCACAGTGTGTACAAGGCAGAGAGGCAGTGCGTGAGCGAGCTGCCATGAATGAGACACAGAACGGGTAGAGACAGCTTTAAAGGACTTTAAATTGTGAAATGTGAAAGGATGAGAATAGGTTGAAAGGGGTTATAAGCGAAGATGCAGTGGAAGTTGATGGGTTTAAAGAAATGAGGGACTGAAGGTGAGAAAGAATGGACAGAAGATCTACATGATAGCGACTAAAATGATCATCACGGTTATGTTGCTTAGTATAACGTATCATTATTAGTCCATTGAGAAATCATAAGTATGTCTGATTTCTGACTAACAAGAGTGATGTAGTGTAGGTAAAATTAAAATTTTAAAGTCTGCCCTAACCTTTACTTGAAGGTTTGCAAATCACTGGAGTCATGCAAAGTGTTTTGAATTTGCATGTTTTGGAGACCATGCTGATTTTTTCATTAATGTAGGACTACATTTGTTTAATTCCACTACTATCAGTTTAATAATTTAAAACAACAAAAAAAAACAGCCTTTGCTTTGTATATTCCTAGAAAAGGTTTCCTCAAAGTATTTTTGGATGGATAAAATGGTTCTAAAAAGGAAATGCTTTGTTATAGGGTTCCACATTGAACATTTAAGGGTTCCCCAAGAATGTACAGCATACATTCCTACACATGGATAAATTGCAGCATAGTCACAAAAATCTAAATAAATAAATAAACTAGACTCAGATAAATAAACGTGATTATTTGCACAATATGTAACCAAACCAAATGTAACTTAATCAAATGTAAATAAGTTTATATCAGTGTCTATATTGACTTTGTGTAACATTTGTGTAGCCAATTATTTAACTTTCGATAAGTTCACCTATATTGCAGTCAATAATTTTTCATTAATTTGAGAAGTCTTAAACTGTGATTGTGATTAAAATATAACGCAGCCTTTATATTCTCTACAAGATTTACATTAAGAGAGAAATGCATTGTAAGAGTGAGAGAAAACAAGATCGGTCTCTAGCATTCTCTCTCTCTCTATCTCTCTCTCTCTCTGCCTGCTGTTGGATGTTTCTTTCCAGCTGGTGCGGTAGTCACATGACCCATGGAGGAGTGAAGGGTGGATTGGAGGGTCTCTGCAATTCTTAAAATAACCATTACATGTACACTCTCACAGAAGTAATATTGCTGCAAAGAGAGAAACAGAAAGCAAGATGTAGTAAAAGTGTGTGTGTGTGTGTGTGTGTGTGTGTGTGTGTGTGTGTGTGTGTGTGTGTGTGTGTGTGTGTGAGTGAGTGTGTTTTGGCAGGAACTGGTGTTGAAGACAGGCTCTGATGATGAAGATTATTAGGAATTTCCTGCAGCTGGGGATGAGAGAGGAAGAGAGGAAGAAAGTGAGGGAGGGTGAGAGCGATAGTTGGCTTGGGGGGAGTGGGGTGGTGGGGAGGAGTAGGGGCCATGGAGAGGTGGGAAGAGGGAGTGAGAGTGGGTGAGTGTGAGTGAAAGAGAGAGC
The DNA here is from genome assembly GCA_012411365.1 of Ameiurus melas. Lineage (NCBI taxonomy): Eukaryota > Metazoa > Chordata > Actinopteri > Siluriformes > Ictaluridae > Ameiurus > Ameiurus melas. The sequence goes on from CM022774.1 coordinate 16,859,695, forward strand.
AGTATGAGAGACAAGCAGCGAGACAGGGAAAGGGAGAAGTGGAGCGCCAGAGAACGATGAGGGAATGCTGAGTAGAAGAAGTGAAACCTGGAGAGGAGACACAGGGCAGACGAAGTGTGTGTTCATGTGTTCATAGATGTGTGTGTGTGTCTGTGTGTGTGTGTGTGATGACAGCTGTGTTTCTTCTGCAGAGTGTCACCAAATGTCTCTGTGGACCGTATGACCCACTTCTACCTCTCTCTGCGTTTCCCTTTCTCCTTCCCCCTTTTTTCTCTCCCACCTCACTATCCATTCTACATCCTTCTTTTTGCCCTCTCTCTCTTTCTGTATGTCTTGCTCCCCCCCCACACCCCCACACCCCCATCCCCCCATCACTTGCCCTCACACACTGTCAGGGCTGCTGCCTGTATCTTAGCAACAACTGCACTCTCATTTGAACTGAGTGAGTGCTTTTCCCTAACACACCCACTGAAACACACACACTTGTGTAAACACACACGATTACACACATATGCACATATATACATGTGCACATACACACACACACACAAAGAACCATGCTCTTTCACATTGTGCAAACACCTACACATACACTTGTGTAATTACACACATACTCCAGAACCACCATCACTACTTCAGAGTATCAGGCTCTACAGCCCCTTTCATCCACACACTTTTACACAGGAATTCAACTATAATTTATCAGGAAGGGGTTAACTGGAACACAAAGACAACTTGGACAAGACCAAGTACAATTTCTTGAAAAGTATCCTGAGGGATTATTTGTGAACAATTGTGACTGATTCAAAACATTTGCTCAGTGCAGCAACAATAAGGGATCTGACACTGAATAAACCTGGATTGTCATTATATCAGATTTGACATCATTCTGGTCCAATTACATATTTTACCATGAATGTATATTATGCTATGAACAACACAGCTTTGCAGGCAAACGTGTGTTAAATCCCACCAACATCATAGTTCTGTTATTTCGCTTCAACTTGCTCAGATGGAAACTGTCTACATGGTTACTAAAAGCATGTCAGTATCTGTAATTGGGCACTGTCAGTAGTCAGTAGCGATTAAGGTCACAGTTGCAATAACTTAGGACACTAAAGAGACCTTTCTACTGACTATGAAAAACACCAGAAGAAAATGCATAGGTTTCCTGCTCACCTGTGTGAACATGCCATAGACCTGCTGCAGGGAGGCATGAGGACTGCAGATGTGTCCAGAGCAATAAACTGCAATGTCTGTAATGTAAGACGCCTAAGACAGTGCTACAGGGAGACAGGAAGGACAGCTGATTGTCCTTGCAGTTGAAAATTTCATTGTAAACATGTGTCCCCCCCCCCCAGACATGATAGAGAGAGAACCTGCAAATGCCTTAGTGGAAGAGTGGAGTAACATCTCACAGCAAGAACGGACCAATCTGGTGCAGCCCATGAGGATTAGATGCACTGTAGCACTTAAAGGTGCTGGAGGCCACCACATACTGACTGTTACTTTTGATATCCCACCCCCCAGCCCCAGGCAGCTGAATGTGGGAGGACATTTATTTTTTTGCTGAGTATATTTGGGATTTGTAATATGCTACATCCTGTGCAACAGGGCTTTTTGGCCAATGTGAGCGTGTGCAGTGTGAAATCTGCAGACTTGAATGACACAAAGCCCAAATATTACAAGAAAAGAATATTGCAGGTTTTGAGTGAGAATAGAGTCTAAGAATGAAAGCTGGAGATGGGGACACGTGGGTTGTACAATGGTGTGCATTTCTGTATGTGATGCTCAGTGCTTTTAAGACAATGTTTTGGTCCATCATCAGAACATTAGTCATATTTCAAGGTTTCCATTAACAATTTTCAAGTCGTTAAACACTTCTTCACAAGCTTTTCTTGCTGCATTGCAGATGTGGGGTGATCGCTTCTGTACGTTTACGAATACAGTGTTTACAAAAGAATCTATGAGCACTCAAGTATTTTACAGGGTGTCCCAAAAGTCTTCATACATAGGGGAAATTAACACGTTTTAGCAAAATTTCTTACATAGTTTATATTGTATATATATTTTTCTGATAGACTTTAAGAATGACTTTGACAATAGAAGAATGTATTGAAATCATTCTCATGCCTGGATCGGGAAGCTGTCGCAAGGTTTAGATGGACTTTAACAGGAAACGCGGCAAACACATCACACACAACACTGTTGCCAGACTTTTTCAAAAAGACTGGAAATGTTGCAGACCAACCGAGAAGTGGATGTCCACGAACATCCTCCGATGAAGGCAACTGATGTGGTGCTGACAAATATAGTCCCCTATGTATGGAGCCTTTTGGGACGAGCTGTACAATTGCATTAATTCGACGTGGTGCACTTATTGGCCATTCATGACATTTATTACAGGTTTTTTTTTTAGAATAACTTTGGCACTGTTTTCAGAACCTTGATGTCATTTTTAAAAACTCTAGACACAAAATTCAAAATGGTCATCACTTGTAACACAGGCTGTCCAATGTTAATAACATTGCATTGTGTAGAATCATTGGTTCAAATAACTAAGTTATCATGAAATACCATTAATTTAGATCCACCCACACAAAAGATACTGATAGTTTCACTGTGTAGTTATTTGTACAATCATTAAATTTTGATGTAGAAAATATGTGATACATGTTTCATTATGGTACTACATGTAAATAAATCACTGTAAAAGGATGATGAGAGAGAATACTACAGACAAAGTGGAATCATTGAGCAAAATCAGAAATTTATTGATAAATGCAATCAAATCACAACATAAGTTTCTTTAAATCAAAGCAAAAAAAAATAAAAATAGCTCCAAAAAAGAAAAAAGTACAGTACAGTAAAATGTCAACTGCGATGTTACCCACCTGACTTACTGTAAAAAAAACCTAACAAACAAAGGTACTTCTATATTTTCATCAACCCTGTCTTGTGGATTTGGCCACAGCTTCTCATCCACATCACAATGGATGTTTTCATCAGCCAAACATCTTGGGAAAAATCTTCGGGCATGGTGAATCCAGGCCTGACACTGATATCATTACATGTGTCATCCATGGCCTGGAGAAGAGTGACTTGTTCCTGAGGGTGCTTATCATATACCTTCCACCTCCATGTGGGAAAATTAAGGAAAGGAGAGTATGGGGGTAACTACAGTGTGGTAAATTGTGGATATGCCTGAAGCCATGATTGCACCATTTTTGCACGGTGGAACCTGACCTTAACCCACGCAATGACATTACACCAGGTCATGCCATCAGCTCTGCAGACCTGATTTAGCTCATCAAGGAATGTTACAAGGAGAGCTGCATCATATGATCTAAGCGTAGCTCAGCATCTCACCACACTATCTTCCAATATAGCCCCACACATGGTGAAGTTGGCCCCACATTGACCAGATACTTGGATGGTTGCCCACTGGCCAAAGAAATTCCGACATCTCCTCCTCTTCTTGACCAGGTTGAAGCCTACCTCATCTAAAACGTTGAATTTCTGATAGCTTTTGTCAGCATCCAGCTCCATCACCCTCTAAAAAGACATTTTGGAAAGACAATTATGGATTACAATGATGTAGAATTGTGGGGGAATTTTTCACAGCAGGCATCGAGAAATTGAACATACCTGAACATACTCAGTCCTCAGTTGCTTCACTGTGTCTGCATTTCTTTCAAAAGGCACACATTATAGCTATTTTAGAGACACCTGGTGCCTTTTCAGCATGTCTGCAATAGTCAGAAAACTTATGGTTTCCACATTGTTGAACATGTCGTCATTGTCCAAGATGTGCCGCCAAATGTCTATAAGGTGAACATCATTTCTGACCCAACCCAAATTGACCAGAGCCTGCTCTTATTGGTCAGTCAGAATTTTGCCTGTCTGTAATGTCAAATCTGAAAACATGGTCTGGAAAAGTGGTACCTTGGACCAGAGAAAGAGTGTCTGATAAAGACTGATAATGAAATATTACATCCATAGATAATGTAGTCCAACTGGTTCATGTTCCATGGTAATTGGTGTCAATGGATCTCATTTTCTGGAAACTTTCATGATCTAATCATGGAATATTATTTGTCAGTTTCCATAAAACTATGCATGAAAAGTAATGCAACAGTTACTTATCATTTATATAGTAGATATAGTTAGATCACTATAATGAAATAAATAGACATTGATCTGAGATGTAATGTGTGAATTGCATTTTCAAATGGTAATTATTTTACGTTATGTTGTGTCATTTTAAACAGGTGAGGTTTTAGATCAATAAACAAATGATCTAATGGTTATGTGTATTGTATGCAAGCAATTGGAAAAAGTGTTAGAGTTTTGAACATACACATTTTGCTCATCGGCTGGGAGTTTTGTATGTAGAATTTTGAAAAATTACATCAAGGTTCTGAAATTAGTGCCAAGGTGATTGTAAAAAATATTTGGTGCTTATGCCTTAGGGCAGCTTTGAACACAAGCAGACTGGACAGCGTTGTGACAGGTAAGTATTGTTATAGGCTTACAGTCAGCAGATGTTTTTTCGTTACCCATAGGGCATTGTGGCAGATTCTGAAGAAAATAAGAGGAGAGGATAAGATAGCAGAGGGAAATTTTTATTTAAAAAAAAAAGAGATAATAATAGCTAAGAATGGGAAAAGAACAGCAGTAAGTGGAGAAAAGCTTGAACTTGACAGTGGTTGTGGAAATGGTGAACATGTAAAATTATTAATTGAGTTACTGGCAGGCAACTACCTCAAATTCCTCTGTCCTTAAGTCAATGATGCACACACAGAAGGACACACACTTTGTTTTTGAGTTATTCCAGCTCACTAGCGTACACTGGCAGGGAAATGTGTAGTGCGGCCAAAACAGAGTATAAAGGGGAGGAGAAGCTCTAGACACACTATCTTTCAAAGGCTATGGGATGAAACATGTGTGTGTGTGTGTGTGTGTGTGTGTGTGTGAGAGAGAGAGAGAGAGAGAGAGAGAGAGAGAGAGAGAGGTATGTGTGCGTGACTATAATTAAAGTGGTGATCTGCAGTTGTACTCATTCCTGCCTTCAGTTAGACTGATGCTTAATTAATTAATGGCATTAATTAAAGAGAGAGAAAACACAAGAGAGAGAGAGAGAGAGAGAGAGAGAGAGAGAAGAGCACGGTGATATATGTTGCAGATCTAAGAGCTGTAGGCTCTTTGAGTCTTCTAGTTGAGAAGTGTACACTCGTGCAGTCTAAGTAGCCCATGCATGATCTCATCTTGGTTCTCATCTCTAGAGTATACCTTTACTTGTTCTATATTATGGAGTCTCATAGTCTTATTGCAGTCTGTTCCCAAAACAATATAGTTAAATACTCTTTGGTTAAATAGTCTTTCCGTGTTGGTAGATAGTTTGCTTCTCTGTTTCTGCTTTCCCTCAGTCTGTTTGTCTGTCTGCCAGTGCATCTTTAAGCACATAGGCATGGCAGGGTTTGTTCGGCCCAGAGCACCACAGCACATGTTTCTGCTCCACTCCTTTACTCCTCTCTCCCTGCTTCCCCTCTCCTCGCCAGTTAGTAATAAGAACCATGTGCAAAAGCAACAGTGATGGATGGAAATGTGTGTGTATAAGAGCTTGTGTGTGTGAGAAAAAGAAAGGAAGAGAGTGGGAGTGAGAGTGTGCATGCTATGGGCTTTGCAACTGTAGATGTCTGTTTGTCATTACAGACGTAGCGATTTTTGTTTTATAAAAAATATACAATATTGTGCAAAAGTTTTAGGCTCATTAAAAGTCATTTTGTAAAGAAAAATGCATTCAAAACCAATGGTATTGAAAGTTTCTAAGTAGTGAAACATTTATTATATTTATAGATAATACAACAGTAATACAGTAATACAGACTTTGCCTTTGCTTGTAAAATGGCTTAAATTCTATTAGGTACATTGTCAAGTAGTTTCTAAGGAATCGGGCTGGTAGGTTGTTCGAGGTTTCTTCTTGCTACAGTTCTTCTGTCTCTGCAGGTGAAATCCCAGATAGCCTATATATATATATATATATATATATATATATATATATATATATATATATATATATAATATATATATATCACAAACATGATGTGTGGCTTAATATGGTTCATAACTAGAGTTGACATTTTTGACATTGACATTTTTTTTTCTCTTCTAATACGAATGCAGCAAGGATAAAATAGCCATGTAAGACATTTATATAAAAATGGTCAAATATATAAAATAAAATAAACACAAATGTTTATGATTAATACGCAGGCATGTTTTTTTGTCTGTCACTGGTTGTTGCAACTGAGAAAGTATGTCAAGATCTTCTGACTCTGGCCTTTTTCATCCATACATACAAGCACTGGCTTCCATGCTCCCTTGTCTCAACAGAGGAACGCTCCAGCTCTCCTGATACCACTCCTCCCATCCCTCTGCTGCCCCCTGTTGATCAGTCTTTACACTTCATTGTTTAACTTTTTTCTGCATTGTCCAAGGAGTCTTGTGTGTGTGTGTTTGTGTGTGTGTGTGCAAGCAAAGCAAGGATGTACCAGTCATGTGATCCAGTTAATTACCAGGTTTAATAAATCTTTGAGTGGAATATTATTTAAAATTTAGTTGAAAACTTAACAATCTAACTATACGATGTATGGTTTTTTACATAAATATGTAACTTAAGAAAATAATTTGATAGAATATAATTATGAATTTCAAGCTGTATTGCTATGGTAAAAACTGTTTTCTTGAGCAACTGCACTGGATAGGAAACTGTAACCATGGTTACCACTCCCCTCATATTCTATTGCCAGGGTTACAATGATTCTCTAAGTGTATCACTATGGTAACAGTTGTCCTTTTGTCCACAGGGATAACACAAAATATGACCATAGCAACGCAAATGGTAAGAACAATAAGAATTTTCATTAAAGCATGTCATCAAATGTTTTTATTGATATTTGCTCTATGTTTATATGGTTTATATACTGTTTATACTATTTCTTTCACTCCACAGATAAACATTGCCAGATAATTTTCAAGATCTTTACTTCTGAAATCTGAAGACCTTGTTTACTGACAGTCTTGCACTCAGATTTGCTGAGCAAGGAACTGCAAGTTGAGAGAGAGGGACTCGCCTTTGAGTCAGCCACTGCACATTAACAAAACAAAGGCATATATTTACTGACTATATTATATATGTGTACTAGTGCAATTGGTCTGTTTAAGAGGCAATGAGTCGACTGTCAGGCCGTTTGCGATCTGGAAGTGTGCGTTTGGTTTGTGAAACCCTGGGTGAGGAGGACTGCAGTGAAGCTGAAGGCTCCTGGATGGGAGATATTGGGCCTGGAGTCACTTCAGCAGGAGCAAGTGCTTCTGACCCAGCTGCTTCACTACACTATAGATTGTTTTCACCTCCTTCACTTGCTAATGGTCTACGTAATCATGATGACCAGTTTCAGCGCAGAGCAAGGAGGCGCAGACAGATGGACCATGTGGAGCAAACGCACATGCATGAACAAATTCATATTCAGTCACACACACACCCACAGATGCACATACATCAACAACCACTTTCACAGCAACAGAGCACTCATGGAGAACACTCCAACACACGTCTGCAATCTCAAATGCACATTCAAATGGATACCCATGTGCACACTGAGAGAGATGTAATGATACACAAACATACACATACAGAGATGGTCAGATCTTCAACTGTGGAAGAGGATACCTCTCTTGTCCCAGAGGATCTGTCTATAACTCCAAAGACTGAAACATACACTTCCCTTGTCCATCCAGCCCATCCACTGCATACCAACCAACTTTCACAAAACTACTCAGCCCTTCAACCCAGCCCTGCTTCAACAAGTAAGGTAGATAGAGAGAAACCCTCTAATACCTTAATATGTCCTAACCCTGAACTAGGTCATAGTTCTAGTTCAAGCTTCAATCCTGTCAACACCCCTATGGAGGCTGAGAGGAAGTATACCCTGAGGAGTTCTGGTCGGCCACGTTTCCCCTGCCACCTTCGCAAGTCATCTCGTTTACGCAGAGCTGCAGAGGATAATGTAATGAAAAGGGAAATAGAACAAAAAGAGGCAGAGGAAGATAGTAACATCTGGAGAGGAGAAGAGATTAGACCAAGAGAAGAGTGTCCTCTAGAAGTGGCTGTGGCTGCTTCATCCATTGAGGTTTCACCAGCTCCAAGTAATTCAATTCGTATGGTGCCAAATCATAATGTAGGAATACCATTCAGAAAGGCAGCAAGTGAAGGCAGCACTGTGATTCAGAATTCACAGAGAGCTAAACAACGAGGTCGTTTTTTAGGTGTGAGAAAGATAGTGGTAAAAATTGCAAGAATCCCTGTGCATCTTAGTCGACGACAGAAAAGCTATAAGATCTCCTCTCTAGAGCCTGTGGTGGTGGGATCACATGGGGAAGGGTGTACTACAGGAGAACCACCAGAAGGGGGATCTGGTGTAGAGATGGGTGCACATATTTCAAGGGAACCCACTGCACTTCTCCGGATGAAAAACAATGGAAAGAGTGTAATGGTGATGTTTCCTCCAGGAGAACTACCAGTCATCTTAAAACGCCGCAGAGGTCGGCCCCCTAAACAGGCTTTACCAGGACAGCCTGACATGCGTGAGACTAGAGCTGGGGCTGCAAGTGCAGCAGAACCCAAGAAACCCAGGAGGCGTCGTCGAGTAAAGTTGCCTTCCCCTCTGCCCTCGTATGTTAATGACACGAATGATGTTAAAGCTGAATACGCAGATGTTCTTTCTAAAATGGCCTTCTTAAACCGGCAACCTCCCAGTACTGGCCGCTGCTCCCCACCACGCTGTTGGACTCCAACCGAACCTGAGACTTTCCACACATCCCCAGAAAACCCAAATCTGTCCACATTACTGCATCGCCTCACAGGCTTTCGTAGGCGAGGTGGTCGTGCAGGCTGTATGGGAGGGAGGGGAGGGGGTATGACAGGGTGCTCAGAGGCTTTTAAGAGGTCGTTCAGTGATTTCTTTGAGACAATTGGCAAAAAGCGCAAGGTTCCTCTGTCTGAACCAGGAGCTCCTCGAAAAAGGGGGAAAGGGCTTAGTAGTGGAATGAAGAGGGCAGCATTGAGCGAGCAAGGTAGCCTTGTGACTGGGGAAAAGATTAGAAAGCGGCGTTCACGAAAGAATGGGACATTAAAAGGCGGTCAGGGACTCATGGATCAAGACTGGCAAAATGGAAATAATGGGTGGGGAGAGAAGTGTGATCCAGATCCAGGTAGTTACCAGGGTTCATGTTCACCTCGTGCAAGCTTTCCATCCTCTGATGGCAAAGGGGGAGTGTACCATAGCCCTGGAATGAGAGGAGCTGGCAGTACAGAGGAATGTCAGGGAATGTTTGCAGGATACTTTCGTTCTTTACTTGATTCAGATGACTCCTCAGATTTGTTGGACATCTCCATGTCCAGCCCTACAGGACACCAAGATGCTCGTAAAATCACTCCAGGATATGAGGGCAGCAGTCCAGGTGCAGCCCATTGCTGGTCTCCCGCTTTCCCTAAAAGAAGCCCCAAAGTAGCCGCATGTACTGGGGAGGGGGGCTCCCTTTCCTCAGCCCAATCTCATAGCAATTCTGCAACTAGGACCCCATATTTATACAGTGTATCCCAAACATCTCCAACGACTTCTTTCCCAAAATCTCCTGCTCTTTCCCTCTCTCGGTCACCCAGTTCTCCACGTCCTTCTTCTGGCTGTTTTTCCCAATATCCCTCCACTTATAGTGGAAATGTGCCTCAAGGAACAGGTGCTTGCCCTGTGACTCTGCAGCAGCACAGATCAAGTGACTGCAGCTTTGCCTATGGCACTAAAACCTCCCCTGCCTCTTCAACACAACGCCACATTAATTATTCAAGTTATCAAGCCTCTGCCAAGCGACATTATAGTGCATATCCTGGGCCTACCCATGTCCCCATGCAGCAGAATGAGTCAACTGGTCCATCATCCCCAAGTGGAAGTTACATGTCAATATCAAAGACCAGCTCCTTGTCCTCATCCTCATCTCCTCCCGAAGGTTCCAGACAATACCAGTGCTCAGCTCCTTGGGGTTACCGGCAAGGGGGATCTACCTGGGGTGGTGATGGATTTGGTGCTCATCAGTTTCATGGCTACTCTGACTATGGAGTCAGCGGAACAAGTTCTGAGTCCAAAGACATCCTAGACATTTCAAATTATACACCCCAAAAAGCAAAGCAGCGTCCCTGCCCTGACACATTTTCTGAGTCCTCCTCTGATTCCTCCCACACAGGGATAGGAAGCATGGGAGGGATGTTCTGCGCCTAGGGGAAGCACAACGGGAAAAAAGGAAAAAAGGGGGAAAAAACATTGTTTTGGGGGGGGGGCTGTTGTGTGTGGGGGGGGGGGGTTGTTTTTTTGTTGGTTGTGGGTTTTTTTTGTGGTTTGTTTTTTTTTTGTGTGGGGTTTTTTTTTTTTTTTGGGGGGGGGCGCCGGGGGGGGGGGGGGGGAGGGCGGGCGGGGGGCCGGGGGGGGGGGGGAGCAGGGCCGCCCCCTGGATCACCTGCAAGTCCTCCTGTGCAGGGAGGTGGACCAAAGCGTAGTGCTTCTGCGGGCCGACAGCCTAGGGGGAGTAGGGGCAGGGGAGGCTTTTCTCCTTGCCAAAGAGAGCGATCTTTACCACCAAAGTCCAAACTTCAAAAGCCTGCAGCCCCCTCAGCAGCAGGGCAGATTAATTCATCAGGGGGACTATACCAGGAAACGCTAGATTATTATAGTGGCGATAGCAGTAGCCTTTCACCACTAAGCCATGCCCCTGAGCTCTGTGAATACCCCTCTCCCTACTCTGCCCACACCTCTACTCCATCTTCTGATGAAAGATTTGGCCATATTTACCCCTCAGATTCTGCCTCTCTTTCTCCCAGCCTGTCAACTCAGTCCGATGTCCTAAAGCAACACCCTAAACCTACACCCCCTCCACAGACATATGGACATTCTACCAGGACATTCAGCCCTACACTATCCCCTAGTCCTCGCCTTCCGCCACAGTGTAGCTCAGCCATGAGTCCACACTGTGTGCCAAAGGACCAATTTCCACAATATGACTCACCCAGTTACAGTAGCTCTCCTTGCTGGTATGGACAGGGTGGAAGTGTAGCTCATAGTCCCCAGAGCTATGAAGAGCTGCGCTCCACTGCCATCACTATGCCCTCACACAAACGGGACATGTCTCTAATTAGCCCTGGGATGAGAGCACCATCCCATTCTCCTTATACTACACCTTTACTCAGAGGACATACTATGTCCTCTTCTTGTGTGGGTGGGAGTCAAGACTCTTCTCCCCAGCATGAGGAGCTGGGTTATCATGGTAATATGGACAGCTATGCACCCGTAGGGCAACGTTATGTGTCCCAAAGTTCCCGAGGGGGGGTTCTCTGCCAACTGTTGGATCAACCCAGTGATGAAGGCTTCACTGTCACCAGCCTGTAGTTAGCATTATTGCACCATCCCAATAAAGGTGAGAGATTAGTTCTCAGACAAACAAGTACATTAACATTGCATCTGTAATTATCATTATATAACACTCAGAAATAGTTTCTAAACAAAAGTTGCTGTTGTGATGCATGGTCAAGGCTATAAATCATAGTCAATTTGAACAATTTCCACCTTTGTTCATACATTGTCTCTTTCTTTTCAACAGATGATTTGGACTACACCATTTTCATATTTCTAATATTTTATAAGAATGTGATGTTACAGAAGAAACTTGTTAGATAGGATTAAGGAGATTTGGAACTGTGGACTAAAAGATGATTTCTTCAGCAGTGACAATCAAGACACACACACACACACACACACACACACACACACACACACAGACACACACACACACAATACACACACACAATACACACACATGCACACACACACACACACACACACATGCACACACACTCACACACACTGAAAAACTGAAACAGCACGTACACAGATAGATGCTCCTACATGCACAAGACCAGTTGTGAAGCTTGGGTGGAGGTTTTTTTTTCTGGATGGACGGACATACTGCTAATATCAACTAGAAGAACTCCTCCGCTGAACTGCAAAAATCCTCAGAATGCAAATATTACTCATTTAAACAGAAACCCAGCTATGCCTGCGACGATTGTTCAATCTGACATGAGAGATCATACAAAAAGTTTCTGGACTTCACACTGATCTCTCTGTTTTTTCCTCTGCTCTGATTCTCTTTATGTGTCTATCTGTCTCTTCTAGTCTCAACATCATCTCTGGCCATGTCAATAGAGATCAATTACTCACTCCCCAGAATCTACCACCTTTGTTGGGTTTATGATGGTGACCCTGCTCCCTGCACAGACTTTATCCCCCTTATCCCACCTTATGTGCTGTCTGCTCCAAAATACCAGCATCTGTACATAAGTCACACCAACCAACTCAAGAAATAGCAATGCAATGACATAAATAACTGAAGTATAGCAATTACAGAAGGGGAGAAAGTTTTTCAATGGCTGTAAATTTATTACCAAATTACCATGAGAATGTTACAGAATTTCTGGTATGCCATTTGAGATGTGATGTCAATTTATAAGTGACTTTAAATGGTTTCACTTGATCCTGTGCAAAAAGATACTGCAATCATTTTAAGCAAGAGTATGGTCTGGTCCAATAGGTTTTGTCAAATGAATCAAATGCCTTCTTTCTCTGTACTTGATCACGGCCTGCAGCATGGTCATACCCTGCCCAACACCCAGTTCTTGTCTCTGTATTTTTGTAATTTTCTGTCAGGAGGACAGACACTCATGCACTGACCCCAAAGATGCTGCTCTGGCAAAGGTGCTGAGAGGCCAGTCTTTCTGAGCATGGAGGTCTGGAACTCAGGGTGTGGACAATGCCTATTCTCCTACTCATACTGCTCCCCCTCCTTTTTTCTCTCTCCACTGTTCCTATTTCTTGTGGTCTGCTGTGTCGTACAGTGATTTTTTTGTGATGAAATACTGTATCTGTCTGTTCCATATACTGTATCTAAGGTGGGAATATTTAAATACACATTCTGTTCTTATCATTGCGTAACTCAGTCCTGCCTCTGCTCTGTGGAGTGGTGTAGAGTGGTGTGAGAATGTTGCACATTCTCACACCATATATAAAGATAAAAAAAATGACAAAAATATATGATTACAGTTTCATCTATAAAATGTAATTACATCATTAAGCAATCTATTATTTTTAAGGCAATGGGGTTGTAATAGTGTTATAATATGGTTAGTAGTAGGGGAGACAATGGGTATGGTGTCCCATAAGTACAAAATACATTAACAAAACAAAAACAAAACAGCAAATCAGAAAATGCAACAGCAAAACCAAAAACAGCAAATTAAGAAACATCAAAATGAACAGGTCCTTACTGAACTTGTTGCTGATAGGACACAGTGTATGACTAGCTATCACAAAGAAAAAGAAATTCACTTTAATCTTTTATCTATCCATCCATCCATTTTCTGTACCGCTTATCCTTACTGCATCGCGGGGAACCTGGAGCCTATCACAAAGGGTTAGTGGGACACCCTGGACGGGGTGCCAATCCATCACAGGGCACAATCAGCCTACCCTGCATGTCTTTGGACTGGGGGAGGAAACTGGTGTACTCGGAGGAAACCCCCGAGTCACGGGGAGAACAGACAAACTCCACACACACAGGGCTGCTGCGGGAATCTCAACCCTGGAGGTGTGAGGCAAACATGCTAACCACTAACCCACTGTGTGTCCATCTTTTATATAGTTAGCATACAAAAAAGTGTTAAACCATGGATACTTATTATTTTGAGGATTTGTGCTTTCTGAATAACCCAGATTAGTTTAGAAAAGTTTTTTATTGTTTATGGATTTGCTGTTGTATTTTGATTGTGTTTTCTGATTTATTGTTTTGAATGTGCTGTTTTTGGCTGGTTAATGCATTTTGGTGACTGGCACAGCGGTACAGTGGGAAGCATTACTGCTTGGTACTTCCAAGGTCCCTGGTTCGATCCTGAGCTCAAGTTACTGCCTCAGGAGAGTTTAGCATGTTCTCCCCGTGTTTGTGTGGGTTTCCCCTGTGTTCACTGGTTTCCTCCAACTGTTCAAAAAGGTGAGTGGATTGGCTGGTGTCTAAGCTTACCTTGCACACAGGATTGGCTCTGGATTCACTGCAACCCAGATCATGAATAAAGTGGTCACTGAAGGTGAATGAATGAATCATTCCAGGCTACCATACAAATGTTCTATGTAGCCATTTTGAGGTAACAACATAAACAGTGGAAAGGAAAATAGTGGAAAGTATAATAAAAACCCAGTCTTTTAACATATATTGTGTTAATTATCAACACTAACCTAGAACACCTGAATAAATAACAGCTATTATGAACTGCATCAAATGTGTAGTTCATATATTCTATTACTCATGTATGTTTAACCATCTGCTGTCAGTTTTACTTACAGGTGGAATATTTGTGGGTTACTGAGATTTTCTGTACTTGACTGAGTTTAACCACGTTAACCAACATATTTAAAAGGTAGAGTTGGATTGTCCAGTACGTAGACCTTGAACATAATGAGGAAAGAAGTGCCAAATTTATTTTAAAGTGGTCAATTGAGAACATTTTAGAGGATGTTTTTTCACACTTGAAATAGCTTTATGGCTTGTGGGTATGTGCTGATGACTGGTTCTGTGTCAAAGTGAAGGAAAAACTGTTACAGGTTATAAAATACACCTTGGCCCTGATTTTTGCTATGAGAAAAGTTTTAAATCTTATTGTTTCCTAAACTTTGTTTAAGAAAAATCCCCTACTGTGGTTGCAATGAAATTGTTTAGACTGTCAATATTTTTGTATTTCAGCAATCAGAGCAAACTGTCATTTCTACCACATCACTAAATGCGGTTTGTTTGTTTTTTAATGAAAAAGTCTACTGCTATGTTATAGCAGAGATTTTATAGCAGTATCCAGATTAATGTATACACAAGTATTTAACATTTGACAGTAATTTTATTTTAATCTTTTAGCTGCTATTATGGAATATTTCATTTACAATATCTAAAGATGAGCTTGCCTGTGAGTTGTATTTAATACTAAAATATACGTTAAAACTTTTGAAAAAATTGTGACTACAAGAAGTGAAAATACTGACATACACTGCCCTCCACTAATATTGCTTACCCCTGGTAAATATGAGCAAAGAAGGCTGTGGAAAATTGACTTTATTTTTTAAACTTTTGATCTTTGGTTTAAAAAAAATCACAAAAATACCCTCATGGATATAAAACAATTGCAAACACAATAAAGGTTTATCCATAAAAAAAAATCTTTGTGAAAAATAGGTGTGCAACAATTACTGGCACCCCTATGAATTCATATGAAAAAAATATATTTGAAGTATGTTCCCATTGATATTTTACATTTTATTTAGTACACCTGGGTGAATAGGAACAGGAAATTGTTCAACCATGACTTCCTGTTTAACAGTGGTATAAGTATGAGGTAACACATAGGTCTTAGTCAGTAATAACAATGGGTAAGACCAACGAATATAGCTGCGATTTGCGGCAAAAGGTTGATGAGCGTCACAAAATGGGAAGTGACTATAAGAAAATAGCACAAGCATTGAAAATGCCCATTTCCACCATCAGGGCAACAATTAAGAAGTTCCAGTCAACTGGAAATGTTATGAATCAACCTGGAATTGGATGTGTGTCAATATTGTCTCAACGCACTGTGAAAAGGATGGTTAGAGTGGCCAGAAAATTGCCAATTATCACAGCTGGAGAATTGCAGAAGTTAGTTGAGTCTTGGGGTCAGAAAGTCTCCAAAACTACAATCTGAAGTCATCTACATCACCAAAAGTTGTTTGGAAGGGTTTCAAGAAAAATAATCCTCTCCTCTCATCCAAAAACAAACTCAGGCATCTTCAGTTTGCCAGACACTGCTGGACTTTCAAATGGGATAGGGTTCTATGGTCATATGAAACCAAAATAGAGCTTTTTGGCAATAAACACCAGAGATGGTTTTGGAGCACACAGAGAGGTAGTGATATGGAAAAGTAACTCATGCCCACGGTTAAACATGGTGGTGGCTCTTTAATGTTTTGGTGCCGTTTTTCTGCCATTGAAATGGACATATACGGGGATAAATGTCATCATGGACTCTATCAAATATCAACAGATATTAAATGAAAACCTGACTGCCTCTGCCAGAAAGCTTAAAATAGGCTGTGGTTGGATCTTCCAGCAGGGCAATGATCCAAAACATACATCAAAATCAACACAAAAACGGTTTACTGACCACAAAATCAAGGTCCTGACATGGCCATCCCAGTCCCCTGACCTGAAACTCATAGAAAATCTGCTGGGTGAACTGAAGAGGATAGTCCACCAGCCTGGACCTCGAAATTTGAAGGATTCTATATGGAGGAACGGTCTCAAATCCCTTGCCATGCATTCTCCAACCTCATCAGGCGTTATAGGAGAAGACCCAGAGCTTTATTTTGGCAAAGGGAGGTAGCAAAAAGTATTGACTAAAAGGGTGCCAATAATTGTTGCACACCTATATATAACAAAGATATATTTTTCTTTATAAACCTGTGTTGTGTTTGCAGTTGTTTGATATCTATGAGAGCAGAGTATTTGTGTGAAATTTTTAAACAATAGATCAAAAGGTTAAACAATAAAGACAATTTTTCACCGCCTTCTTTGCTCATATTTACCAAAGGTGCCAATATGAGTGGAGGGCACTGTATATAAAATGTACATATAAAAAACCATTAGGTGATGGAAATGACAGTTGGAGATGATGAGATGCAGTGGAAATGACGTACGTACTGTATGCTAAATTAAGGATTATAACATATAACATATAACAACATATATAGCAATGACAAAGATTTGGGTTACAAATTAAAACAAAAACAAAGTTTAAGCCTTAAACTTATTTTGTCTGATTTGTATTAAATCACTCATACTCTGCAAATTGCATTATTATTTTCTGCCTGGACAACCTCTAAATTCATGGCATTCTTTCTAAGAAGCTGTATAAAATACTAACAGATGACCAATGTCTTTGAAGGCTAACTGTATAAGCATAGCAATTTATTGGCAGAATATTGTTTAAGGAGAGAGAAACTGTCTTGTCGGACCAACACCAAGCATTGCATACACTATATGGCCAAAAGTTTATGGACATGCGATCATCACAACCATATGTAAGCTTTCCCAAACTGTTGCCACAAAGCTGGAAGGACACATTTGTAAAGGTTGTCTTTAGGTGCAGTAGCATTACAATTTCCCTTCACTGGAACTACGGGGCCCAAACACGTTCCAGCATGACCATGCTTGCTGTGTCCACAAACCTTTGGCCATATAGTATTACTAGATGGGGCTCAGACACTGGTCCAGGCACATTATCTGCTCTGTAACACATAACATCCCTTAAAAGAATCTCTTTTGACAAACACAACTTAGGGCTTGAAGCACAGCTATCCCTGTCTGATGCTTCTATTCTTCACTGAAATGCTCAGAAGTTGGAGCTTGAGTTGAATTCTTTATACATCTTTCAAAGAAAAGTGGTACTTTATATTGCAACAATAATATGTTAACGTAATACTATTACATAATGCTATATGTTTAGTGTAGCTGTGCCACATAATGAAACAATAATTAAATATATCATGTCTGAATAACCATTTATCATCTTTCAAAATGACACACAATAAACTGTGTATGAGGTGCAGTTTCAGGGCATATCACTGAAATTTCAATACGTGTTCATCTTGTGCTCAAATGTCTCCATGCAATCGGATTGAAAACACTTTTATTATGATTTATTATGATTATGATAATGATGATGATAATGATTGTTGTTCTTATGTTTATTAAGCTTAACATTACACAAAAGGCTACATGACATAGAGAAGCATGTTGACAGCAGTATTTTTTTTTACATCCATAATAACAAGTTGTGAACAGATTTTAAACTGAAATTGAAAACATTTTTAGGAAAATTCTAGCTTATCAGTAGATACGTACTAGAAAAGTATAGTAAAATAGACCGTAACTCATTGTAAATGATCTAATTAAGATGGTAGGGGTTATCTTAGAACTGTTTTAACATGGCAGAAGATGCTTAAACTTCGAATTATTAAAATAAGGAACCATAATAGACATAAAAATACATTAGCAATGAATGCGTATAAATGTACTGTAGACTGGGTATGTTTGTGCAGCCTGTTCGACTGCAGTGTCTGTTGTAGCAGTAGGATGTACCAGCGCGCGCGCGCACGCGCGTGTGTGTGTGTGTGTGTGTGAGTGAGTGTGAGAGAGTGTGATGGACTCTCAGTGCCTCGTTGACATTCAGCACCACTCGGGCTTGTACGAGGCGAGGCTTCACGGCGTCAGACCCTGATGCAGTGCGCGCGGTTCAAACGGGGACATGAGCGAGTGCAGAGCAAAGAATAAGGAACAAAGACAAACGGGAAGATAAAACAAGACATTGCGTATTTATATTCTATGTAATTTCCACATATTAGATCTCGTTTGATTTGACCAAAGATATAGCCTATAGGGCCCTGCGGTGGACTGGCACCCTGTCCAGGGTGAACCCCGCCTGATGCTCCCTGGGATAGGCTCCAGGTTCCCCGTGAACCTGAAGGATAAGCGGTACAGAAGATGGATGGATGGACATATATAGATGGACATATATAGATGGATGGACATAACCTATAGGTCCGCGCCTATCTACAAACATAACACCAAAATGTGAGGTTCTGCGGCACGCGCGAAACAGGACTTTTTCCTGAAATCAGCACGAATCATTTCCATATCTCCATTATTTGTATTTCTTCGCATACAGCTGAGTGCATTACTTTGGGACAAAATTAAAGAAAAATTTTATAAAGCGAATATTTTAAGCATCACTTTTCTGACACCTATAACTTTGCAACTACAAACACACCTGCAGAGAACTGTAGGATAAATCCGTTTGGGTTTTTTTTTAATGTTTGTAGCCTATTTTTAATAATTATTTTACTCTTAATAAAAAAAAAGTATATTGTAAAAAGAGTATGTTTGATAATCAGTTGAACCCTGAACTTGATGACTAGTAACTTGTAGGGGGTCTTTCAGGTCTAATATAGGCTACTGATTAAATTGTGTTTAATAATATGTCAGTCATCTAATATTTAGCCATAATGGCACGCACACACGCCTGTGTGTGTGTGTGTGTGTGTGTGTGTGTGATGGGGGGGTAGGGGGCGCTTGCTACTCTTTGCAACAGAGGGAATACAGCTGTGCATGCTCCTCTGTCCTTTATGCCCTGGAGCGGTGAAGTTTTCCACAGAGGCTCTGGCTCTCCGTCATGCAGCAGTGCTTCACTCGGGGGGAGACATGGCCGCATGCAGCAGCGCTCTGCCAAGTGTGTTCACGCTTGTTCTGTCCTTGCTGCTGCTCCTCCAGCTCCTGGTCAGTTTGATAGCGCCGCGCGATTCGTCTGCACCCGACTTTACCGTCATCAGTATAAGTAGTCACGAATCTGGATCATTAGACTCCAGCGTGGATGGACGCTCGGACAGCGCGCCGGAACTTTGGCAAAATGAAGAGACAGCGGCACGACTGCGCGCCTACGCCGACGAGAACGAGCTGAACTCTCGCCAGGTAAACACTGCTGAAAGCCGAACCACACAGAATGTCCACGACTAGGCTATAGTCTTAACTAGCCTACAGCCCTGAGAAAGACACCTTCACAGAAGCAATAAAATATTTGTTAATAAACAAACAAACAAAAAATAATAATATGAAAGTAATCATATGTGCTGGTGGAGCTTTGTTTACTTGCATATGATTGGATAAACCAAACTGAGCTAGAGTGAAGGGAATCCCTCCTAAATGAATCAGATGCTCATTATCTCTCTGTGACTAATCTTTTCCCCTGTTTTGTCTCCATGGCTACTGCACTGGACTGGGAAGTTATTTGTTTCAGGGGATTGTTTCCATTGTTCAGTTTTTAAGCATTTCTCGTCAAAACAGACAAATAGGCCTACGTTTAGACCAGAACCTGATTAAGTTTCAGGATTGGACAAAACAAAGAGTGCATGACCCCAAAACATGCCACAACTAAACCAGTCGCCAGAGGCGATTCACAACCACCCACCCACACTATTGTAAAGAAACTTCGCACACACACACACACACACACACACACACACACACACAAGAGAAATAGGCATGTGAAATTTGACAGACTCAAAAGGATTTGTTTGTGCAGGCCACAGACAGAAAACTTGCGCTTCAGCCTTGGACATCTGGACAAACATCTTTTAGTGATGAAGTGCAGCGTCTTATCCGATTCATTACCACACCAGAGGTATGTGTCTTTGCTGAAACACACGTGCACACACAAGTCCTTTTTTTTTTATATATATATATATATATATATACTCATTTTTGTATTACCCAATAAAACTGTGCCTCCATCTGACCCTGTTATTAACAGTAACCACAGTAACTCAAAGGAAATCTTTTGGCAAATTTAGTTTTCATACAAAACCTGTATTTTTATGAAAACATATTCTTCTTCATAGATACCAGCCAGACATCTTCACAATGTCAGAATAGTCCACTTGCTCTTATCTTGGGGATACTTAAATTCCCAACACAAACACTACAACAGATCCTTGTGATTTGCTTCTTCAGGTGAATTGTTCCAGATGGCAGGGTTCTGTAGAGTCTGGGTCTGCATATGCTGGGGGAAGTTCAGAGGCTCTGTGCTTTAATTACTGGGACCCTGGCCGTCCTTGTGTCGCTTACTCTTTCAGGTAAATATATTCATGTAGTCTGGATACAGTGAAGTTTTTTATATAATGAAATTTTTTTTTTACATTGGGTCTGAAATGAAGTTATTACAATGGGGACCACAGGAATGAAGCACAGATCTCTTTATACATAGGGATTATAAATAATTGAATATGTTGTTATGTTTTTTCCCATTTCCTCCATAATTTGTTTACCTGCCAATTCCCACCCACCAGCCAACTTACCCCTATAATATGACAGTTACCAATCGAGTAGGATGAAGGCTAACACATGCTTCCTCCAAGACATGTGAAGCCAGCCAACTATACTATTCGAACTGCTGCTCATACACTCTAACCCAACTGGGGAAAGTGCTATATACTCTCTGCCTCATACATGAGCTAAAGCTCAAGATTGGTTAGCATCTCTTGGAAAATTCAATTTTTCCAAAATGCCTTGTGGTATCATCAGGCTTTGAACTCAATGTACCAATCAGATCCCTACACAATTGATATTTTTTAGAACATGGTTAAATCTTTTTTAAACATTAATCTAGAACAGATTATTGGCGGCATGGTGGTGCAGCGGAAAGTGTTTTTGCTTCTCGGCTCCAGGGCACCTGGTTCAATCGTCAGCTTGGGTTACTGTATGGGTAGAGTATTGCATGTTCTGCCTGTGTTAACATGGGTTTCCTCTAGCTTCGTCAGTTTCGTCCCACCTCCCAAAAATATGAAGTATGAGGATTGGCTATGCGAAATTGCCTATAGCTGTGAATATGTGTGAGCATGGTGCCCAGCAATGGACTGGCATGAATTCTCCCACCTCATGCCCAGTGTTTCTGGGATAGGCCCTGGATCCACTGAAGACGAATGAATGAATGATTTAGGTTCCAACATGTTCCATGTTCCATAAGGACCCATAAGAGAAATAAGAACATAAATGCAATAACTGAGACACACAAAGTGCTAACAAGGTGCACCACTAATAAAGAGATTCTGACAGCTATGTGTGCAGTGCCTATGTGAAACCTGAACTGTTCAGGTTTTTTTCCCTCTTTACAGTCTTGATGGAAAGGATGCAGTAATTCTGGAATCCACATTAAGAATGAGATGTGAGGTGCATCGCTTTGACCCTAGTACTCGCCGCAAACATGGTAGTGGCTTTGGATATGGATCTGTCCAGCATCATCAAGCTTGGCTTGATTGGAGGCGTTCCCATACTCGAACTCACGGGGGATATTTGAGGACTATACCTCGCCGCCTGGTGGACATCATGGACTCACTGGGTCACAGCATGGTACTGTCACACATCTCTTTTCTCATTTTCATTCTGATGGCAGCACAGAATCCCCTGGCTGATGCTTTATCACCATGGAGATGTCTGTGGTCACGCATGGCTACCATGGCAACAGTGTCTGGTGACTCACAAAGATGTGATGCCCTCAGAGAATATATGTGCGTATTGTTGTTAATCTTTGATCATTAGACATAGGCTGCGCTTTTACCATGGGGAACATACAAGTTGCTAGGAATACCTCATTTTTAATTCTCTGTGTTTTGTATGCATGTTCTATTCCTCCTATACACGATATTCATTCCACTGTTCATACTTTCAACAAATATTATATTAAAGTAGCAGTGTGTCATTTACTGTTCAAATAAAAATTAAATAGATTACAGTGTCATAGGAGAAAAATGCTTTAAAACCTAGTTTTCCTGAGCTGCTGTGAGTGTCCCTGGCAACCTGTAACTAATTCACAGTAATTCACAGTCAGAGGGTCATATACAGTATCATATAGCATCTCAAATGCATCATATGCCATCACACTCCAGCTTTAGAAATGTGGAGTATTTTGACACAACCAATAAAAGCAAGCAATGCTAGAGAACACAAATCAAATAATAAAACATAATACAGACAATGCTGCATAGATATTATAAACATAAACTCCACTATATTATCAACCATCCACTTTATTAGATAACTGCATGAATGTGCAGGTGTACAGGCATTCCTATTAAAGTGGATGAATATATATATATATATATATATATATATATATATATATATATATATATATATATATATATATATATATATTTTAACACATGTAATCAGGTTGAAATTCTCTTCCTGAGGCACCCATTAACAGGGCGCTAATGGCCATGCAAACATCAGGTATCACCGCTTTTGGCAGATCGTAAAGGCAAAGGAACCTTCTCTCTGACAGACTTGGATAACTCATCTTGTCCCGATCATGTAACAATCGTAGCAACGGATTGACTCATTTATTACTGACAGGCAAAGGTAACTCAGATCCCTCTCAGTTAACCCCATTCGACGAAGACCGGCCCCTGATAAATATATATTATATATATTATATATATTGTAGCGGGATCAGCCCAGGGGGGGCGAAGGCGTAGCACAAACACACGGGAGGCAGGTTGTAGTGCGAGAAGTGAGGGAAAACCCAGGATTTATTTGTCCTTAAATCCGTAGTGGTGAGTGTGTGTGTGTGTGTTTGGGTGCGTGTGCGCGTGTGGGGTGAAATGAGGGAAACCCGGCGGGGGCGGGGCTGGCGTAGCTGCGTCCTCCGGGGCGTGTCGGAATTCCCGGAAGAGCTGGGAAGGAGCGGTTTCCCTGTGCCGGTTTCTCGGCCTCACCACTGTCCTCGTCTGTCGTCGCCGTCCTCGTCCGGGGCGGAGCCCTCTGTGAGCGGAGAGAGGGAGAGAGAGAGCGAGAGAGAGAGCGCGAACGGTTAGGTAAGCCCGTGTTTGCGCGGATTCAGTGGTAATTACCTCGGACATTAGCTGCCTACATAGCCGAGTTGATCCTCCTCGTTCGTGGGCGGAAGGGTGTCCTTTTATCCCCTCCTTCTGGAGCTGGATTGGTGAACCTCCTGCTCCCGGTTCGCCAATCCGCCGCCGGCGTGGCGGGGGTTGGCTCCACCCTGCAGTGACGGCCCTTCCGGTTGGCGTTGGGACCGGCGCGAGGCTGCCCGCCTCGTGCCGGGGCGGCGGGAGTCGGGGAAAGAGCGAACCTCCTAGTTTCGCGCGGCGGGTGTTGGTCCGCCGCGACAATATATATATATATATATATATATATATATAATATAAATATATATATGATTATATATATATTATATGCGCACCACATGAGACCAGTCATGTTTGTGTTGTTCTACTCAATGTTCTTTAGCTAGTTAGCTAAGGTTAGCAGGCTACCATTGGCCTCATAGTTAAATCCAGTACTGTGGATTGCAGGACCCTATCTAATTTAACAAAAACTGTACTGTATTCCCACAAATCCATCCAGGAGCTGTAATGTTTAGAAAAGTTTTACACTGTAACTAGTCTCACAAACTTCTAGCTTTTTCTAGCAAGCCTTGTATTTTTTGTTCTGAAATGTAATGAAGAACCACCTTCACTCACAGTTAGTTTATTTGATGTTTCAAATGACCACCACAGACTTTTTCTGATACCTGTCGAGAAACACACAAAGGTATTTTGATTATTTTGCCAGTAACACCAAACTACATTTCCTGAGGTGACTGAGAATGGCGAACCACTTCAGATTTGACAACAATATTCACTGAAATATGCCTTCAAAATAATGAAATTAAATGTTTCTACATTAAAAAAAAATACTGTAAAGAGCAGTAAACAGTAGTAAATGAAACAAAGTCAATATTTGGTGTGAGAAAAAAATAATAAAAGTAGTAGTCTCCGGTACAATTAGTGGAGTTTTTTTTTTTTTTAAGGAAATGAGCTATAAGTTTTATTGAACATTTTGCAGAACCAATCACCATTCTTCTGGAGACTTTGACTATCGCACTCGCTTCTTATTTTTGCAGCGAAATAAAGCAGCCGTCATTGTGTTTTTAATCTTAAAAGTGGTTACATAATATCAAATTGCTTTCTTTAATGACATACAGACATTTATCTGTAACATGCAATTTTGTGCTGGAAAGCTAATGTTTGGGAATCTAACATGTTTTTTGTACTGACTTGATAATGTAGAAATCATAAAATAAAAATCTATAGCAAAGTTTGTACACAAAAAAATAGGGTGCCTGAAACATTTGCACACAACTGTATATATAATTTTTTCTTTCTTTTTTTATCTTGTTTTTGTTATGTTTTTATTTATCTAGATTTGTATACTTTTAAAATCTTATATTTAACATTTTTTATCTTCTTTTGATTATTTCATACTCTTAATTGGACAATACATCCTCGTGTAATTCAGTTTTGTCAAACTGTGCGAGTGTGGAATGTTAGTGTGGTATAAAGTGAAAGTCAAAGATTGTTTGCAAGTAACTGTTTCAAGCTAAACACTGAAATAATATTCATATAAATTAATTCAGAGCTTTTTTTTTCAGTGTTTGAAAATTTTAAAAAAGATTTTTCCCCTGGAAACCAGCACAGAGAAATGCATATACACTGAAATGTGGAGAGCCAATCAGATTGCAACCTTTTAAACTCCTGAAGCTTGTGGCCAGAAAAGTGGACAAAAGACACATTTGGACATATCATATTCTGAATGCTCTCTCTCTCTCTCTCTCTCTCTCTCTGTCTCTCTCTCTCTCTCTCTCTCTCTCTCTCTTCTGTACATTATATGTGCTGTGTCTTTACCTGAGTCTAATTACCTGTGTCTTTCATGTGTGTTTCTGTATTTAAAGGTGCATGTTCTGTGGGCAGATCTGGAGAGTGCAGAATGGCGTGTGTTGGAGAGTTGGGTGCAGGATGGAACTCTCAGACGGATCAGTCAGCTCATTCTGACTGTACATCTACAGTGGGCGGGGTTTGAAGTGGGTGGCACTGAGGCAGAAGTAGTTCGATTCTGGTACAGTGTACTGAGCGCTCTGCACAGTTCAGGCTTCCGCCTGACTTACTCAGTCCCTGGGCCAGGACACACTGTACTAAGACAACAACTTCCAAACACACACGGCTCATACAAACTTACCTGGGTTAGGATGGGTGAACAATTAAAATGATAACCATCAATTCTTCAGACTTATGAAAACTGCTGCAAATGCACATGCAGAGGAAAGATCAAGTGACTTTTGAAAAATGGGAATTAGGATGTTGTTGTTGACACGGAAGGATTTTGTACAAGATCATAGTATTTGGTAAGGAGTGGTAACCTTTAGGGTACCAACTGAGTGACAAGGAGAGTGAGATTGTGAACGAGATCAACTTTCACACTTCCGTCAATTTGTCAAATCGAACAGCCAAATAAATACTTAAAACCCAATACCTAATGTGCATATTTCATATTTCAAATATTATTTCATGTTGCACAGAAATTAATGATTTCATCCATATTTGTTTCAAATATCTTATGCAATTACAGTAACATTATGTCTAAATATTTTTATTTGAAGGCAAAATATAAGCAAAATATCATTTAAAAATATAATTTTACTGTGTTCCACTAGTGGGAGCTGCAGCACCTCTGATTTTGTAAATGTTTTGTAAATTTTTTTTATTTTGCATATCCCAACTAGACGCATATCTATACACAGTTTACAGGGTAATTTTGAAATATACTCAAAATACAGGAATTAAAACTGTTCTTGAATGATGACCATTAATCTGGATAAAACTGACTAAAATGATATTTCTATTTGTGGACATTGGGCATTTCCAGTTTAATTAATGAAGTGGACAACGTGATAATCACAGGTATGGAATAATGTTTCAAGTTAAATTCATGTTGGTACTGTTTTTCTTTTGTTTGTCCATTGTATGATGTATGAGGTGCCCTCTAGTGATCAAACTTAGTTACAGCTGTGTGTGCTGAAGGCGCTGAATTATAATCCTTATTCTATCTAGTATGTTAGGACTGCAAACTTCCGTCTTAGTATGCCACACTACTTTCTCATTAGATCTATCAACCATGACATTTGTTGACATACACATTAAATGTAAATGCACCAAATAGATAGGTGGCATATTTCGATACGCTGTCTTATGATCAAAAAATACCTGCAGCATTAAAATATAAGAAGAAACATGAATTTATGGGCATGTCAAAGTGAAGTGCACAAACGCTTGGTCTCAGTCGGTAGAACAATTTGTCAGAACATTATAGCAGTAATGGCTTATTAAATGCATGGTTCACTCAGATCCATTTTTAACCAAAAGATTAATGACAAGTTAGTTATAAACAACAAATGAGAGTACATTTTTCTGTGTGCTTTATTTGTTTTAGTTCGTTTTCCTCCTATTAAGCATTTTTTCAAATCTCCTGCTTGAGTCTGTTGTTTGTTTGTTTGTTTTTTAAGTTAAAGCTCAAAAATACAAAAAATAAAATAAAAGAAAAAGCCTATTGTAATTGTATACTTCCTACTCATTTTAAGGCATACATACAATTCTTGGGGCAAAAACATTGTTTAGACATTCTGCTTCTGTGTCATTTATACCAGCTGGTCTACTGTGAAGCACGATTGTTTATTGTAATTATATTTCGCCACTGTAAGATTGCTTTAGTGTGCTGTATGAGTGCCACATAGAGCAATGTAATCATTTTCATGGGTTTAATTAATCTAATAGAAAATAAAGGATCTTTCTTCGTCATTTATTACTCTTTCCACAAAGCAAGCAAACTGTAGGGTGGCAACAAGCTCATTGTATTACAAACATTTTAGGATGTGGAAGGGGTTGTTTTTTGTTTTTTTTTAACAGTTACGAAACTGCTTTGATCACAGTCTGACTGCATACTATTACTCATAAACAAATCCTTCCGTGCATTCGGTTTCAAATGGTGTAGCCTACAAACAATAATAAACAAAAACATCCTGTGCAGAAAATGCAGCAATTATGCTTAAATTGAAGGGCTTTTTTAATGTTTCATGGGTTCAGTTATGTGGGCTTCAAATAACTAGTGTGGAAGAATTTGCATCTGTATGTGTGATTGGTTAGAAAGCTGAATTTTCCACTGTAAGGAAATAATATCCATTCAGACCAGACTATCAGTGATATATTTAGATAAATGGTTCCTCTCTAGACGTCAGTGGAAAGATCAGATACTAGTAGGAAAATATCGGAATATATTTATGTTGTTGGTAGTTTATTCTCTGTTCTTAGTAGTTTATTTCTGTCATTAGCAGTGTCTTTCTGTTCTTAGTAGTTTATTCTCCATTCTTAGTTGTTTATTTCTGTCATTAGTAATTTATTATTTGTCCTTAGTAGTTTACTCTCTGTCCTTAGTAGTTTTTTCTGTCATTAGTAGTTTATTCTCTGTCCTTAGTAGTTTTTTCTGTCATTAGTGGTTTATTCTTTGTTCTTAATGGTTTATTCTCTGTCCTTAATAGAGTATTTCTGTTCCTAGTAGTTTTTTCTGTCATTTTGGCTTTGGAAAATGATCAAAGTATTGTCATGTTTTGTGTCCTTCTGTCTTTATCCTTAATCTGTACGTATGGAACGCAAACCATTTCAGACATCTCTCTCTCTCTATGTTCCGGATGTGTTGGAGCAGGCCCGGTGATCAGGACTCCCTCCCTGCTCAGGCAGCAGATGTTTTTAACTCACACGGGTGGAGCCCGGAGCCCAGATTTACAACCCCGCCCCTTGTTTACTAAGTTGACAGCTGCTTCACCCAATCACGTCTCGCCTTCCTCTCGTGTCGTCCAATGGAAAGTTAGAAAACCCGGGACCTCGCTGTCCGTGACCGACAGCTCTTGTGACGGTAAATGCGGACATTTTTTTTTTATCGACTTAGAAAGTAGGAGCAAAAAGTGAAGTAATGTCAAGGTAGCTAGGTAACTGAAAAGCTTACAGACTTCGACAGTAAGGACTAACTGTTTCATTCCGTGGTAAGTGATGTCCATGTGTTTATTTTCACTTTTACGAACTAGTTAGGTGAATCAGTTCTGTGTTACTAGCTATAGCCAGACTAGCTAACAACTCACTTCCTGCTCTGGACGTTTAGGCTGGGCCGCGACGGTTTACTCTCTGAAAGTAAATAAAAAGAGCTCCCCTATTTGAAATAGTTCTACTGTGTCGTGGTTTTCAAATCGCCCCGTGATTGCGATCCCCCTCACGAGTAAATGAGTCGCGCTGATTTGATGTGTGAAGGCTGTATATGTTTATGTCCACTGGAACATTACAGCTGGAACACGAACTAACACACTGTGTATCCCTCTCTGTCGCTGCAGGGCTTTCTCCTCTGGAGATCCTCTTTTATTCCGAGTTGTGTTCCGACACTCATCCTGAGCGAACACGAAGGGGGTTTTCACTCTTAAAGTTTCAGCTGAAGGCTGTGATTCGGCAGAAACACATTCACGAGGTTGTGTAGTGAATAAAGTCACCACGAGTCAGTTTTTTTTTTATTATAAATTCTCAAAAGTGCAGTGAATGGGTGCTTTGCTCACATTCTATCCCAATCTCTCTCTCTCACTCACTCACTCACTCACTCACACACACACACACAGAGAATTAGCTAACCACAGTTATAACAAGTATTAGATTACAAAATCTGGGTGTTTGAGAAGTAAAGCATGCCTAGACACTTAAAAAAAGACTAAACATCGTCTTTATTGTTTAACCATCTTTTGTTAAAAAAATGCAATCAAAACACAGGATTATCAAAGGAAATCCGTGTTAAATATACGTGTGCAGCAATTATTGCCACCCTTTTAGTGAATACTTTGTGCTACCTCCCTTGGCCAAGATAACAGCTCTGAGTCTTCTCCTATAACGCCTGATGAGGTTGGAGAATACATGGCGAGGGATCTGAGACCGTTCCTCCATACAGAAGCTCTCCAGATCCTTCATGTTTCGAGGTCCAGGCTGGTGGACTCTCCTCTTCAGTTCACCCAGCAGATTTTCTATGAGTTTCAGGTCAGGGGACTGGGATGGTCATGGCAGGATCTTGATTTTGTGGTCAGTAAACCATTTTTGTGTTGATTTTGATGTATGTTTTGGATCATTGTCCTGCTGGAAGATCCAACCACGGCACAATTGAAGCTTTCTGGCAGAGGCAGTCAGGTTTTCATTTAATATCTGTTGATATTTGATTGAGTCATGATGACATGTATCCTAATAAAATGTCCATTTCAATAGCAGAAAAACAGCCCCAAAACATTAAAGAGCCACCACCATGTTTAACCGTGGGCATGAGTTACTTTTCCATATCACTACCTCTCTGTGTGCTCCAAAACCATCTCTGGTGTTTATTGCCAAAAAGCTCTATTTTGGTTTCATCTGACCATAGAACCTGATCCCATTTGAAGTTCCAGTAATGTCTGGCAAAGACTTTTAAGACTTTCTGACCCCAAGACACAACTAACTTCTGTAATTCTCCAGCTGTGATCATTGGTGACTTTCTGGCCAATTGAACCATCCTCTTCAGTGTGTTGAGACGATATAGACACGCGTCCAATTCCCGGTTGATTCATAACATTTCCAGTTGACTGGAACTTCTTAATTATTACCTGGATGGTGGAAATGGGCATTCTCAATGCTTTTGCTATATTCTTATAGTCACTTCCCATTTTGTGAAGCTCAGCAACCTTTTGCCGCACATCACAGCTATATTCCTTGGTCTTAATCATTATGAATCACTCATTGTTATGAGTCTGTTACCTCATTTATACCCCTTGAAACAGGAAGTCATGGTTGAACAATTTCCTGTTTCTAGTTACCCAGGCGTACCAAAAAAAGTTAAATTCCTATGGGAATATACTTCAAATATATTTTTTCTCATATGAATTCATAGGGGTGCAAGTAATTTGATATCCATGAGAGCAGAGCATTTTTGTGAATTTTTAAAAAAAAGAGAACTAAAGGTTAAACAATAAAGACAATTTTTCACAGCCTTCTTTGCTCATATTTACCAACGGTGCCAATATTAGTGGAGGGCACTGTTCTGTGTGTGTGTGTGTGTGTGTGTGTGTGTGGTTTCATAACGACCATTCTACTCAAATGATTGTCAGTTCTGTACGTTTGTAATTCATGTTTAAATCCAATTCCAGGAGTGGCTTGATGCCCTGAATAACAGATTAGTTGATCCGTAGCACTGATTTTATTTATATATCTGTACATGCATTACTTACACACAGAGTAACCTCAGGTTTGTTCCTCAACTCTAGAGAGTATCATGTTGCACAGTTTAGTATTTTACTTCCCCAACACTGACATTCTCTTTAATTACCAAGGAGCTGAGTTAGATGTTTTGAAACTGAAAATAACAACAGTATATGGTTAGCACCATTTGAACCATGTGACTACGCTACGCCATTTGTCTACGTTCAATCTTGTGTTAAGTGGTGATATGGGTCCTGGTGTTCTTTATCCTCTAAAATGTCCAATTATAATGATCAGAGCCATTGTGAGCATTTTTATGTTAGTCTAGAGTACTCCGCTAATATTAGTCAGCTAAATTCAGTTTAGTGTCAAACAGATTCGAGGTAAACTGTACAAGATAATTGTTGTAGTATTACAACAACTTTAAGCTTGCATAGTCAGAGTAGCCTAATAATAGTATTCATTTGGTTGTTTCCATACTTATATGCTGTGTGTAAACCTGTAAAACTAAATAATATTATATCGAATATCGATTACCGATTTCCTGTCATCATGATTGGCCGATCCCGATCATTCAAGCTTTATATAAGTGATATTTAAGCTTTCTCTTTGACGTCACTGTTTAATTCCCCCCCCCCCACCCCCGATTTAGTAATACCACAGATGTTGCATTGGTTATTTTATTTACAGTAATGTAAATTGTTCTAATTGAGAATCAAATAAATAAGCACAACAAATATTAAATTTCATCACAAACATTTTAATAGGCCTTTAAAAATACACGGCATATGGCGAATTTTTCATTGTTTCTTGAAACCTACTAATAATTCCACGCTGGTGAGGACATGACTTCAACGGTAAAGTTTAATGTCATCTTGTGTTTTACGTCCTCAAATTGTGATCGGTTCGTGAGATCGGCCAAATTTAGAAACCACCAATCGAGTCATGAAATGTGATTATTGGCCGATTGATCAGAGCGTCCCTATCCAAAAGGGCTTTTGTGTATTCCAAAATGGTAGTAAAGTATACTTCTACACCTTTAAAAAGCAGCTATGTAATCAGGCTACATGTGTGTTTCTGTATTTAGAGTCACACAGTATGTGTTGGAAAGGGGAACTGTTATTCCCTTTCTTTTGCTTTAACCTCTGCATCGAGATTCACTGGCTGATTCTTTACAAACATGCACACAGACGTGCTACTAAAATAAAAGCTGCAAGTTGTGTCTGAAAGGAACGAGGCACAGCAGTTTTGGTTCTGCTTTGCAACAGATGGATTGGGTGTGTTTTATAAATGGGTGGGATATGTACATGTGGCCATGTGCATGGAAAAATAAGCAAAAAAGGATCTGAAACATGCAGTGGAAGCAGCAACACAGTGGAGGTGAATCTGTGGCGCTCGTTCTCTTGTGGTGTTTTCAGGGAGGAGAGTCGCTGATTTATCATCATGCCTTTGGTGATGCGCAATATCGAGCCTCGGCACCTGTGCCGTCAGACCTTGCCCTCGACGGTGAAGAGTGAACTGGAGTGTGTGACCAACATCACACTGGCTAACATCATCCGCCAACTCGGTTCCCTCAGTGAGTCTCTCCCTGTGTCTCTCTCTCCCTGTGACATTGTTTTGGTAATGTTAGTCCAACTATGTGCTATGGATGACTTTGTACATCTTTATTATAACACAGGCAGGTTTGCCGAGGATGTATTTGGCGAGTTGTTTATCCAGGCCAGCTTGTTTGCAGACAGGGTGAATACCCTTGGTGAAAGAGTTGACAAACTTCAGGTCAAAGTCACGCAGCTGGATCCCAAAGAGGAAGAGGGTAAGAGAGGAACAGGCCTGTGTGAGAACTTTTATTATGTCTGTGTTGTATGACAAATCATGCTGTTATATTCTTCACATACTGGCTGATGGTGACCAAACATTAGGTGTGTGTATTTCTGTGCTTGTTGAATGTCCTCATGGCCTCATCATTATTAGTCATTTCATTTGTGTAAAGGGTGATAATGATGCCTGTCCATGTTGCCATACAATAGTGTAATTATGCTTGATGATCAGTTTTTTGTGCCCTCATTGTTTGCTTTTTTGTTGTCTCTAGTTTCACTGCAGGCAATCACCACTCGCAAAGCTTTCCGTTCTAATCTGATTCAGGATCAACAGCTCTTTACTCGGCCTTCTTTGCCTCAGCCGGTGCAGGACACCTACCGAACCTGCAACGAGCCACCTCCGCTCAGTATCCTCAGCATCTACAGGTACACACAGTTTAAATTTAATATGCAACCTTCTCAAAATTATTCCTGGGTTTTATTTTAAACCGTTCTGTTCCATGAAGTATTTTATATAAGTTTTTGATAAATTATTTATGGTGATTCCTTATCTCGAATTAATTTAAAATGACTCGTATAGATTCTTAACTTACTCAATAAGGAATATTAAGGTCTCCTATTTCTGCGTTTATATATTTGAATTTCTGTTTAGTTGTTTGTGTGTTTATGTATTTTTATTTTTTTATCCTTATGGCCCTTGATGGCATGACATGAAAATTAAACAGCTAACTGTTCTAAGCTGTCCTTTCTCACAGTACATTACCCCTGACTTTCTCATAGGCATAACGTCACAAAATACTTCATTAGTTGTATAATGGTGCCTAATGAAATTTTCATTTACTGACTAGTGTATTATTAGTCACATAATATGATTTTATATAGTCAGTATAGTAAATAAATTATATCTGAATGCAGTGACGAATGTAACAGGGAGTTGTGATATTACTGTCTGTGCAGCTGCATATTGCTTTAATCCCAAAAACCTAGCTAGATGATGGGTTTTTAAGTGATTCTGCAGTAATAGTTTTTACAAAGCAGTTGACATGTTGACACGGCCAACGTTTTTTCTGTTGATACTGCTCGGTGTTGAGCAGGAGCATATTTAAGCGCTTTTAAATGATCAATATTTCGTTATGAAATGTTGACTAACATTTCGTTGTATGCATGTTTAATCTTTTTCAATCAAATCTTCGTCACTCTCTTCTTTCAGTCGTAAAAAGAGACATTTTGAGCATTTATGGCCAATTTTTTTTATTTTATTTTGGTTTTTTTTCTCGCCAGTGACATTCCTAATACATATAATAAATTGATGTAGATACTTGAGTAATATTAGCCAACACGCACTGACTGATAACATTTCACGTTGGTGAACTGAGTATTTTCCATTTACCTTTGCAAGGGGCCGGGGCTTCCAAGAAGTGTTCAAAACACTAATCACTCCAAATTCACATGTCAGTTGGCTTGTCTGCAGTTTCATTGAGGATGAAAAGAGAGTTGAAAAGAGTTCAGCCTGCAGACCATGGTCAGAGGAACCTTTGTTCACAGCTGGAACGGGCTAAGCAGTCTACCATGCTGGTGTAATTTCCGTATTTTCAAGTCGTCGCCCCAACAACCCCCCCCCCCCCACACACACACACACCTTCATAATGTTAAGAGATTGCTGCTGAATGGGTGGCATTTATTTCAGTCAGTTTTACTTCCACAGACAAAAACAAAAGCTAAATATTCAGGCTAGAGTACGGGGGCTGAGCTCCTCCGCATAATGCATAATGGATGGCTGGATAATATAATATAATCAGTGATAAGTCACTCGATATCGTAGCACTGTAATATTGTGCAGGGATGATAATAACGTTAAATCATTTAAGCCTAGTATCTGCAAATAGACCTCATTATGGCAAGTCATCCTGGTATTTCTGTTTAAAAGCATTGTTTGCCTGTCTAAATTTTTCTACTGTATTTGCCACAGGGATGATGGAAAGGAGGCACTTAAATTCTACACTGACCCATCCTATTTCTTTGACCTGTGGAAAGAGCAGATGCTACAAGACACCAAAGACATCATGAAAGAAAAACGGAAACATAGGGTGAGACTCGAAACTTATGGGAGCCTTACAGTCTAATCAGTTAGCATTAGCAGACCTGATAGCAGGTCATTAAAAAAAAAAAAAAAAATTTCAATTTGTGTATGTTTGTGAGTGTAGAAAGAGAAGAGAGACAATCCCAACCGAGGCAACCTGAACCCTCGCAAGATCAAAACGCGTAAAGAGGAATGGGAACGTCGAAAGATGGGAGAGGAGTTTGTTGTCCCTAAATCTGACCTTGGGTAAGTGAAAGTACAGGACCTGAGTGGCT
This sequence comes from Ameiurus melas, assembly GCA_012411365.1. Classification (NCBI taxonomy): domain Eukaryota; kingdom Metazoa; phylum Chordata; class Actinopteri; order Siluriformes; family Ictaluridae; genus Ameiurus; species Ameiurus melas. The sequence continues at coordinate 16,894,733 of CM022774.1, forward strand.
GCATTTTTGTCTGAGACTTCATACAATTTCATAATTGTCTGTCCTTTTTTTTTTTTTTTTTTTTTTTTAGTAATTCTTTGGACGTGGTCAATGGCAGCATTGGGTCAGGTGATGACATGGGTACGATAGACTCTGAGGGATTTGACCAAAGCACTGCGTCCTACAGTTACGATCCTGGCTCTCCTCTCCCACCTCCAGTGATGGATGATGAAGGTTTCTTGCCACCTCCTCCCCCAGATATGACGTAAGATTTGTGTCTATGATTGCTATCAGTGATTACAGTTAACGGTTACAGGCCATGTTGTGCAGTGATCTAATGCCTGTTTTCTTGCAGGTATAATGATGTGCCATGTGCAACCTCACCTCAGAGACCAGCTAGCATTTTAAGCCCTGCACATCCTCCTCCAGCTCCTCCAACAATGTCAACCTCTCCTCCTGGCCGCCCTTCCGTGGCACCACCTGTTGCCCCACCTCCTCCCCCACCCATGGGCATGGCTCCGCCCCCGCCTCCCTTAGGATTTGATTCTCCACCCTCTCCTCCTCCTCCTGCTTTTTCCTCCATTTCTCCCTGTATTCCTCCACCACCACCCATGGATTCCAGTGTTCCATCTCCACCCCCTCCTCCTTCTGGGAATGGACCCCCACCTCCACCTCCACCCCCTCCACCTCCAGGCCCACCACCAAGCTTTGCTCCATCAGCTCCTGCCCCTCCTCTTTCAGGTGGTCCTCCATCCAGTCCTGCCCCCAAGCCTCAGCCTGCCCCTGATGGCCGCAGTGATCTCCTGGCAGCTATTCGCCAAGGTATGTTGAAATTTCACCTCTGTGTACTCAGACGTTCAGTCACTCAAACATGCTCTCACACATGACAGATGAGCTGAACATCATTGATAAGATTTGAAAAACATGCCAATTATGATTCCTTAGATTTTTTTTTTTTGTGATCATATTTTATTTACTTTCAAGCAAGGGTTTTTCTTGTAGAAGGATGGAACAGAAATTCCTGGAGTAATTAGTGATTCTGAATTAGTCTGCCATCTTTAAGATGCCTTTTGTTGCATTAAAATTACTTGCCAGTAGGTGGCCATCTACTGTGTTTTTGAGTAACATCCAATAAAGAGGCTAGCAAGCAACTTTGATATTTAAACCCATGCCTATACAAAGTAATAATATTTAAATAGCTGTCCACTGTAGTGACCACCATGCATGAAAGGATTGAGTGTTATTATTTCTCAGAGGTATTCATTTGTTTCTCCATGAGGGTAGTTCACTCACCTTCACAAATCCATGACATTAACTTTACTACTTTTGAAACTTCTTGTTCCAACAAAAAAAAAATTGCTCCAGAATTTCCTGTGAGCCGTTTCACCTAGTGTGTCATTTTTAACGATCATTTTCAGTTTCTGTGCAGGAGAACAGAACTGCTGCTTTTTCTGTCACATAGTCCACATGGCAACTGGGTTACACAGTATCTTACTTCCCAGTACTCAAGTACTATTTTATTTTTTTTTAATCACGTGTGCTTTTAATGAACATCAAAGCTAGTGTATGCACAAGTTGAGGGGTTTGGACAGTAAAAACAACAGTCAGACTGACCATAATCATATGTAGCATATGTCTGGTGTAAGGGCTGAATTTATGTCTGAAACGTTGCATTCTGAATGTGTCTCTCTCAGTAAAGTTTCAACGTGTGTGTGTGTGTGTGTGTGTTTTATTTACCAAAAAAATTAGATGTCTAGTAGATGCGTCATTATGAAAACATACAGCAAATGTGAACGGGACAGCTCTTCTCAGTTTGTCTGTTGCAGTCTTTCTTATAGCTACAGTATTATAGCTGAGGACGTACTTGCTCTGAATATACTGTGTCTTGGCTCTATTGTACTAACATTTCACAGAGTAGAACAGACTGAGCTTGCTTTATTCTCAGTCAAATAAAAACCATCATCTGGAATGCTGATGATTAACCACCTGCTATACACCATCTCCCACAGTTTGTGATTTGTTTGATATTTTATATATATATATATATATATATAAAAAACACACATGGTCAATGATTCATTTATTCATTCGTGCAACCAGCAGAGAAATCAATGCCTCAAGAAAATTAATGAATTGGTACAGCTCTATTACAATGACCTTTCACTAAAGAAATCCTGAAAGCGCTCTTAAAATGTGTTGTGTACAAATGTTTGTCTGCCCCAATGTCTCATGGTTGTTCTAACTAGAGGGTAGATTGGTATTTCTGCTAATTGTGAACTAGGGAAACCTTGGTTTGGTTTGATTCGGACATGCACCATGAACACCTGTCTTTAGAGAATAGAAACCACTTTTCTTGTGCTACTCCTCCAATGACTTTAGTGTTACCATGATTAGGAGACCTCTGGAGGAAATATTTATATGTGGTTTAGTTAAGTCTTCCTGGTTTTCTGAATTGTTAATAAATGTGCTGTCCAATGATAAAAATTCAAGTTACTTACGTGTCTGTGTGTCTGTGTGTGTGTGTGTGTGTGTGTGTGTGTGTGTGTAGGTTTTAACCTGCGCAAGGTAGAGGAGCAGAGGGAGCAGGAGAAAAGAGACTTCGTGGGCAATGATGTGGCAGCTATCTTGTCTCGGCGTATTGCTGTGGAGTGCAGCGATTCTGAGGATGATTCCTCAGAGTTTGATGATGAAGAGTGGTCTGAATAAGACTATAATACATATCATGAGAAAAATCATTCCTGTTAGACCAAAACTATTTGTTTCCCTTTAATGAGGCCAGCTACAGTATATGCGAAATTGTGTGTGTGTGTGGTCTCTTCTGACTCGGAGTGAATTATTTAGATGATCAGCCTGCTCCTATTTCAGAGTGCCCATTCCACTGTAATGTAGCTATGAATGAGTAAATTGAGCTAGATAGAGACAGTTTTTCTTTTTTGCATCTCTGTATCATATCTGTAAAAGATCATTATTAATCTCCTAAAGCTTAGCTTTGTTCATACACCAAAGCCAAGTATGATGCACAATATGAGACTGTAAATTAGATAACTACTGTTATTTTTTTATATTCTGTTCTTATGGCTAAATTTTCTCCTGCCGTTGGCTTTTATTTAGAACTTTTTTCCCCAGAGTGTAAAACACAAAGAGCCTGCAAGACAAAATTTCTAAAGTTGAAAATTATATATATATATATATATATATATATATATATATTAGTTAGTTTGTTTCTCTAGCATCCTGTTGCCTTGGTAACTGCTTTTTGTCTATTTAAGTGCTTTCATGGCATCTGTCCTCTGACCTTGGTGCCAGTTGTGGCATTATGGCATTCTGTGTCGAGTTCTTTCTTATGTCCTCTTGCCTCATGTCTTTGTCCTAGCCTTGGGCTCCAAACTCTATGTAGTGTTATGATTTTTGTTTTTTTTAGTCTATGTATGCCAAAGTCACTTAAGCCGAGAGGCTGGTGGAAATGAGTGTTTCAGTTCATTTACGGTGGAAATTCATTAGTTCAAAGTGCCTGCTTTATGTAAGATTAACGCCTGATGAAGTGTCTCCATATCAAAAAATAATGGACAAGGCAGAGACTGTGGTGTTTTATATTTAGATGTGTTTGTAGGCGTTATGTTGTACCATAGCCACCCTACCTGCCTTTAAACAATGCTGGTTTAAGCTTAAAGGTTTTGTTTACTTACAACTCAATGAAAAGGCAACATTCCATTCCTACACATAGGTTACCAGTGTAATTTGTTATGGTTACGACTTTGAGGGCATTACGTTCTGTTCATCACTTTTAATTCAATCCTTTGCCAGCACTGTAGCCTATAAATAATTACTCAACATGCAAATCAGTGTTTTGTTTTTGTTTTTCTATGCTGAAAGTGTTGCATTCCAACATGTCATGATAACGAAGATCGGGAGCATTGATGTAGAACTGTCGTTAAATGTGTGACCGGCCCATCACTTTAGAGGTGTCCTATTATTACAGGTAAATAAACAGATATCTGCCAGCCAATCAAAGACTAGTATTTTGGCCATGGTATGATTTTAGTTTAAGTGCTTATTTCCCCCCCAAAATTATGCAATGTTTTGAAATCAATTTTTTTTATTTCCTATGGTTTATAATTGTAAAGCTTTTCTATTGGTGGTTTAATTAAATAAAGAACTACAAGTTACAAAATGATGTTTTTGTGTGCACACAACACTCACTGGCCACTTTGTTCGAAACAGCTAAACACATGCTTATTCCTTCAACAGTGTTTGAGTCCTACCCTGAAAGTTGCAGTGAGTGTATATGTAGTTTAAATAACAAATGTAGATAAGCAAAAAAAAATTTTAAATTAACTGTAGCTTACCCATCCCTTTCCATTGATGGTCAGACATTATTCTGTGAAGAAGTACTTTTATTTTTTATTTATTTTTTTTCTCCTTTTTTCTAAGCATACAGAGTTTAAGCTTAAAACTACTCTATAGCCAATGTTGGTATACCATATTTTACCTTTTATATAGAAATATACTAACAAATGTGTATCTTGTATTAAAATGTTCAGAGCCTGTATGTTCTAAAATTGTTCCTACAGATTAATAAATATTGTAGATTTCTTTATTTTTGAGTTCCCTGGCCTTACACACTGATTAATCTCAAATTTGCTTTGCTAATGAACTGTTGTGTGTTACCATAAAATATTAAACCATGTATTTCAGGGTCAGTGGACTGGCCCTGAATGCAACTAATCTAGCTGGGGGTCAAAGACCTAACACTAGCTTTCTAGCAGCCCTCGGTTTTGCATTCACAACCTTTCAGTTGCTATCAGTGAACCTTAACTGTAGAGCTAGCACCAAGTTGTCAATCACCTGTAGCTGATACATTTTAAATTAAGATTTTTCCTGTTCATTAAATCATATGTACTATGGCTATGGAGCTATTTGGAATAATCCACTTTTATATTAGTATTGTTGAAAGACACACACTGATCAGCCATAACATTAAAACCATATGCTTAATATTGTGTAAGTCCCCTTTGTGCCACTAAAACAGCTCTGACCTGTTGAGGCATGGACTCCACAAGACCTCTGAAGGTGTGCTGTGGTATCTGGTCTCAAGACGTTAGCAACAGATCCTTTATGTTCTGTAAGTTGTGAGGTGGAGCTTCCATGGATCGGACTTGTCTGTCCAGAACATCCCACAGATTCTGATCGGATTGAGATCTGAGGAATTTGGAGGCCAAATCAACACCATGAACTCTGTCATGTTCCTCTGAAAGTTCCTGAATCATTTTTGCAGTGTAGCAGGGAACATTATCCTGGTGTAAGAGGCCATTGCCATTACAGAATACTGTTGCCATGAAGGGGTGTACCTGGTCTGCAACAGTGTTTTGGTATGTGGTACGTGTCAAAGTAACATCCACATGAATGCCAGGACCCAAGGTTTCCCAGCAGAACATTTGCCCAGATCATCACACTTCCTCCACCAGCTTGCCACCTTCTCATAGTGCATTTTGATGCCATCTCTTCCCCAGATAAGTGACGTGCGCACACACGACCGTCCACATGATGTAAAAGAAAACATGATTCATCAGACTAGGCCACCTTCTTCCATTGCTAGCCTTCACTCCTCAAATGCATCACTGAGCCTTGGGTGCCAATGACCCTGTCACCAGTTGTCCTTCCTCGGACCACTTTTAGTGGGTATTAACCACTGCATACCGGGAACACCCCACAAGACCTGCCGTTCTGGAGATGCTCTTGATCCGGTCGTCTAGACATCACAATTTGACCATTGTCTAAGTCACTCAAATCTATATGCCTGACCATTTTTCCTGCTTCCAAAATATCACCTTCAAGAATTGACTATTCATGTGTTACCTAATATAACCCACCCATTGACCCATGTAACTCTAACAAGATAATCAATGTTATTCACTTCACCTGTTGGTGGTTTTAATGTTCTGGCTAATTGGTGTATGGTGTATTATTTCATTAATCTCTATAAATTTGGATCTGGCCATTAAAGAGTTCAACTATTTGTGAGGGTTATATGTATTTTCCCTCAAATATGACCTGTAAAATAGCACAACCCTTTTCCTAGCAAATTGTGATATTTCTATGCATGTTTAAAATGAAGTCAAATAGCAATCATTTTACTCAAAATCATTATTTATTTCCTTATACAAACGACACGTAGATCTTTTCAAAACATTTCATTTAAAAAAAGAACACATTCATTCATGAACGTAGACATTTGTGCACCCTGTGCAAACAGCACATACTTGAAGTATAAAAGCATTCATCCATAATTTTAACAAATGTCAAGTACTTCAGTCAATAAATAAATAAATACATAAATAATTGGTACAATAACATTCAAACAAAGATTGTACAAATTGTCAAGTCATAGTAAAGTGCTAATATTCTTTAATTTCAGTAGTATCTCTGAATGTCAGAGTCTGTGAACATATCAGGCACAACTTGAAGACAATTGATGTAATACAACTCTCAATTTTTCAGCAGAAACCGCTGTGTTGGTCATTTTTGTTCCTGATGTATAGAAAATTAAAGATTAACACATTTTTATCAGTTGTTTTTGTAATAGAAACAAAAATACGGAAGAAGACTGCAAGACAATACATTATGTTATAGGTGAGTCTGGTGAGACATCAGATTGATGTGACTCATTTATCACAAGTCAGGCGGAGGTCTTGGCTACTTGCACAGTTTTCTAAGGAGGCAATGGTGAGGACACTACCAGTCAAATGTTTGGACACACCTGTTCATAGAAGGTTTTTTTTTCTCTCTCTTTTAAATGATCTTAGAATAATAATGAATACATACTCACTATAAAATAGTACATTATTTTATTCATTATTTTAACAATCCAGAAATGTGCCATATAAATCAAAATTATTATATATATTTTTTGACAGTGTTTCTGATCAAGCTTTGCACATTCTTGGCATCGTCTATACCAACTTTATAAGGGAGCATAACTCAGGGGGAGAAATGACTTTGAGGAAAAAAAAAATATGAATATGTGGACATTAACCTCAATATTTGTATTAGACATAAATTTTCATATTTTATAAAAAATATCTTTTAGACAATGAAAAACATACAGTATTTTCAGTTGTGTGTCCAAACTTTTGCCTGGCCGTGCATGTGCATATGTGTTTGAGTCTGGTAAGTTAATTAAAGCATGATCCGTCATGGCGCCAATTATCATATTTCAGATAAGCTGTCTGTTACACATCACTTGGTGTGTGTGTGTTTTTGGTAAATGTATTCGGTAGGCAGCAGCAGCAAGCCTGCCTCAGTGCACGCTGTATGTGTGTATTTCTGTAGGCATAGATCAAAGGGTTGAGCAGAGAGTTTCCTGTGACTGGCACCAGAGTGGCATAAGTGTATAGGCCAGATGATGATCCATCTCCGAGGAGACCATACAGGGCAAAGGGGATCCAACAACTGGCGAAGATGGCAAGGATGAGAGCGAGAGTGTGCACACGTCGACGTGTGTGTGTGCGTGCAGAGGGCAGTGTGTGTCTCTGTAGGGCAATCTGATGGGAGTGGCGCAGGACAACTTGGCAGATCCAGGCATTGAGCTGCAGCATCAGAGCCAGGGCCAGCAGAAAGCCCCCACACAGTGTAGCCAAATGCACTCGGGTCAGCGGCCACACAACGCTGCATGACTGTCCATCGTCCAGACAGTTCCAGCCTAAAGCAGGAAGAACCCCTTGCAGCCCCGCCAGAGTCCACCCCATAGCCAGAGCACAGCAAGTGTGTGTGTGTGCGCGGCGTGAGCCATACGTCAGGGCTCGGTGGAGAGACAAGAATCTGTCTAGTGTAATGCCCAGCAAGGAGAAAACAGATGCACTGAGTGCGCTTACCAGTAGGCCCACACTAGCCAGTTCCAGTCCCCTTGAGGACACACACCAGTGAGACATAAAGTATAGTAGCAGTCCAACTCCTGCCAGGAAGTCTGCCCAAGCTAAGCTACCAATGAGCAGGAACATAGGCGCCCGCAAAGATGCTGAAGAGAGGATGGTCACTATAATGATTGCATTCTCGCCACAAATCAGGGCACCCGACACACATAGGGCCACATCCCATGGACTCAACACCGGTGACACCATGGGGTCAGGTGTAAGGTGGACATCGGACAGCTGCAGGAGGGGGTCGATCTCAAAGACAACCTCCAAGCCCACGTCAGAGTCATTAAGGGCCATGTCTGTAGGAGAGGAGAGAATTGATGCTTCAGTATATCATCAAGACAGCAAGGCTTAACATATGATATGACCTGTATATAGGAGGTTATTTTGGGATCCATTTTATGGTCAGAAAGTATCCAGAGTGCTCATGAAATCCCACAATGCAGTGCAATAGGTTAGTATACAAATTCTAATTACTTGAAGTTCTCAAAATGTTGCAGCTATAAAAAAAAAGAAACAAAATAAAAGGACCCCCCACTTATAGAATATTTTATGAATAAAACTGTTTTGTGTTTATTATTGAAATATATGCCAGATAGCTTTATATTTCATAACTTTCCATTCACAAATCACATTTTATTAAATTGACATTAACCCTTTCCTACATAGTGGTCACTACAGTGGACAGCTATTCAAAAGCCATTTTCTAGCTATTGCAAGGATTTCAATAGAATAACTGCATAACTGCCACTGGAGTGGACACTTCTATAACGTTTAGAAAAATGTATATAAAAGTAAAATTAAGGTTAAAAAAATTATGCCTAAAGAAGTGTAAAAACAGAAAAAAATGCTTGATCAAATTTTCATACTTCATGCATGAAATTATTAAATTCCAGTAAACATTACTTACAGGCCTAGTTGTTTTTTGTTGTGGATTTTGATTATTTTGATTTGCCCATTCAATTCAAGTAGTCAAAAAATATCTAAAAACTATATCAGCTCAATATTAAATATAATAACTTTGAAAATAGTGGATCATGATTTCCACCATTGTGACAAAATGTAAAACAAAACAAAACAAAACAAAACAAACAAAAAAAAAACGTTAACTTCAGAAGGATCTAAATTAGATTTGTTAGATGAGGTAAAATAAATAATAATGTAAGTATGTAGGCTAAGTCAGGGATACTCCAGAGCCTGTTTGGGGCTACTATATATCTATATTCAACAACAAAGAGGAGTGACTAACTTTTGCTTATGAAAATAGTTTAATTTCATGTGTAAAACATTCCCCTATGCATATGTATAGTCTTCATTTTCTAGCTACCCATGTTTACATTCCTGATATAAAACGTAGGTCATATCTAAACATGTGTATTGAGATGGTATTGAATAGGTGACTCTAACTCTAACACTAACTCGCACAGTGGAGGCTGAACGATGAATCACGATCTGAGCCGAAGCCGATCGAAGAGTCACGAAGTGCTGAGATTGCTCAAGCACTGTTATTACAGTCATGATGATGAGAGAGCTTAACCAAGAAGAGATGTAATGGTTTGCAATATTTACACTTGATGACAATTGAATTATATAGTGTTAAATCAGCTTACTGTGGTGGTCGATTTTGCTCGTTTGACAGTTTCTCCCTTCAGTAGTCAACCAACCAAGCAAAAATGTGAGCTGAAATCCAATCTCGACCTAAATCACGGTGTGAAAGTCAGAGTCTCTCAGCGCTGCGTGTAAACCCAGTGTCTCCTAGTGTGCGGGTCTTTCCAATGCGGTTCTTTTTGTCCTCTTGTCTTCTCTTGTCCGTAGACTTCGTAATCTCTTCTGTATAACACCCGAGTCTGAGGGCTATTCTACCTTCATTGATTCCCGTCTGACGTCAGTTACGACGAAGGGGGCTGAGTTCCCTGCACAGCCAATCACGAAGATCCTCAAGACAAATTCAACTGGCGTAATTTCATTCACAAAAATACCGCATTCGTTTACCCCGCCCACTGCGACGGCGAGAGAGGAGAGGCTGTGGATCATTGTGGTGACTGGCAATCAGTCGTGGTGCTTATGGGTAGTCACGGATAATTGATGTGATGACATGTGATGGCGGTGTGTTGCACACCCATGTTGAAACATTTAGAAGGCTTTATTATATTATTTATTTTGTGTTTTATGATATTACTTTATTGTGTGTGTGTGTGTGTGTGAGAGAGAGAGAGAGAGAGAGAGAGAGAGAGAAGGAGACTGGGAGTGAGTCACCGCTGTCCGTGGTGCTGAAAGACCCTAAGAGGGCAGAGCTGATATGTAGTGACGTCAGAAATGGTGCACATTTTGGGTACGTGTTGTAGCTATATGATGACATTTATTTGAATTTGTCACGATGTACTGGGGGTTATTTATGCGCCACGTGATGCAGCCATGCTGCATTATCCGTGAACGCAACTTTGCCTGTCTGCAATAACGAGCGTGCATTAAAACGGTGACGCTATTTCCTGGCAGATGAGTCGGGGATTCTCGCACTCTTTGGAGTGATAGAAAGAGTGGGGGCGTCGCAGTGATAGCGTGCCTGTGCATTTCAATGAAGCAAGTGGGCGAGGAGCTAAGCGTCGGGGAAATCTCCTCTCCTCATCCTGGCCTATATAAGGATGTGCTTCCGGTGTTCTCCAGCTGGAGATAGAGAACAACCTATAATAAAGGACAAAGCCAGGGATGCTGTAAAAAGGGAAAATTTCAAGGGCATTAATTAGACAGGGGATCCTAGAAACTAGGGTGTAGAGGGGAAAAAACATCCATGATTTCACTATAATACAGCATTCTGCACCTCAAACTATGTACATCTATGCACATGTACAGTTTCTATGTACATCACAGTCTGTTTTTGCATGATGAGGACGAAACAGCAGTACTACATGAGCTTTGATAAAACATTACATGCCCTGTTCTGCCTTTTCCATGGTGATGGAAGCTGGGGAGAACAGACTGTGTGGGTGAGTGTGTGTGTGTGTGTGTGTGTGTGTGTGTGTGAGGAGACTGCAGATTTCCTCCCAGTTACCTAATATTGAGAAAGAGAGTGTCTGCATCCTCAGCTTCATCATATCTCTCCAACCAGAAGACATCCACTGTGTGTATATGTGTGTATGCAGCGTTTATGAAACACATTAAGGTCGAAGTGTAGTGTAGACTAACCAAAAAGTGGTAAAGACTGCAGAGAGGTGAAGGGCTGGACATCATGTTATGTAACTGTGCCATACTGTTCATATCTCTAGCACACACACACACACACACACACACACTCTCTGAGAGAGAGACAGACAGAGAGAGAGAGAGAGAGAGAGAGAGTGGGGGAAGGAGGGAAAATGATAAACGAATGATAAGAAAAAGGGAGGACTGAAATGAAGAGCTTTAATTTATGACATTAAAAAGGAGAAAACCTGAGAAGACAACATCATAACTGAATAATTATAAGTAAAACAATAGGAGCAAACATGGACAGTGTTTAGTTCTGGACTGTTGCCAGAATTGTCCACTTTAGGCCAGTTTCTGCAGGTTGTATTTAGATGAACTTATGAAACTCCTGAAGACTGAGGATGTAAGAAGAACAATGACTGCAGTGTGGTCAGGCACACACTGGTTATCTTGATCAGGCCAGTACTACCACAGATCTGTTTCATTTCCCTTTTGTTTGTATAGCGCTTTCACCTATAGACATTTTCACAAAGCAGCTTTATAGAAATCTAGATGAAGAAAACCAGATGTGACAGTGCAAGGAAAAACTCTCTGAGGTGACATGAGAAGAAATCTTGAAAGGAAACCCATCCTCTTCTGAATGACACAGGAGAGTGGGAATATAAATTATTACAGTAGTCTTATAGAGAAAAGGTAAAGAATACTAAATGCGTTGAAAGGATTATGGGATGTTTGTTATGATCATATAGTGACTTGTAGTCCTGGGATGAATAGAATATGTTTATTGTCGGTCATAAATATGAACAATACTTTTGTGTTTTTTTTTCTTAATTCTGTGTTTTAGTAATGACTCTGGCTGTTGTATTCTGGACTAACTGGAGCTTGTTTTTTACCTACACGAACATCCAGACAGCAAAGCATTATAATAGTCCAACCTAGAGATATCAAAAGCATTACATATTTTTTTGCTTTATGTAACAGAATCATATTTCATAGCTTAGCAATCTTTCTGAGATGAAAAAAACCTATTATTATTATTATTATTATTATTATTATTATTATTATTATTATTATTATTATTATTATTATTATTATCTATTAACATTATAAACTTAAAATGAGAAACTGTAGTCAATAATCACATGAAGGTCTTTCACTGCTGCACATGAAAGGCCATCCAGAGTTACTATATAATCAGACATTTTAATTACAGTATAGCTGCCTTTTTCAAAATTAAATAGGGGACATTGCTCAGCATCCAGTGCCTATTGTCCATTGCATGTTCTTACTTTATTAAGTATCTGGTATCTGTCATCTGGTCGGGATGAAACATACAACTGGGTGTCATCAGCATAACACTGGTGCGTGTGCCTGCATGCATGTGTCTTCAGAAGTGCTGGCTGGTATTATTGAAAATGAACAGACATTGTGGTTGGGATATGGATACAGCGTGACCGGCTGTCCAGTTGTCAAGTAACTGGTCTCACATTACACACCTTCCAGTCTCTCTGATATAGGATGCATGATGTCACATACACTGTTGTTCACACACACTCTTGCTCACTCTCCTCTCTGCATCACAGCTCACCAGACTGTTCTGTTCCTCAAGGACACAGCTTGGAGGCTGCTTTAACTGGTATTTTGATGTGTCATTTGCCAGCTTATACGTCTTAGATGCCTTGAGTTTGTGCTGTATTGCTTTAGTCAGACTGTTTAAATACTCCAGAGTATTCTAGTTAATACAGGCTGCAGAGTTGAAAGTTTTCAGGTTTTAAAAAGGTTAAATTTTTATCAGATTTCGCATTTCTCTATATTGTGAGTACAGAGTGGTTATAAGGATGAGGTGCGTCACAGTTGTGCTGTGTTGCACTGTTCTGCTAATGCAGCTGATTATGACCAGCTCACAAACTGCAGGTAAGAGTCAACAAATTCAAATCTCATTAGTGTATATCGCTTATGTCTGCTCATTATCGTAACTTAAAAACAGATTATATGTTTTTTTGACATATAATCCACCGCAGTACTGACCCACTGGCTATATCCTTTTACTATCCTTATTCCCTTAGTGTCAGTGTCTCTTAGGTTTCGTCAGGTCACCCTCCTTAATGAACTTTAAAGAAAGACACTTGCATATGTTATATATGTTAAAGTATGTATATATGTGTATATGATGATGTCAACTGCCTTAAATAGTAACAATTTCCAATAGATAATGCAAGTAAATGGTTGTAATACTTTGTGAATATTGTGAAGTAAGAGATATTAGGTACATACAAACAAGAAGCACAACTTCTACATATCCTGGTATCTTGAACTTTTATCTGAGTGTCTCAAATGGTTTGATTTGGAGTCGATCTGCTATACATGTATGACTGTAAATTTGATGAAGAAATATTTATCCATGTCTATAAGTGAAGGCATGTTGGGATCTGAGCCAACCAGTTTAATGGAAATTTGCAACTGAAGACTGAAACTTGTGGTTATGTCACAAGGTAAGGTTAAAGGCCTAGATTCTTATCTGTTCCTCTACTTGACAGAGGATTCAGCCATTAGTGACTGTTCTCAGCTGGATTCATGTGATAGATGCACAAGTGGAGACCCTGCCCTCAATCTGACACGCTGTATTTGGAGAAGCTGTGACAATGGTGAGTGAATGTATAAACACAGTAAACCAACATAGAAATGGTATTATATTATTGCAGCTCTGTCTTCCTCTCTGTGCTACTCAAAGAGTCCCACGGTGACATGTGATTCCTTGGGGAGTGCACTTGGGAACAGCACAGTGAATAATTTAAGCGCGCACACACAGTGTCATGGCAGCCATCACACATAGACATCATCCCCAGTAAATAATTCAGCTCTATTATCTGTTCTAAGGAAAATGGACTGTGAGGAAAATTCTTTGTAAAACTGACAAAAGCACTCCCAACAGATAAATTTGACCTGCTATTAAAGGTGGAGTCAGCAATTTTGGAACACGTTTTGAATAAAATATCTACGCTGAGACACAACTCTAGTCTTTGAATATAATGAATATAAATAATAAATATATTTATACAGTGGGCACACAAGGTGGAATGTATTATTTTACAATGCTCTCAAATGTACAGCAGCCTGTCCCATTTTAGGATTATTCAGGAACTGTTTAGCATGATTTTAATGCTGCTGTGTTGTATTGTTTTGCACTTTTTAAATATTACAATACATTTTGGGGTTATAATGTTAAAATTTAAAAACAGTGTACAGAGGACTTCTGTAGTTGGCTGGTTTTGAATTGTCACTGGGTTGTGTTTGTCAAGCAGACTCGCCTATATTTGCTTTTATTTGGAGTTTTATTTAACCAAAGTTGCAGACAATTCCTTTAACCTTTGAACTCCCATGACTTCATGGCATATACAGACCTTTCTCACTTTTGTAACTACATATCTTTCCTATTAGTTTCACTGTAGTTATTAAATAATTCAGAGTAGTGAAGAATATGCTTTAAGATGAATGATTGAATAATATGTTGGGATTTTAAGGGGTTTAAAGCTGAAGTTGTTTCTTTTTTCTTGTTTAGATAATAACACAAGATGCATATCCGACACAGAAGACTCTGGAGACTGCGCCGTGTACAATGACACAAACTCCTGCCCATGTGAGTATCATACTAATATAGATTCCTACACTCATGTCACACATTACATACACATATGCACACTCAACTTTGTGTGTGTGTGTGTGTATGTGTGTGTGTGTGTGTGTGTGTGTGTGTGTGTGTGTGTTTGTGTGTGTGTGTGAGCAGTTCGTGAGAGCTTTGATGATGATGGGTCAGGTAAGCATTTTTTATTTTCATTTATCTCTAACGGTATTCATTGATACTTATGAAGGGAACTTTCTACAATGGTGCTTGAAAGTTTGTGAACCCTTCAATATTTTCCAGATATATGAATAAATATGACACAAAACGTAATCAGATTTTCTGATTAAGTCCTAAAAGTAGACAAACAGATCCCAATTAAACAAATGAGACAAACATATTATACTTAGTCCTTTACTTATTAAGGAAAATGATCCAATATTACATATCTGTGAATGGCAAAATTATGTGAATCGCTAGGATTAGCAGTTAATTTGAAGATGAAATTAAAGTCAGGTCTTTTCAATCACTGGGATGATAATCAGGTGTAAGGGAGCACCCTATTTTATTTAAAGAACAAGAATCTATCAGAGCCTGATCTTCACAACACATGTCTTTGGAAGTGTATCATGGCATGAACAAAGGAGATTTCTGAGGACCTCTGAAAAGGACACAAAACCATCTCTAAAGTGTTTGGATTATACCAATCTACAGTCAGACAGATTGTGTACAAATGGTGGAAATTCAAGACCATCGTTACCCTAACCACGAGTGGTCGACCAACAAACATCACTCCAAGAGCAAGACATGTAAGAGTCTGTGAGGTCATAAAGGAGCCTAGGGTAACATTTAAGCCACTAAAGGCCTCTCTCATTGGCTAATGTTAATGTTCATTAGCCCACCATCAGGAGAACACTGAACAACAATGGTGTGCATTGCAGGGTTGCAAGGAGAAAGTCACTGCTCTCCAAAAAGAACATTGCTGCCCCTCTGCAGTTTGCTGAGCCAGAAGGCTATTGGAAAAAATATTTTGTGGATGGATGAGAGCAAAATAGAATTTTTGTTTTAAATGAGAAGCATTATGTTTGGAGAAAGGAAAACCAGAAAACTGCATTCCAGCCTAAGAACCTTGTCCCATCTGTGAAACATGGTGGTGGTGGTGTCATGGGGGCCTGTTTTGCTGCCTCTGGGCCAGGATGACCTGCCATCATCGATGGAAAATGAATTCTGAATTATACCAGCGAATTCTACAGGAAAATGTCATGATATCTGTTCATGAACTGAATCTCAAGCAAAAGTTAGTCATGCAGTGTGACAATGACCCTAAACACAAGTCATTCTTTGAAAGAATGGTTAAAGAAGAATACAGTTAAAGTTTTGGAATGGCCAAGTCAAAGTCCTGACCTTAATCCAATAGAAATGTTGTGGAAAGACCTGAAGCAAGCAGTTCATGTGAGGAAACCCACCAACAGCCCAGAGTTGAAGCTGTTCTGTACTGAGGAATGAGCTGAAATTCCTCCAAGTCGATGTGCAGGACTGATCAACAGTTACAGGAAACGTTTAGTTGCAGTTATTGCGGCACAACGGATTCACACCAGATACTGAAAGCAAAGTTTGACATACTTTTGCCACTCATAGATGTGTAATATTGGATCATTTTCTGCAATAAATAAATGAACTTGCATAATATTTTTGTCTCATTTATTTAATTGGGTTCTCTTTGTGTGCTGATTATGTTTTAGGTCATATCAATGCAGAAATGTAGAAAATTATTTCAAGCACCACTGTATATGATTGCCAACATAACAATGAATACTGTGTAAACACAGGTCACTTTTAACTGAAATGTATCTCTCTTGCTCAGATGACTCTTCTTCAGGCTCAGCACCAGAGCTTTCCCAGGCATCATTTGACCTGTCCAGCTTCATAGGTGGGATCATACTTGTGTTGTCACTCCAAGCAGGGGCCTTCTTTGCTCTGCGCTTCCTCAAGACAAAAGACAGCACCTATGAAACCATGTGAGTGCCAGAAATCATCTCCTCGTTCATATTTGCACTTGCATTTTTATCATGTATATGTCTGTGATGTAATTCTCTACCTCATCACTCATGCATATTATTAAAGCTGTTCTAAAAAGCAAAAAAAAAGGTTATATATTAGTATACATGCATAAAGACATTTTAAAACACTAACTCTTGATGAAGGTATACTCTAGAAACAGAACATGCATCTATCAAATACATAATGTAATTAAAATTTTATTTAAAATGTACTTTTAAATGAGCAAATGCACAATTTTTTATGCATTTGTCAACATTATAGTGATCAACCCCAGTGAGGAGGACAAACAAACGAAAAGAAAAAAACAAATATGGAAAAGCGGAACAGCAAGAAATGAGAAGAACAAATGAGGCAGCTGGGAATCAGGGGCAAGAGTTGAGAGACAGTGTTGTGCTCTTTTTAAGGCCCTCACTTATTATTTGGTTTTTTTTTGTTTGGTTGTTTGTTTGTTTTGTTTTGTTTTTGTATTTCTATATATTTGCAGCTGTACTTGTTTGGAAAACCTGTATTAATGAGATCATCATATCATGTCTTCTGTCCTACATAGTTCTCCAGTCTGTTTGAACTGGTTTGTCAAATGTTATCTTTTTTGAGTGATTTTTTTTTCTTTCAATTCTGTTGTTGGTTTTAAGGTCAATAATTAAAAGGAAATAAGTAAATCATCAATATTATATTGTATATAATAAATATATACATAATAAATTAAATATAGTTGTGTGTGTGAAATGTGGTTTAGCTACCTATAAAAGTATAAATCTTTCATTTACTGGTACACTCTTTTTATTAATTTTTTTTAGGTTACTCAGATATTTTCATTCATTTTCATATATATAATTTTTTTCATTTTCATATTTTCATTTATTTATCCAGCAATGGATTATTGCTTGGTAAATACAATAAGTAGCCTTTGGATGTAAGTACCCAATATGACCTGTAGGGGGCAATATAGCAACACGTATGAGTTGCTGACAGTCACTACTCAATCGGTGTCTCCTGCCCTATTGGCACGTTTTGTTATGTTTTACAAGGCAGGATCATGTGTGTCATTTCACGACATTTTGTGACATTTAATTGTAGTAACACTATTAGGAATAGCATCAAATATTCTACATCAAATGCTCTTTCAGTAACTGTAATGTTTTATTTCTTTAAAACTCAATAAAACAAATAAAACATATATGTGGCTGACTGAGGAATTGAGGAATTAACAACAGCACCTACACTATTTTGGGAATCTAGATTATTATATTTTTTCTTATATCTTGGTTAGTTCAACAAAAAATTATGCTCATAGATTTGTTTTTGAAATTAGCTAGTTTAACTGATAGATTTGATATATTGTAATTATTTGAAGATTAGAGACCAAAATACTCTACTAAAACTATTCATTATGCCTTTTATTTAAAAAAAAAAAAGGGTTTTCTTATGATGAAACGTTATGCATTTTGCATATTGCAGGGTTTGTGTCACATTTTGTATGTTATACACATACTGATGTTGTTTACACATGCATGGAGGATTTAATGAAGCCATCAAACTTTAATGCATTCGAGGTACAGATCAGGCAGAGTGGTTAGTACCCTCTCTGTGTCCTTCTACCTAAACCGCACTGCACAAAACATATTGTGTGTCAAAGGCTGTCCTCAAATGTGACTTACATTTGCAGTTTAATGTTGCAGTTTAAATTCAATGTTGGATCCTTCTTCATTTTATTTGGGATTTTGAGCAATTTCTTTTGTCACCAAACAACCATATACATTTGTAGACAAAACAGAAAATAAAATGTGCACTGTTCTGCTCTAAGTCCTAGGCATTAAGGCCATTTGAGAACAATGAACTTGTTGTCCTTAGCCGCTTAAGTAGGCTGCTGGGGTTAAACATCTGGCTGGCCTCTACGTGCACTGCCCAAGGGTTGCATTTCAAGGACATCTTTAACCTTTTCCGGGAGTGAAGACATCTGTTTAAAGCAGATGGATTTCATCTGAACATTGCTGGGACTCGAATGCTCTCTTCCAACCTACTCTACAGAATCTCCCATCCACCCTTACCAGCCTTCAGCAACAACAGCAACGATGGTACCCACAACCCAGGGAAGTGGACAGCACAGCCACAGTCACCCCTCGGATCAGTCATCACCAGTCTGAGAAATATGACTGAAGATATGGATGAAATCCATGGTCTTCTATCTAAGCTCAGTCAGCATTACACCCCAGCATCTACTCCTTCTACCACTACATTTTCAGCAGTCCCTACCAGTATGGGTGTCTGACATGTATGTAACCATGCTACTTTTCAGAATATTCTGGTCATTTAGAATACTTGGTGGCATGGCCGTCGGAAACAGAAGAGGTCCTTAGACACATTTAATTTAATCAAGGTGAACCGTACAAGTAATTAATTTACAGAACTATCACATCTCCCTGTTCTTAAATCTGCAGTACTAAATGTACAGTCATTAACAAATAATCCATCCATCCATCCATCTTCTACCGCTTACTCCTTTTCAGGGTTACGGGGAACCTGGAGCCTATCCTAGGAATCATCGGACACAAGGTGGGGTACACCCTGGACAGGGTGCCAGTCATCAACAAATAAGTCTTTTGTAATTAGTTGAAAAACATAGGCTGGATTTTTTTTCCTGATAGAAACATGGCTCAACAATAATTACAATTTTGTATTTAATGAAACATCAACCCCCATACCATTGTACTTTATGTTGCAAACATATTTATTTTGGGGAATTTACAACTTTTGATTACCTTACAGTGCATCTCAAGGGTGATAAATCTGTTATTTTATTAGTCATTTACCACCCTCCTAGACTTAACATTGGTTTTCTTGATGATTTTGGGGAAATGTTTTCTAGGATATCAACTGACTATGAATATGTGTTAATTACTGGTGATTTCAACATCCATATGGATGTAATCTCTGATACATCGATTGTCAACTTCACAAGGATACTAAAGTCTTTTGTCATTATGCAGCATATATCTGCCCCCACACACCAACATAGCCATACTCTGGATCCAGTGATCTCATATGGTTTAGCTGTTAATAACACACAGATAGCTGATGTGGCCATTTCTGACCACTTTTTTATTTTGTCTTCTTTTAAATTTCAGCATGTACTAACACTGTGAGTGATAAGAGGACTGTCAATAAGCGCTATCTCACTGCTGATAAAGCAGTGACCTTCATGGAGCTCATAACTTCTTTCCTCCTCTTTCACTCCCTTCCTTAGACACGCTAGTGCAGAACGATGTAAATTCAGGCAGACCAAATGTATTAACTCTGTTGCCCCTTTAAAAAGAAAAACTATCTCTGGGGAAATAGTACCTCCATTTTAAAACTAAAAATTGATGGCAGAAGAGCAGAAGGGAAAAGGAAGCATACAAAACATATGGCTCACCAACTATCTCAAAAAGCAACTTGGAAATGCTTAAAAATGCAATGATGTCTGCCAGAAAATCTTATATTTCAAGTTTAATTCACAACCACAAACACAACCCCAGATTCCTATTCTCTACCTTAGATAGGCTGCTTTACCCCTCGCCTCAAATATCATCAGAACCTTTCACATTTACAGTTGAAAAGTGTAATGATGTATTTTTGCCTCTACCTAGTTCAGGTATTTCATGTGCTCCAGCTCAAGCAAACCTGGTGCAACTAAAGAAGCCCTTGATTAATTGCATCAGGTGTGCTTGAGACAACACTATTTTGCATATTTGTGCTTTTGTGAGGGATTCTATTCAGGGGGTTGAATAATTTTGAGACTGGAGAAATCATTATAAGTTGCATTTTCAGTTGAATTTGGGGAAACCACTTAAAGAATTCATTGTGTGTGTATGTATATATATATATAAAGATAAAACATGGTTTTTTAGTAGGTAAATTGATTTGAAAAGATGGTGTTTTAAAAGAATCAAGCATTTTGTTTACTGGCAGTTGGCTGTCTGAGTGAGATAGGGCCATGTGTTTCCTGGGTGGTTTGATGCTTACTCTATGTTTATGTTAATGAGTTTAGCATGATCATGGTTCTCCATGTTTAAATAATGCTTCAATTACAGTTAAGTGATGAAAATATGGAAATACATGCCGTGCATGTCACGACAATGAACTCTGTAGTCTTATCTGGACTTCTCATATTCTTCTGGTGGAACAGATCATGACTCCCTGTGTGGTTGCATCCTGTGTTTTGTTGTTCATAGGTGATGGTGGGTATGCCCGGATTAGATGGAATCCCTGGTGCCAAGGTTTGTGGCATCCAATCATGGGAAGTTTTTCATATCTCAGATTATTTATTTATTTATTTATTTATTTTTGCAAGGCAGATTTCATGGATTTATTTTGTGACATCAATCACAGACAGAGCCTATTTTTAACATGAATACACCAGAAGAGTGTTGATATTAATTTCAAATCATCATCATTACAAATGCAGGAAATTACAAGAATATTGAATATCTGTGAGGCAGAATCGTGCAATCCGATGTTGTCGTGTGGGCTCTCTACATGGACTCTTTGAGTTTAGGGGGATTGGCGCTGGTTGGCGCTGTCATGCACGGGGTTGATACGCATGTTTTTCTTTTTTCTGATTGTTTTGTTCGGGGGGAAGCTTGGGGTTTTATTGTTGCATCAATGTTGAATTGTGGTCTTCATAATTTTGTTTTTGGCACACAGTGAATTTTTTCTGTTATATCAAAATGTCAGATGTTAATATGAGTGTACTATCTCTCTCCACGTGGAATGTGAATGGGTTAGGACACCCCATAAAAAGAAGGAAGGTCATTACTTTTCCTAAGCGTAAGAAATATGATATTGTGTTTCTTCAAGAAACGCATCTTTCCCCCCAGGAAGCTGAAAAATTGGAAGATATGGGGTGGTCATGTTTTCTTTAGTGCTGGCTCGAGTAAGAGCAGGGGAGTCATTATATTGGTAAATAAGCATCTACAATTCAAATGTCTCAAACAGTTTAAAGATAAATTAGGGAGAGTAATTATTGTTTTAGCAGAAATTCAAGGGCAAAGTCTTATTTTGGCTAATATTTATGCACCCAATACTGATGATCAGTACTTTTTTTATAGATCTAGAAGGGATGTTGCAATCTGTTGGCACCCCACATGATATAATATTGGGAGGAGACTTTGATCTTTTGATGGACTCAGTCCTTGATCATAGTGTTGCAAAAGTGGGTAAGCCCCCTAGAGCAACAGTGACGCTTCACAGGATGTGTAAAAATCTGTGTCTTGCAGATATTTGGAGACTTTTGAACCCATCTGGTAGGGACTATACATTTTTTTCTTTAGTCCATAAGATTTATTCTAGAATAGATTTTTTTTGATATCCAAATCACTCATTTCATCTGTTGCTAATTGTTCAATCGGAAACATCCTAGTCTCGGATCACGCCCTGGTGAGTTTAGAGGTGTGGCCAGAAACGGAGAAGAAGAAATCATTTAGTTGGTGCTTTAATGTATCCCTTTTACAAAATCCTGATTTTCGACAAATGTTAAAGAATGAACTTGATGTTTAAATGGAGACCAACTGGTCCTCAGTATCCTCTGTGGGCGTGGCGTGGGAGGCACTTAAGGTGGTTCTTAGGGGTCGGATCATACAGTATGCCTCATTCATTAAAAAATCCAAAGCATAAGAACTCGTGGAGTTGGAAGGACATATTAAAAGTGCAGAGGCAGAGCTGAAGCGCCGACTGTCGTCTGATGGTCTCAGAGAATTGACCAGATTGAAATATAGATATAGTACTATTTTTTTGGTAATTCAGGGCAAGACAGTCATACTTTGTGTCGGGGGACAAAGCAGGAAAACTTTTGGCTAGATATATAAAACAGAGGGAGGCCCTTTCTACCATTCCCACAGTGCAGTCTGTTAGTGGTGAAATTTTTACCTCGGCCATTGATATTAATAATGCTTTTAAAGAATTTTACTTGGATCTCTATAGTTCAATGTCTTCGTCTGCTGATGAAGATATTAGAAACTTTGTGGAACCATTAGAACTCCCTAAATTGACGATGGAGCAAAAAAATTCTCTTAAATCTGAGATAATCCTGGAGGAGCTTGGCGAGGTAATTAAGGCTCTCCCTACAGGCAAGTATCCAGAGCCGGATGGCTTTGCCGCTGAGTTTTTCAAATCTCATGTTACAGAACTGGCTCCACTTCTGTTAGAAGTTTATACAGAATCATTAAAGAGTGGAAAGCCTCCTCCAACCATGACACAAGCCCGGATCAGTCTGATTCTTAAAAAAGACAAAGATCCAAGTGAGTATAAAAGTTATCATCCAATTTCCCTGATCCAGTAGAGATGTAAAAATTTTGTCGAAAATTTTGGCTAACCGATTAAGTAAAGTTCTTCATCTCTTATACATATAGATCAGGTGGGGTTTATTCGGGGCTGTAGCTCTTCTGATAACATTAGACGTCTCATTGATATCATGTGGTCAGTAGCGAATGATCAGTCTTCGGTTGCTGCCATCTTACTTGACGCCGAAAAGGCGTTTGATATGGTAGAATGGGATTATCTTTTTAAGATTTTGGAAGTGTACTGTATGTGTATGGGTTAGAGAATACCGGTACTTTCATTGGTGGGATTAAGCTACTTTATAGACACCCTGCAGCGGCAGTACAAACAAATGGACTAATTTCAGATTATTTAACTCTGGATCGGGGCACCCGGCAGGGTTGCCCTCTTTCCCCATTATTGTTCTGTCTTGCCCTGGAACCATTAGCAGCTGCGATAAGAAAGGAGAATGATTTCCCAGGGATGGTGGCAGGAGGTGTGGCGCATAAGCTTTTGCTTTATGCAGATGATATTTTATTATTCGTCTCTGACCCTACTAGATCTATGCCTTGCCTCCACAGAATGATTAATTCCTTTCCCAAATTCTCAGGATACAAAGTCAACTGGTCTAAATCTGAAGCTTTGGCTCTGACAGCGTACTGTCCAGTAACGGCCTTCCAGCCTGGTGCCTTCCAGTGGCCCAAACAGGGCATTAAGTATTTGTGTATTTTATTTCCAAAAAATTTGTCCAATTTAGTTAGTGTTAATGTTGACCCGTTAATAAAAAGGTTTTCGAGTGATGTAGACAGGTGGTCTTCTTTACATTTATCTATGATCGGGAAGGTTAATGTTATTAAAATTAGTTGTATTTCAAAATTCAATTACTTGCTACAGTCTCTCCCTATAGATGTCCCTCTTTCTTTTTTCAAGCAATTCGAGAGTATAGCGAAGTCTTTTGTTTGGAATGGTAAGCGTCCCAGGTTAAATTTCAATAAGTTACATATAAAACCTGCATCTAGAGACGCAAGGGTTCTATTGGACCCCCTCTAAATTGTATATGCTTGGTCTTAAAGACACACCCACCTGCTGGTGATGCCATTAAGAAGATGGAGACACTACCCATGTTTTTTGGGGTCATAAGTTCCAAGAATTTTGAAGGTGCAGAGCTTTGTGTGAGGTGTTGAACACTCAGATCTCGTTCTGCCCTAGACTCTGTATTTTGGGAGATGGGGAGGTCACAAAATTGGAGGATAGGTACAAAAAAGATTGGGTTTTGACCAGTGTGATGATTGGTAGACAGGTTATTTTAAGGGGATGGAAATCAGATGGAGTGCCCTCGACCTCAGAGTGGTGTGTGGTGTTTGGGAGGGTGGTTGCCTTTGAGGAGGGGTCGAGCAGAACGATTGATGTTGGGAATTCCTTCAGGAAGAAATGGAGCAGTTATATGCCGATTTTGGGAGAATCTTGAGGTGGTGCAGTGGAGAGTATATAATTTAGAGTTTAGTCTATGATTATATTTGATTATTGTATTTTCCTTTTTTTTGGTCAAATGGCCTCGGACAATGACACAAACTGAGGAAAAAGCAGCCAAGGAACTCACACACACACATAGTTACAAAATCTAATGAGCCTTTATTGGTAAATGCTACTTCTTTGCAAAGTATGGTTTCACATGGGCTTTTGGGGGGAAAAGTGTCCATTTATTAACTAAATAAGGACATTGTGTAGATTAAGAACACTTAGAAGCAGTAGGGAAAGTGAGGGTCTGGGAACCCCGAGACACGCGTAAAACGCCTCTGTATTGAGACCTCGGGGTGGCATTATTATCTTCAGTGAGACTGCATGTCCAGGCATGTCTGTGACAAAAGAAAAAGAAATGCTTCATTTCTACTCTGTATTTCTCAATATCTCTAACCTTTTCTATCCCTTTTTTAGAAAAAGAAAAGAAAAGAAAAGAGAGTGAAAGAACAAGTGAGAGGGATTTCAGGAAGTGTGTTACGCCTTGCTCCCGTTTCATTACGGGAGGAGACGGAAACGCTTTCTGTGTGAAGTGTTTGGGCATAGAGCATGCTACAGCAACCCTCGAGGGGTCTGGCTGTCAGCATTGTGAACATTTCACGATTATGCAGCTCCGCTCTCAGCTTGCTCTCTTCTCGTCCAAAGGGAGTTGGGTTTCATAGCCTCGCGGATCTGGGCCGGCCACTGCCGAGGCAGCCAGCCAGCTAAGGTCGTGGGGTTCTTGTATGGATTTGGAAGAAGAGCTGGAGACGAGCGCTGCCTTGCAGTCACAGCCTGATAAGAGGCCTGATCTAAGAATGATCATAAAAGCAAAGCAGGCAAGGAAGGAACGGTCCTGATGGGCCACGGAGGGATGTATCAGGGGACATGAGGTTGCTAGGGCAGTTAGCCCCCAGTGCTACTGTATGGCTTGCCCTGGCCAAGACCATCCCACGTTTTCAGTCTTCAGAAATCTGATGTTTTCCCTCCAAAGAAATGTGGAAAAGCTAACATCACTGACTCTGAGTTGGCGTCTGTTCCTATGTTTGTGAGTGCGTGCGAATATAATCTGACTAAGCTCTTCAGCATGCCTCAGTGATTAGGTGCGTGTATTTTTCTCCCTCGCATTGATTATTTTGTGGTTTTTTTGGTGTCCATGTGACCGTCAGCTCTTTTTATCTCCATTATTGGAGGGCTTGGACTTTGACCTGAATACCCGCTACCAGCATGTCAGACTGACTCTCTGCCTGCTGCTTCACCCATCCCCTCCTCCGACTATCAGACCGATGATGACCCAGGCTCTGACCTTTCTCTTCCCTTTACACTTGCCAGTCCTGACTATTCTTCTCCTTATGTCTCAGCGGGTTATAGTACTTCCCCAGGATGTACGCCCTCTTACCAGCTATTCTCTCCCTGTCATTCGTCTTCTCACACTGATTACAGTCCCACCAGCCCTGTATATTCTCAACAAAATCATGTGTTACTCATGCTTTGTTTCCCTTATGTTTTACTTCATATCTATTTTACATACAACATGTGCTAGCCTGGACCCTAGCGCACAGGACCACACTCACAAAATGTATAAATATCGAGGAAAGGTAAGTGTTTAGTTGCCAAACATTTGTTTACTCGAGCCTACCCTGACTAGACTTTCTATTATGCTAATACCCAGCCCTAATAATCTTTTCTCTCCCTCTCTCCTTCTGCCGAGCCACATACGATTTTATGGAGATCCTAATCCTTTCTGATCTCCGGACCTGCCTGATCTGTTTCGGATGTCCTGCCTCTGGATGGAGCTCTAATCTACTCCAATTCCAGACTGCTGGGACACCAGCTGCTTCTAAGGCCATACAGACTTCATATAACTCAATAATTAACTTTTTCACAATATCTGTTGTTACCCAGATGAAGATGGGTTCCCTTCTGAGTCTGGTTCCTCTCAAGGTTTCTTCCTCATAAAACATCTTCGGGAGTTTTTCCTTGTTGCTCAGTTGGGATAAATTCGCACCTTTAATATCTGTATACCGTGTTGATATTTCAGTAAAGCTGCTTTGATTTAATGTCTATTTTACAAAATACTATACAAATCAAATTGAATTGAATTGAAAGACTGAGCTTAGAGTAGAGTTGTTGGAGATATGCACTAGAATACAGGTATTAAATATTAAATTGTCCTATGGACATCCTGTGTTTTTGGCAAAAACATGGTATATCATTCATTAAAGTTTAACATCTATTTTATACTGTATAGTATAAAAGAGTGAAATAGACGACTGACTGTTAGAAGACTTTGTGTTGTCCTATGACTACATAAAACCCTTTCTCTTCAGTTGAGATTAAAGGAAAAAGGTTTCACTCTGAACAATCTGCCTCTGACTTATTCCACAACAATACACAAATCTACAATAGGTATAGGCAAACTAGGCATGACGTTAAGCTAAGTGGGACGGTCACAGCTACTCACACATCACTTTTGGTGTACGCCCGCCTTAAGTGAAACCAACAGGGCAAAGTTAATGTGTTTCTTGTTTTAATGGAAGGAAATGAGTTATTCTTTCTCTCTTTGTTGCTGTACCAGAGTGACCTTGAGCGTGCCTGAGCCTTGGTGTGTGAGCATGTGTGAGGAAAGAAAACAGGCCTGCATATTTTATGTACCTAAATCTTTTCAGATGTCAAGGCTGGTCTCCC
Source organism: Ameiurus melas (assembly GCA_012411365.1). Taxonomy (NCBI): domain Eukaryota; kingdom Metazoa; phylum Chordata; class Actinopteri; order Siluriformes; family Ictaluridae; genus Ameiurus; species Ameiurus melas. Next base: position 16,921,967 of record CM022774.1, read on the forward strand.
TGTTTGAACAGTGAACTGGGGAGAATTATTATGACCCTTGTCATTTCTTTAACACTGTTTTAAAAATGAAGTTTAATGATCATCACTTAGAAACTCATGAGCTATAATTGAAATGAAGTTTGCCTGATTGCAAAGAGCATTCTCTTACAGTGAGAGGAAAGCTGAGCTTAACAAATGCATCAATAACACACATTGAACAGTATGTGATTTTGGCTCTGGCCTAGTTTCAGAAAGAATGTGTCATTCTTGTACAATTAATTAACGAGTAGCATGGCCAATCCACCTCTTGGCATGTTTTTGGGAGGTGGGACGATCCTTAAGGCTAGGCAGCCCATATGACATGTGAAGAACATGCGGAGAAACTCCTCAGAGACAGTAGTAGTTCAGGATTGAACCAGGGACCCTGGAGCTGTGAAGCCGCAGTGTGCAGTGGCATGTCAATGTATTATCCACACACAATTCTGTGTCAAACAGATCATGATACCCACACAGTATGTCATAATGTGGTGTGAACCTTGTTCTTTTAACTGTGATTAAAACTGCAGTAGTGAACTTTTTCCTCTTTATTGTTGTAGAAAATCTCTCCAATCCAAGTCAAAATCTTACAGAAACAAGGGGTTCTAGATGTCAAAAAATCAAGCTTTATTTAAGTCAAAATAAATCTGAGACCTCTGCAGATAGTCTGAATGTATACAATCATAGTATACAACTCCTTAAATAATGATCTCATTTAGCTGGGGTTGACCCCATTTCTGTTTTAGTCACACCTCTAGTGTTCGCCACAAATCACAGATTTTGGTCATGTGTTGTTTATAATTGTGCCGCAGACTCAGTCAACTTATTTTCTTAAAAGGTTTATTCTTTCAACATCATCACACCCAATTGTTGATTGAGCTCCCCATCAGCCTGGTTCTACATCTTTGGCTGTGCTGTCAGCATTAAGACTCCCTAGTCACCCCTAAGCCAAGCCAATCCTATGTATTTGACGCAAACACAAACTTTTATTTATTTAATACACTTCTGTGGATACAACTTCTTAAGCATGTGCTTAAATGCTGATACACTTGTGATCTACTTATTTTGTCAGATTTAGCCTTTCCTTACGGTCAGCACTTGTAAGCTGACATTTTCATGACTAAAACACACCCAAGGTTGGCTTTACGTTTCTGACAGACACAAAACTTTTCTTATTGATTAATTCACCTTTTGATTGAATCTTTTGGATTATACAATAGTTATACTATAACAATTTTTTAATCAAATAATACTTTATACTATCACCATCTCTTTTTGAAACATACAATTGCAAGTTATTTGCAGTTATTTATTTACTCTTCATTCTGTTACGGAACGAAGGCAGGAGTCCCCAATACTTGACAACGGAGGTGGCCACTGATATGGTTTTCTTGGAGTAGTGCTCTCAAAAGCTAGCAGAAAAGAAGTACAATTTACCACATTGACCTTAGCAAAAAAATAAAAATAGGAAACCCAGAACCTAGCTGAATCAAGTGAACAAGTGTGCTAATGTTAGCTAGCTACCTATTAGTACCTATGTGTAAACTGAAAAAAAGCCATCTCTGTGGCAGTCTTCAATCCCTTGAGATCTCAGAGTTGTCGCCACCTCTCAAAAGCCATGCTGATATTTATTCTCGTTTTAGCACGGGCTCCGTCACTTTCCCTAATAAGCGACGTCAAAAGTAGGCTTATGTGTGTTCACAACTTCCTATCTTGTATGTATATATACATATGTATGTTTTAGAGCCTTGCTAAACCTAGGTTGAAAATCATTCGCAATGGGGACAGCCACCTTGGTATATATATTGTTAAGTACAAGCAACAAGTACATCTAGTTATTGTGAAATAGCAAATTAATCTCTGTTTAACTTTTAATCCTTTCTTTAGAGCAATCTGTTGGGAACTCAGATATTGCAGAATCGTGTGGTAGTCGTCTGTGATCAGCATCCCAACCGATGATCCCTCATTCTTCTGGCCTTTTCCTCTGCTCTTTCTTTTCTTGCTCTACTCGTCTTTTCAGGATCTTTTTGCAGTATGAGATGTCAGACTGAACTCTGAGGGAGGCTTTCATAATATTTGGGAAGAAGTCACCAAGAGTTAAAATTTTGGTTCTGGGTGTAATATGTTCGATTGGTGAAATAGGAGATACAACGCAGCGGGATAAGTTATGGGTTGAGAACTCCATATCAGGCAGGGCCATCTACAACAAATCACTACCCTGGAATAAGGTAAGAACTTATTGTATGCTATTCTATGCTATATAAAAATTTAAAAAGTGAAAAATGTCAAAGTAAATGAAGTCACAAAAAGTACAAGTATTTTCTAATTAAGTAAATGATATAAGTATGTACAAAGTTATAAATGTCCTCTATCTTCCAGTACAGAAGTGTTTAAATCAGTATTTAACCAGCTTGACTCAATAATTGCATTAACTAACTCATATGTATCAATGTGTAAGATTATGTCACAGTAATGTTCACAAAAGTGAATTAGTTCGAAATGTCTGTACTTGTGCTGTTGTGGATAAAATCAACCTTTTTAGCCTAAGTCAAAAAACTTCAAAGACAGAGAGTTTAGTAGATGTCAAAAGTAATAAACTTTATTGAAAACCAATAAAGTGTGACTGCCTGCAGAGAGTCCAACTTGTACATACATGAACATGTCTTTATATAATTCCCTAAAACAGTAAAAATAATTCCTAGGTGTGGCATTCAACTTTTCTTTTTAGAACCGAACAATCTCCGTTGCTTTAACTAATTATTCATATCTATAGGATACCTTATCTTTGTGGTGCATGCGTAGTCAGTTGTATATTCTTTAAACGTTTTACCTGACCTGGGTTTGTTTACCATGACACGTATTTCATCCTATAGCCTCATCTTGGTACCTTTCTATTGACTCTTATCTTTCCTTTGTCACTGATTTACAAGCTTAGGTGGCTTTGTTTAGACCCAGTTCTGGAATGTGTCTAAATTATTGCCATAACGTGAAGTTGCATTTAGATAAACACAAGCTCTTAATTTACTACCATAGAGTAAATCTGCTTTAGACAAAACCCAAAGCCTCTAATTTACACACTTAGAGGTGAAGCTGAGTTTAGACAAATAAAGGTTCTTACTTTACCCACTTATAAGAACACATTTTAGAAGTGTTTTATAGTTTTAGATTTGCCACAGAAAGCAATTAGGCCTACTGTTTAATAGGACACAGAATTCTTCTAACTCAATCCACACTCAGAATATAACTTGATGAACCATAATTCTATGGATTTAGATTATGCTTCTAACGGTTGATTATACATATAGATTATGCTTTTTAACCCATACAGATTATTTGATTATGCTTTAAGTAGTACTTCTAAATGCAAGTTACATATTGAAATGAGTTATACATATTGATTACACGTCAGAAATGAGTTATACATATTGATTACACGTCATAGATATTTTCTATACATACCTTCGATATATTTTCTATAGTGCTTGTGCTTGAGCCCTAATGACTTGGCCTACAAATGACCTGAGGTGGAAAAACTTAATGCTATTAAAAAAATTAACTGACTGAATTTGCACCACAATTATGAACAATATATGTCCATAAGGACTTGTGGCGTAATGACAGGAAGTAAACCCTGCATAGTTGAGCTCTCTGTTTCAAGACAGTATAAAATCAGGTCATAGTTATATTGACTCAGACTATCTTCAGAGGTCTCAGCTGTATTTGACTTCAATAAAGCTCGATCTTTTTACATATAGAACCCAAAAATCTCCATCCTCCGGGTACTCCAGTTTCCTCCCCAGTCCAAAGACATGCATGGTAGGCTGATTGGCATGTCCAAAGTGTCCATAGTATGTGAATGGGTGTGTGAATGTGTATGTGATTGTACAGTGCTGGATTGGCACCCTGTCAAGGGTGTACCCCACCTTTTGCCAGATACTCCCTGGGATAGGCTCCAGGTTCAGATTATCCTCTGAGAGAGGCTTTAGTAATATTCGGGAAGAAGTCACCAAGAGTTACAGATTTGGTTCTGGGTGTAATTTGTTCAATTGGTCAGATAGTACAAAGTGTACCCATTCTTGATTGGAGAGATTTTCTACAACAAAAGGAATCATTTCAGAAATCAATCCTTCATACTGTTGATAAAACAAGGTTTAATGAAGCTATCTCGCCTCAGACCTTCGCATGCTTATGCTTAAGTTTCGGGCACTGCTAAAATGATCACTCAGGACCCTCCCCGCACCCTTTCCTCTGGTTTCAGACCGTGTGTATAAGTCAGGGCGACCACGTGACCTTCGCCTTCATAAGCGTGAGTCTGTGAGGCAAAGCTGGTTTCCTGTCTAGTATAAAACGACTTCGTGACTAAGTATATCGTCTTTTGAGAGCGTGTCATGTCTGGATTGTGCGGTTGTTTTCTTTTTTCTTAGCAAAATTAATGAAAGTGTTGGTCGGTGAAAAGGTGAGTACTATGAGAATGTAAACTAGTTTATAGTTTAACTTGCATAGAGTTGAATCCTACAGCTTTTTGCCCATTCAGTAGCTGTATCTTCGAGTTTGTTTTTTTACATTGAGTTTACATTGCGCATTGTTTGAGAAAGTAGTCGCCTCTTTCTCATGCAAAACATTTTTAGGGATTTCATTCCTATAAACTTGTGTTTAACGTAGTGCTGGGCGAGTTTCACGATGAATTCGAGAATGTACATGTAATGTACCTGCATACATTAAAAAATATATATATATAATAATATAATATAAATAAATACTATTTAAAAGTTTAACTGATTTCGAAGGAGAAACACACCCACATGCTTGATTAACGCCTCCTACAGCCCTTTTTGCCTTTGCTTTATTTTTCTTACGCTCTGGGTAGCCATGTTGGATGACGTCACTCAATATACTGGAAAGAAACTCGGGTTTGAGAATTTGGCAAGTTTCATGTCACAAAAGCCATGGTCCCTATTTACTCTGGCAAGAGGTGTCAAAGAGGGGTTCTCACTAATTTGTGCGAAATAAGTAACAGTGCCATGTTTATCCAAGTGTTTATTATTATTATTATTATTATTTTTATTTTTATTTTTTTTAATATACTTTATTTAAATATTTTTTATTTTAAACTTTATTTAAAATCACCATTGTTTGCACTACTGGCTCTAGTCCATTCTAATAAATAAAAAAAACCTTTTGGAAATATTATGCAACTTATTTATAATTGTGCTATGTAAGAACACAAAAGAAATTGCAATCGTAATCAAGAATTGTTCATAAAGTTGAGAAAAAGAGTAAAAAAAAAATAATGAATTGCCCAGCCCTAGTTTAGCGGTGTATTCACCATGGTCTCTAGCACACTAGAGGGTGGGTTGAAGCATGGTTTGTGTTTAAGTAGCCCACTCTGGTCCACACTTTTACTTAAACTTACAGGAAAAAAATAATTAGAATTAAGTGAGGTGAAAAGAAAAGTTTGAAATGAATATGGAGGGGAAAAAAATATATATTTTACGTAATATATAAAATCTCTGTTGTACCCAGTCATCATGGACACAAAACACATCATGCAGAGAAACGGCTTTGTTTATTTTATTCAAAGCAGAGTATCTGTGACACTTGGCCAGAAATCCTGTTCACCTTCCCCAGCTTGAAAAATGAAGGCCGTTGTTGGCATTTTCTTCCCAAGCCCAGATCGGACTGATTAATGACCTAAGCAGAATGTCGTAAATTATTATTATTTTTTTAATGTCTGTATGTATATCTATTGTTTGAGGATCTTTATCGTTTAATTTGATGTGGAGAACATGTTATTCAGACTTCTATCTGTGTGATTAGTTTCCTTGAGCTGGCATGTGCATGCTTATGACTTATAACTAGCTGAGTATGATTGGATACTGACATGGAGTACACTAAATGTGCTCGTTTGCACATTGCTATCCATGATATGTGCAAAATATGTGCAACTGAGCAAGAATTTACTTTTGAAGAACAGAAATATCTATTGAAATGTTCAGAATTCTTCTGCGAGTGGGATTTTAATTTCCAGTTCTGCACAAACTTTTACTAGATGGAAATATTTTCTGCCTCAGTTTGCCTACTTCTCACAAGAACCAAGGTTACTGAAAAGATTAACCAAATGGTGTTGATAAAAGGAATAAATCTTAAAACACAAAGTATGTTTCTTCTCAAATGTCATTTGGAAAAAAAAGAGAAAGAACTTGTTATATAATACTAAAATTCATTTTTATTACAGGTTAGTGTTTTATACATTCAGAATATGACATTGTTGTGTCTGAGACAAATATGGACAATTTAATACAAAATTAATATTTATTTAATTGATCATTTCTCTGTTTACTCAGATGATACTGTTGTGTGAATATAGTAGAGTCACAAGTAGAGATCTTATAATTGGTCCCAAAGTACAAGTCAAGTACAAGCATGCAGTAATGGAGTTCAATATGATGATGCAGTATGTGTGCTATAAACATGTATATTTTGCAACATGCTTAAATCTAACACTGGGCAGACCTGGGGAAACCTGGCCCATCTGCGCAGTGTTGTTGGAATTTTTTTTTTTTTCTTCAAGGTAATTTCTACTTGGGCCAGGTTCCTTTGTGCCCAGTGTTGGAAACCTTTGCTCCGTGTATATTTTAGCATGTATTTGTGTTCTAGAAACCTCTGCAGAATGTTTTGAGGTTTTTTTTGTTTTGTTTTTTCCCCTTCCTACTGTTAATTGACTAAAGCAAACAATGTGCTTTCTACTTTTTAGCCCGTGAACAGAGATGCAAATTGGGAAATAAGTTCTTGCACGTATCAGAGTAAAACTGCAAGATCTCACTGGATTCTGATATGACCAAGATGATACGCTTCCAGCTCATGTGCCAGGTCAGTTGATCCTTCTGTTCGAAATCAACACTGGGCAAACAAAGGGAAACCTGGCCCACATGAGCGACATTGCAATGAAGTTATTCCACCAAGACCATTGCATTTGGGTTTTTAGTAATCGTTCCCGCTAGGCTTTGATTAAGCCTTGCGTAAGAAAATAGCGTAAGAAAGTAGCGATGTGTACAATGCCACAGCCATCCGTGGCTGGAAGGCAGGAGAGCAATACTGACCATGCTCATGGGGTGTGAGAGGTGGCATACTCTGTCTCCCTAGTCCGTCACATCAACACTAGGTAGTCATGGCCGTCTGTAAACTTGTATGCAGGAAAGGGTAGATGCTGATTTCCTACCAAGTGTATTGTGCTGCCCTGTGCCCAGCTTGAGCACCAGTTGGAAGAAAAGATGGCTTTGTGTGTCTAAGAGGAAGCATGCGTTTGGGGAAATCTGGGTTTTTTTTTTTTTTTTTTTTTTTAATAGAGATTTTCAGAAAAAAAAAACTTTGATAAAAAGTTATAGATTACAAAAGGTAATCTGACTTACATTTACATTTATTCATTTAGCACTTGATTACAGAATGCTAGAGATTATATACCTGAAGCGATATTATCCCAGAGATTAACTCCTTGGAAAGACACTAACTTTTTTTGTTCATCAAACATGCATTTTGTAACAGGATTATATTTTAACCTTCTGTTGAAACAAATCTCACAACAGTTTAAAATGTTGTGGAAATGAAAATACTTAGAATGTAAATAAAGCTTTCAAGTTGGATGCAGCTTTTTCCAACAATAAATAAAAACAGATACTACTTTTTTTATTGCAAGATAAAATTTTTCCTTGTTTTTTTTCCCCGCCCTTGTTTAAAACACCTTTATAGTCAGAATGCTGTAATACAATGTCTGTTTCTCAATATGCGTTCTCATGTGAACATGTGTCTTTGTGAACTCGTGCTGTCATCAACCACTGCCGAAGTTCAATTCCAATACCCAAGAACACAAGTAACGGGGACACATGAAATTACCTGGATGTGTTCTTGATATCGAGGATACATCAAATGAAGATCTGAGTGCACCAAACCTGTTTGATGACGGAAGTCCGACCCATACGTTTAGTTAAAAAAATTTTTTTTACAACAGTAATCTCAACAAATCAAAATATGCGTTTAAATTAAATTATGCTTGCTTCAATCCAGAGCTTAAAGGTAAACTTGGTTAGCTAACTTATTTAACTAAAACTTGGCTTAGTTTTTAGTTAATGTGAGGTCGCAGTTGCAAACAGAGCTTACTACATTAAAACATGCTTAATTAATTTTGGTTAATCAGCCAATTAACAGTAAATCTATTGACCAGCTGAAACATATTACTTGGTGAGCACTGAAGAGATGAGGACCCTGTCCCGCTACTAGAAATGTGCTGTGATGCTGCATTGCACAACAGGAAGCTCACAGCACATCTCAATTCTCGCAAGGATGCGTTTTTGTGTCTTCCTGTTCTTCAGAATGCGTTTTTTTTTCAAGGTAGCCTGGCAAGACCAGTCTTCATGAGAACGCAAGCCACTTCTTTAGAAGCAATAAGAATCAGGTGCATTGCCTGCCACTTAGTCAATGGTCCATATACTGTTTTTCCTTTTTTTTTTTTTTTCCTCTTCTGTTCTCTCATTTTCTTTTAGATTTTTCAGAAATGTCCATTACTTTTTTTTTTCTCCCCCTAATATCCATTCTTTGTTTTGTACAGAACTGTAATGTGCAGTATGAGAAAATTAAGGACTTCAAGGCTCATGTCCGGAATTACAGACATAAGCAGGTATGCTAGTGATGCATAGGAACATTTCAAATGCCTTACATGCAGAGAGCAACACCGCATAGCTCCACTGTTAGTTTACTAAACCACTGTTTAACCCCAGCAGCCATTCACATGCATAGTTGTTCAATATTGGCACAGCAAATCAAAACTCTACATTAGACTAAACCCAAAAACGAATTGGAATGTGATGACCGTTGCTATAAATAAAATTTGTTTCTGTCCACAGGAAGTGGCGAGTCTTTTTCAGACAGGTAATTTGTACTCTTTCATGTTACATATGTGGGTGTGCAGTTGTGTATGAATGCGTGTACCCCAGGTATGGGGTTACTTACATGGGTAGTATAGGATTCTTTGGTCCTTGGCATTGGATGACATGAGTCACTCACAAGCACTCACTAAGCAATTTATTCATGCAATTTTTTAATCTGCTAGCTGTTTGGCTGCAGTGCATAATATCATGTAGATACGGGCCAGCAGCTTTGGGTAATGTTCACATCCACCATCAGAATGGGGTTTCATTTTCTATAACTGCTAATCTCCTGGGATTTTCACAACAGTCTCTAGAATTTACTCAGAATGGTGCAATAAAGATAAACGTCCAGTGAGCGGCAGTTTCGTGGATGGAAACGCCTTGTGGATGGGATAGGTCAATGGAGAATGGTCAGACTGGTTTGAGCTTACTGTACAATTGTGGTGAGCAGAAAAGCATCTCTGAATGAACAACTCATTGAACCTTGAGGCAAATGAGCTACAACAGCAGAAAACCATGTCGGGTTCCACTTCTCTGAGCAAAGAACAGAAAGCTGAGGCTGCAGTGGGCATAGGCTCACCAAAAGCCACAACCTATTTGAATATTGTTGCTGACTATGTGCATCCCTGCATGGACACAATTTTCCCATCTTCTAATTTTCTAATACTTCCAACATAATACACTGTCACAAAGCTAATTTCTCAAACTGGTTTCATGATCGTGTTCTTCAGTGGCCTTCCCAGTCACTGGATGCGAATCCACTAGAACACCTTTGGGATATGGTAGAACAGGAGTTTTACAGCATGTAAGTGCCCTTGAAAAATCTGCAGGAGTTGTCATGCAATCAAGTCAACATGGAGCAGAAACTCGGAAGAATGTTTCCAAAATCTAGAATCCATATCACGATGAGTTGTGGCTAGAGATGCACCAATACTAAATTTCTCAGCCGATATTGATAACCGATTATTCAGAGTAATATCGTCCGATAACCGATAGTTCTGCCTTTTTATACCTTTAAAAAAAAAAAAATTCCACAGAAGGAAATGCAAATAAAAACTTTATCTCCATTTCAACAAGTTGTTTCACAGTAACTGGTCTCATAAACAGAAAACGCATTACTCTAACATTAACACATGAACTAAATTCTGAAGAATAATGTAAGATTTCTTGACTTATTGAATGTTATTAATTTATATTAACATTGACTGAATTCTAAAAAACCTCCTGATAGTCTCACACTCACTCACCACAAATACTTTCTACTTCATTGAACATCAAACTGGTAATATATAATATAAACCTTTTTTTTATGATATTAACTCATTAACATTAACTGCATATGCAACCTACTCTACAAATACATTTTTCTGTGCATGATATGACTCCATTTAAATCTTTCAATGGTGTACTGTCCCTTTAATTCAGCGGGAGTAGTGGGGGAAATTAGACTATGCTGCTTCACTGTATATAATGTAATAAAAGTATTCTATCAAAATTATATTGAAACATTGGCAGCAGTGCAAATGAAGTTATCCACCTAAAGGTGACCGAAGAGATGGGTACAGATTTAGCTAATTAAATTTAGTGAATGTAGCTAACGTTAAGTCTCTTAATACTGTAATGGGGTCTGCTAGAAAATCTTACACTTCAGTTTTAATTGACCACCACAATGACGATTCCAGATTCCTATTCTCCACCATAAATAGGCTGCTTAACCAATTGCCTCAAATATCAGAACTTTTCACAACTGAAACGTGCAATGAGTTTTAAGCTTTCTTCAGTGATAAATTTACCATCATAAGGCAAAACATAGCCAGTATTTGTCTTAGTGGTATGTCCATACAGCTCAGTAATTCTCAACAAGAATAATCGAGACATTTCAGTCTGGCTTTCGGTCCAACCTTAGTACAGAAACTGTTCTTAAAGTTTTAAATTATCTGCAACAAAATAAGGAGTCGGATAATGTCAATTCTAGTTCCTTTAGATCTCCGTGCTGCCTTTGACAGTCACCCATGAAATTCTGCTTGAACGACTGCAAAGCTGGGTTGGCTCATCAGGCCTAGTCCTAGATTTGTTTGAATCCTACTTAAGTGGCAGGGAATATTATGGTGCACTGCGTGCACACATCTCCAGAGTCATGTGATATCTTGTGGTGTTCAACAAGGCTCAATATTTGTTCCTTATTTTACTTGTTTTGTTTAATTACACCAGCTAGTGGCAGCATATATAACCTCTCCTTCCGTTAGTATGCAGTTGAGACAGAACTCTCTCTCACCTGGCCCAGATGCCCACAAGTCGATTAGCAATCTTTTAAACTGCAGCTATGCATCCATAATCTTGTGAATGTCACAGAACTTTCTGTAAATAAAGATAAGACGGAGGTACTTATGATCTGAAATGATGCACCGAGAAAGTTAATTAAGCCATATCTAGACTCCTTGTCTCTCAAAGCTAATGACATCAAGAATTGATGCATTGTGTTTGACCGTGATCTCATATTTAACAAACATATTAATGTTTGTAAAACAGCATATTATCACCTTCGTAACATCTCTAAAGTGCGTGATATCCCCCCACAGATAGAGAAACCCATACATGCATTTGTTACATATAGACTTGACTACTGCAACAGTGTTATGGTTGGCTTAACAAAGAGCTCCATCAGACACTTACAAAGAGTTCAGAATGTAGCTGCAATTATTCCATCTGCATTCTGAATCACGAAGTCATTTTAATACAATTTATTTTGTTTCCCGATTCGCTATTTCTTTTTAGCTGTACATAAGGGACCAGGTAAGATTTGATACTATATTCCTACTACGTACAGTGTATGTAATGTATCTTGTGCATAAATTAGTGTTGGTGGCTGGTCAATATTAGTAATAATGTTGTCTTTTCACATATTGTCATTTTATTCCCATAGTTTACTTTCCAATGTTTGTTTTCCTGGATTATATGAGAAACCCAAACCATGCTGAACCACTCGTTGGTGAGTCTTTGCTTGTGTGTAGTGTGGTGTTATTTATTTATTTATTTATTTATTTGTTTGTTTGTTTTGGGGGGCAGTACTTTCCGAGTTTATAAACTAATAAACTTGTGTGTAGGTTTCGACATGATGACCATGTTCATTACTCCTGAAAAAATTGGTGCCCTTTACCTGTGCCACTTATGTGAGGATAAGTTAAGCTCTGGAAAAGTTGTACCACATCTGTGCTCTGATAAGCATTACTCAAGATACTTGGTGAGTATCTGCTGTCACTCAGTCCTTATGTCATTTGTTTGAAATGAGAGTCTGAGGCATGGTTTATTTTCTTTGTGGTTCAGGCCTACACTAATCCAGAGTTGCTGCAGTTTGCTTGGCTCAGTGACTCCTCTTATCTGCAATCCAGTGCTACAAATGAGTACAACACCAATGGTTCTGGTAAACTACGGGTAATTTTTTTTTTTTTTTTTTTTAAAGAAATACATAGAGAACAAAAAAAAAATCTGTTTCCTGTTTTTCTCCACTTGAAAAGACACAGCTGCGTGTGTGTGTGTGTGTTTGTAGGTTTTCGAGCTGCCCGGGATGATGTTGAGGAAGTGCCAAAAACTGCCTTATGATCAAGGTTATTTTGTTGTGTTCATGTTTGTCTAATGTTTATTTAATATGAATCCTTGTACCTCTTTTGAGTTCTCAAGTCTGATTGGTCTGAAGGTGTTGATTAATATTCTATAATGGCACAGCTGTAAATGTAGTGTTCGCTGTAATGCAAATACTTGACTGTTTCTATAGTAACAGCTCATGCACAGGCACTTGTTTTGCAAATGCAGCATGTAATCCAATTGAATCCAAAAAAAATATATTTTCGTTGATAAATAAAAGTAATTGTTCATGTGGTGGAGTTCTGTAAGGAAAGATTTCTTTAACATTTTGGGAGGGGCCTTCAGTGCCAGATATTTACTGTACAACAGCCAGAGATGAAGCCGTTTCATTAAGTTTTCCGCTACAGAAAAGTCTAAGGCCTGAGTGCCTTAGGAGCCTTCAGGAGATATTGAAGGGAAAAGCGTTTATTGTGCATGTTATAGACAGTCCACAGCAATACATGTAATTATAAAAGGATAAAATGTTCATTTTTGAGTAAATAAGTCATTTTTGACCAGCTACTGTGTTATAACGGGTATAAAAACATTTCAGGATGTGCTGTTATAACAGATTTTCTGTTTATTGGGCATGGACCCTCAGCAGTCCGTTCTTTGTTGTGGCTCCAAATCATCTTCAGTAATATAATAAAGAAATGCTGATTTCCAGGAACTGGAACTTAAGAACATGTAGATGCCGTCATTTCTCAATAACAGAATTATATTATTACTATATTACTTCTGATCTAACAGCTTTATTTCTTCATCATCCATAGTCATATCGGTGCTTTCCAAAACCCACAAGCTAATGGAACGTATCCAAGGTTAGTCATTTTATTTCTACCTATTCTCATTTATTCTGTGTACTTTTATAGATGCTTGTAATGTTTTACATTTATTTAATGTCTTGGTACACAGCTGGTATACCATGGAGGAAATGCATTCAGGAGTACATCGCTGACCCTGCCAGAACTAATCCATTATTGGGTAAGGCATGTTCACATACAGCACTGGTCAAAGATAAGTTTTTGAATTGGATGCAATTTTCTATACCCTGAAAGTGGGAATTGTTTTGGCAATGAAGAGCACCGAGAACAATCGAGCAGAATACAATTTTAATTAATTGTCTTAATGCAAAGCAAAATTTTGTACAAAACCATGAGAGTCAGAACAGAATCAAAAGGTCCTTAGCTGCAGTGTAAATTTACGTCTTGTATATGCATCACGAGACACTCGCACGAGACACTCGCGGATTAACGATTGTCTTGGACCCCTGCAGCCCAGCACATTCACTTTTGGACTCTCAAAATAGCATAGGGACTGAATGATATGAGGAAGGAGCACATAGTAAATCAATAACCAGTTCATTAAGGTATACCGTATAGCCATGTGAAGTGATCATATGACTGCAGAATGAGTAATTCACTTCTTCTGTGGCCAGGGAGAAGTGTAGTTCTGGTTATGATGGTCCAAGACTCTCTCATATTTTGTACCGGATGATCTCATTCTTAATATGTAAAGATGAACGAGGTGTATGCATATAACTTCTGAAGGATTTTGACTAATTAGGCATAGCAGTCCACAGTGCCCTCTGAAAGTATTGGAACAGCAAGGTCAGTTCTATTGTTTTTGTTATACATTTGGGTTTAAGATCAAAAGATAAATGAGACAACAAATGAGAATTTCCTCATATTTACATCTATATGTATTAAACAACGTTGAACATAGCGCCTTTCTTTGAGCCCACCCATTTTTTCAACTAATCAAAAATATGCCCTGTTAAATTGATTGATTTAAAGAATTAATAGGTCTGAATATCTACTCTTGGTTTGAGCCCTAGGCAGACTGCATTTGTTGTTGAAAAGGATAAACCAACATAAAAACTAGACAGCTGTTTATGGGAGGAAAGCAAGCAATTTTGAAGCTGAGAACAGTTGCGAAATCTATTGAAGCTATTGCACAAGCATTGGGCATAGCCAATACATTGATTTGGAATGTCCTGAAAAAGAAAGAAACCACTGGTGTACTAATAAGTAGACATGGAACGGTGTTGGATGTAAATCAGATAAGACACAAAACGCAAGGAAGACAATGTATAAGAAACAATAGATTTTATTGATTATAAACTGGATGGGGGGGTGAAGGTTTATGGAGGAGAGGGGTCAGAACCAGGATCGGAATATGTCATGTCATCAGCATGTTGGTCAGATGAGTTTTTGGGTGAAGCAGTGAAAGAGGAGTCAGTCTGCGTGGAAGCATCCACATACACCTTAGTTGGACTGATTCTGTATCTCCGAGGTGGTGGAAACAGAGAGGGAGTGCGTAGAACCTTGATTAAGAGGGCCAGATCTACAGAAAGGTGTGCAAGCTGGTATCGAGTATTCAGGTCAAATCCCAGATCCTCGAAAGAGGGAGGGGGAAAAGAGCCGACGTTCAGCTGGGGGGAAAACACAGAAAGAAGGAATGGTCATCCCATTGTAGAAAAACAGGGTGAGACCAAAGGTACACTTAGGATTGCATAGAACAGCTGAGAAAAACTGGAGGAACACACACACACTGTCACTGAGTCAGGTTACACTCGCATGTACACACACACACACAGACATGGGAGACAAGGGGGAAACCAAAAGTCTCTCTCACACACACACACACACCTAGGATAACAACGTTAGAAATATGAGGATACACTTCCAAGAGGACAAGAATGTAACCAAGAAAAACAACACTTTGGACATTGGATAGCTGTGAAAGTACATTATACCAAAGTCGATACCACGGTGTGTGTGTATTATTAAAAAAAATTTTTTTTTTAAAATTCCTTTATTTGCACATCAGAGCATTATAAAAAACCATAGTGGCAACGGTCACATAATAGGGGAAAAAAGCAATTACAATATGGATATATAATATGTAGGCAGAAAATGTTTTTTCTTTGTGATGTTCTGAAATGAGGTCTCTGCTTTCGGTGTAAAGTTTGGGGATCTCCGTATACATAAAGTAATTTCTGCTTGGTAGCTGGTATTTTGCTTATCAAACACTGTCTGACAATGACTAAAACAGTGGAGTCTACAGGTGCTAAGGTGCACTCCTAAACACACCTTATACACTGAATGCAAGCATTAGTTTAAATTCACTGACGTGGTCTCAGGCCGAAAAGATTGATTTAAAACCAGTAAAATTAAAATAATTTTTTAATCTTGTGACATTAGGCTACATTTTGCTGACAGGACATGGGCTGAATGGAGGTGCATGGTGGCCCATTAGGAGGTAGTTTAGAACACTGTAATGCGTTGGTCTTAACAAATATCAGGCTATCGCTAACATTACATGGAGCATAAAGTTAGCTGGTTTCACGGCCACGATGCCAGCTGCCTCAAACAAACATAATATAGGACCGTCTTTCAGGATAAGGATGAGAAGTTTTACAGTATGTTTGACGTTAATATGACTTGAAACTCGCTCACCTTGAATTGTTTGAAGAGATTGGGGTGCCTGTCTTTCAAGTGCTTCGCCAAATTCGAGGCGTTTCCTCCCTTTGTTTGAATTGTCCAATAACACTGGCTTCAGAGCATCAATTAGATGTCCGTTTTTATCTGCCTTGAACGCAAAGTATTTCCATATTTGACTCTTGCTTTTTTTTCCCCCTCTCAACGAGTCGAGTCACGTTTTAAGAATCTTGGTACCGAAGTATTGGTTCTCGTGACCTCTCTAGTTCTAACGTATACTTATTACATTTATTCATTTAGAAGATACTTTTATCCAAAGTGACTTACAACTGAGAAAATACAAGCAAAGCGATATATCAAGCAGGGATCAATACAAGTAGCGCTACCATACAAGATCTATTAATTGAGTTCCAGAAGAAGCAAAGTGCGCAGAGTAGAGGTGTAAGTGCAATATTTTATTTACAAATTTTTTAAAAAATTATTTTTATTTATTTTTTAAATGTATATTTTTTTAAATGGGTTGGTTAGGTGCTCACGGAAGAGGTGGGTCTTTAGCTGTTTTTTGAAGATGGTGAGAGATTATGTGGTCCGGATTGAGGTTGGAAGTTCATTCCACCACTGAGGAACAGTTAGTTTGAATGTTCTTGAAAGGGACCTTGAGCCACGCTGAGTAGGTACTACTAAGCGTCAGTCGCTAATCGATCGCAGATTACGTGAGGGAACGTAAGCCATCAGGAGAGAGTTGAGGTAGGAGGGTGTTGTTCCAGACAAGGTCTTGTAGGTGAGCATCAAGGTCTTGAATTTGATGCGAGCAGCTACAGGAATCCAGTGGAGGGAAATGAAGAGGGGTATGACATGGGTTCTCTTGGGCTGGTTGAAGATGAGGCATGCTGGGATGCAAGGGATTTGATGGAGCTGGCCGGGAGTTCCGAGAGTAGCGAGTTGCAGTAGTCCAGTTTTGAGATATGAGCCTGGACTAGTGTGGTTGATTGAGGGACAGACTAGGATAATGAGAAGCTCAGATTTTGCCAGGTTGAGCTTAAGGTTGTGTTCCCTCATCCAGACCAATGTGTCCGACAGGCAAGCAGAGATGCGTGCAGAGACAGATGTGTTGTCAGGCTGGAAGGACAAATAGAGCTGGGTGTATTCAGCATAGCAATGATATGAGAAGTCATGAGACTCAATCACCTACCCTAGAGATGTAGTGTAGATAGAAAAGAGGAGTGGACCCAGAACTGACCCCTGAGATTTAATTCATAAGTTAAGAGTCTGTTTTTTCAGTTTACAGAGAAATGCATCCAATCTAATTGGGAGAAACTTCATCATGCAGCAAGACAATGAACTAAAACACACTGCCAACTCAGTAAAGGACTTCATCAGGGGGGAAATTATATTTTAGACTGGCCAAGTCAATGCAACCAAATGTTAAGTGTCAGTCTTAAAATAAATTTAAGTAAATCGTATATTTTTGCTCCCCTAAAAATTGGGTGGTCCTGTTTTAAACTCTTTTTGAGTGGTTCTCTGACTTTTTCAGGGTGAGGCCCCCCTTGTATAGTGTGCATCCCTTTATGGCCCCCTAGAATCAATTTTACCAGGGGTCCCCAAACCCCGGGCCGTGGACCGGTACCGGTCCGTGGGTCATTTGGTACCGGGCGGCACAGAAAGAATAAATCACTTACTTTATTTCCAGTTTATTTATTATGAGTCTGAACGATGTTTTATTTTGACCGGATTCTCTCCGTTACATCCGTCTATGACTCCGCTTGTCTCGGTCACGTGATACGTTAAGCATTAGGGGGGCAGAGCGGATGTTACTCGTGTTATGATGTTGGCGTGATGTTACCAGGACGCTGCTAATAAAGTTGCGATTTCACATTGGATTCACTTTTATATTTTTTAAAAATACCCCCGTTTTTATGCTGGTCGTATAATTTTTTGTTGTATTCATCCGCCACACCTTAAAGGCCGGTCCGTGAAGATATCGCCTGATCTTAAACCGGTCCGTGGCGCAAAAAAGGTTTGGGACCGCTGAATTATACTATCTGTTGATTTGATGTACACTAGTAAATACCCAGCGCCATCTCGCAGCATCCCTAGGGAGCCACGGCCCACAGTTTGAGAACCACTGGTTTAACATATCTAGAAGTAAATATCAGGAAGTGAAAACTGAAGAAATTTGGGTTTGAGATCAGAAGAATCAGAATTTCAATGTATAGTGAAAACCATATAAATGGCTTTCTTGTTCCAATACTTTTGGGGGGGCATAGATCAAGATGTTGCTCTCTTGTACTGATGTCATGGCTGTTTTTTTTCTTTTTTCCCCCAGGTCTGAACCTACTGCTTGAGTACTCTTGTCCAAAGAATGAGGGATATTGTGGGTATCTCTGTATTCTGTGCAAGGCCAATTTTTCAGCTACTCAAAGCATCTCCCATTGCATCAGCTTTGATCATGTTTACTCATATCTGGTGAGTGCTTATGTGGGTACAAAATAAACTTTTAATGGGCTTTCATTTTATAGTTTTCAGTCTTGCATCAACAATTTGAATTCTTGAATTTTTTCTCTGCTTTTTTAGAAAGCTGCTCACCCAGCAACTTTGGACGCTCCCAAGAGCAGTTACAGTCACTTCTCCTACAGTTTCCACAAGAAGATTCTTTATCTGGCCAATCAAGCGCAGACGGTCTGCCCTCCGACAGAAATACAGGTTATACAATAGACACCGCCCCCCCCCTTATTTTTGGAATTCAGCTTTTATTGAAAGATGAACGTCCGTTTCATAGGATGTCGGGGATCAATAAAGGATGGATTTGAACAAAGATTTAAGTGCATTTGCATTGTAGGGAAACTTAGGTTTGGTGGAGTCTGACCATAAAAACACAACACAGTGGGACGGTTAAAGCCATTCCTCTGACCATAAAACAGAGTAAACATAGGGGCCCATAGGTACACGGTATAGAGCAGATAACGTTAGAATGTTCACTCACCCATGGTAGAAGTCTCGAGTAAATAAAGTGGTAATGGGGTAAGTTATAGACTCCTCAATGTAATGATGTGGAAAGTGTAAGGATTTGAGATGAAGAACTAAAATGTTGTGAAAAGTCATGTAAAGTAAGAGTAAATATCTAATGGATGTGTAGGAAAGGGCAAGAAGGAAGCGGCCTGCATGACATCTGCCCTAATAAAGATAAGAGATTACACACAGGCACAGATGAAAAGAAAACGTGCAAACACCAGATTAAAAGTTTAAGGCAAACTTGTGTATCGACAAAACATATGCAGAAGAAACATTACTTTTTTACAGTATAAGGTTTTGCAGAACACCTCACAGGGCATGTAGTCTTTTATTAACACCCAAAGGCCATTGAGTGATCCTAATGAAGGGAGAGAAGTTTTTGTTTATTGAAGAAAATATTCTAAAACAAAGCATTAGAGAGAACAGAAAAAAACAGGAAAATTCCCCTTGAGCCTCATACAGCAAAGCAGCTAAAATGGGAAGTGTGAATTCAATCCATGCATGGGAACTTGCATAACGAGGATAAGTGTGGAGACGATGTGTGATTGGTTACAGGAACCTGTAAGAAATCTACATGAAGACCTTGTAATCAGTGGGACATTGGTGCAAGTTACATCCTCGTGGCGTTCACACCTGGTACCAGCTGGTTTGTTTGCTGTCTTGCTTGACTGTTAATAAACCTACCTCATCTGAATCCAGTCTTCGTCGGTTCAGCTGTTTTGTTAATTTCAAATGCAAGATGGATCTTAATTTTATGGGTTGAATCTCTGAGCTTACACGGTCAACCTAAGTTGTGGAAGCAAAAATATCTGCAAAAGCAATTCCATGTAAAGCTAATGAAAAATGTTGAGCAGTGGGGGGAAAAGATCTCCTGGAAATGATAGGAACTTACACAGCTGGGATATGTGTGGAGAACTGTGATTGGATGTAAGCAGAAGAGGAAACGTGATTGGATCGAGGTAGTTAAGAGGAACATGCATGCACTCAAAACGCTTTACATAGTATGGGGGACGTCTCCTAAACCTCCTCAATGTAGCATCCACCTGGATGATGTGACCGCAGCCATAGTGCGCTAGAACACCTCCCACACACCAGCTATTCGTGGAGAGGAGAGAGTGATGTAGCCAATTCAAATCTGGAGATTATTAGGGGGCCTTGTATAGAAGAATATTTGTAACCAGTGGAACCTTGGTGCAAGTTGCATGTTCATGGCATTTGTTCACCAGCTGGTTTGTTTGCCGTCTTGCTTTACTGCTAATAAACCTAACTCTTCTATGGTGGCTGTGACTCAGGTGGTAGAGCGGGTTGTCCATTAATCATAGGGTTGGTGGTTCGATTCCCGGCCCACATGACTCCACATGCCAAAGTGGACTTGGACAAGACACTGAACCCTACGTTGCGCTCAATGGCAGGTTTAGCACCTTGCGTGGCAACTCTGCTAGCATTGGTGTTTGTGTGTGAATGGATGACCATTTACCATTCTGAATTCAGTCTTTGTGAACCCTGCTTTTGTTCATTTTAAGTATGATTTAGAATTTTTTTGACTAATCTTATGATTTGAATCTGTGAGCTAGCAGGGTCTGTGTAGAAAGTAGTAGAATGTCCTGCAGCATATAGAGTTGCTTATAGAGACCTTTTTCATCTCAAAACTGTAAAATTAATTCATTCAAAACTTTCAATTAATAAAATATTAACTGATCTGTTTTTATGTACATACATTATTGTGAATTTCCTTCTGGTATATCTAAAATGCAAACTACTTGTTAAATTGAAATTATTTATTATTATTATTAAGTTTAAGTACTTGATTTGAAGACACTATCTTATGTTATTTATCTATTTTTGTTGGGGGCTGTAACATTGCTGTGCTTATGTGGTTTTTCTTTTCTATTATCTTTTAGAGTGTACATCTGGATCTGGAATACTTTAAACTTGTTAAGTCCTCAAGCTATGCAAGTGGTAAGATAATACTGACATTAAGGACAGTAAATCAGGTACTGGTTGCAGTCATGATTTCAGTACTGCACTTTTCAGCTGCATAGGAAACTATATCCACAACAGAACATCTAAAACCAGGTGCAGTGCACTGATGTTGATGTGTATATAGTTTTTGATAAATTGAAGCCTCTTCTAAAGTTAAGTAGTTAAAACCAATGAAAATTGGTTGTTTGATTTACATGTTGCATGCTAGGCTTTGTACTAGCTTTTTTGACCGATTAGCATCTAATTAACTGTATTACTGTTGATGCAAAAACTCACCAGAGGCACCACCAACCAACTTCCTTCCAAGCTTTTTCTTTTCTCTATATGTTTAATTATGGGTTGTATATGACAGGGTAAAATTAAATCATAGTTACAAGGTTGTTCTTTTTTCTTCTTCGTTCCAATAGTAAATGGTTATATACAGTATCTCTCAAAAGTGAGTACACCCCTCACATTTGTACATTTTCACTTAGGGGTGTACTCACTTTTGTTGCCAGCGGTTTAGACATTAATGGCTGTGTGTTGAGTTATTTTGAGGGGACAGCAAATTTACACTGTTACACAAGCTGTACACTCACTACTTTACATTGTAGCAGAGTGTCATTTCTTCAGTGTTGTCACATGAAAAGATATCATCAAATATTTACAAAAATTTACTCACTTTTGTGTGTGTATATGTGTGTGTGTGTGTGTGTGTATATGTGTATATATATAAATATATATATATAATATACACACATATATATATATATATATACACACACACACGTACGTGTGTGTATGTATGGGTTGTGTGTGTTTTTTTTTTTTTTTTTTAAACCCCTTCCAGTTTCAATGTTTGGGCCAATATTGTTAACATTCTCCTATTAAGTTACAGTTGTTTGTCTGTGTCTGTAGCTCTGGAAAAGCTGCAAGTAATATGGAGAGAGAAAAACCAGAGTGAACTGAATTTTAATATTACACCAGGAGAACAGATCAGTAAGTCTCATGTATTATTAGTCTTCTTTAGCTAGTCTCTTTTCTTCTGAGAATGATGCACACTTCAACCTCTGCTTGACATCCTGCAGTGTTTGCTCCAGAGGATTCTAGGTCATCTGCTAGCACAGTAACCACAGACCGATCAGCAGTGCAACAAGAGGAGAAAACACAAAAGGGTATAATGGCATTCTAATCTGCTGTCACAGTTACTAACACAGTGCTACAGGCACTTTTGAATGGTTCACCATCACAGGTCTTAATGTTTGAGGTCAACATGAGCTGTTTGTTTTGGTGCACTGTAGATTCTAGTAAAGCTCATTAGTGTAAGAGTAAGGAAGTGCATAAAAAAACCATCTAGTATTTATCCTCCTCCACAGCCTTCTATGTTCAAATACCTAGCTTGACCTCAAGGTTCTGGTTAAAACCTGAAACACAGTGATGAAATATTACGAAGTGGTTGGAAGCAAAGAATAGGTTGCTCTCCAAAAAGAAACTCCATATATTATGTCTAACAAATATATAACCTACAAAACAGAATGAGTAAAAGTAACCGGGAAAAGGAGCTAGTAAAGGAATAACATTTTACTACTTTTGCCCTAGAAGGTCCTGTCACTCAAACTACAAATGATCCACCATGCAAAATTTTGTGTGTAGTAAGTACTGACATTGTCTTGTCACATACAAATAAGAATTTAAATGTTTAAACTTGTCTACCTAAAACTATATGGTGAATTTTTAGTTCATATTATTTATTACTATTATTTAAAAGTACCACCAGTTATAGTGCTGTGAAAGTGTTTGCCCAATCCTGATTTCTTCTGTTTTTGTGTATATACCATACTAAATAGTTTTGGAGCATCAAACGAAATACAACATAAAACAATGGCAACCTGAGTAAACACACAATACAGATTTTATTTTCTTTTTGAAGCAAAAGTTATCAAACATCTATTGGCCATGTGGAAATACTAATTGCCCCCTTACATTTAAAATCTGGTTGTATCATCTTTAGCAGCGATAACTGCAACCAAATGCTTCCGATAACTAGAGATCAGTCTTTCACTTACTACTTGGACTTATTCCCATGCTTTGGATCATTGTCTTGCTGCATAATCCAGTTGCGCTTGAGATTCAACTTGTGGACTGAAGACTGGACATTCTCCTTTAGAATTTTCTGGTAGAGAGCAGAATTAATGTTTCCCTCAATTGTTGCCCAGGCCCTGAAGCAGCAAAGCATCTCTACACCATCACATTACCACCACCATGCTTAACCATAGATATGTTGATCTTTTTGAGGAATTCTGTTTCATCAGTCCACAGAACATTCTTCCAAAAGGTTTGAGTCTCAACAAGGTGCGTTTTGGCAAAATTCAGATGAGCCTTAATGTTCTTCTGGGTTAGCAGTGGTCTTCACATCACCACTCTTCAAGACTCCACCATCAGAAATACACTGTGCAAAAATGGCATAGATTTGTACAGTGACCTTTATTGATGCAAGAGAGGCCTGTAGGGCTTTGATGTTGTCATTGGGTCTTTTGTGACTTGCTGGAGGAGTAATTGCTGTGCTCTTGAAGGAAATTTGGAATGTCTGCCACTTCTGAGAAGGTTCACTACTGTGCTGAGTTCTTACATTTGAAGATAATAGCTCTCACTGTGGTTTTTGGCGTCCCAGAGCCTTTAAAATAACTTTGAAATACATCAGTCTGGAAAAGGGTTACAATCACCTTCCTCATCATTTCTGGAATTTCTTTCAACTTTTGCATAGTGTTACTGGGTAAGACCTTTTAACCAACTTCATGCTGTTGATTTGTTTCAACAGGGTTTGCAGTAATCAGGCCTGGTTGTGTCTATTCCAGCTGAACCTCATTATGAATGCAGTTTCATAGATTTCGGGGATTTAGTAACTATGGGGCAAATACATTTTCACACAGGCCCAGTTAGTATTGGATAAATGTATTTATTTTTTTGGGGAGTGGGTTGGCTTAAATAAATGACATAAAAAATTGTATTTTGTGTTCACTCAGGTTGCTGGTTTTATATATATAATATAAAATATTTTTTTTAATATTTTCCCCCATTTCTGACAAATGTTGTATGAGAGCTACACAAAAACGGAAGAGATCAGGATGGGGCAAATACTGTTCTGTGGTTTGCTTGTTTGTGCTACTGAAGATTCTTCTCACCATCCCCTGGGAGTGAATTTAAAAGTGGTCTAATCCTATTGTGGAAGTGATTTTAGTCATTTTCCTGATGTCTGCCATAGGAATGTGACCAGACATTAAAGTTTATAAAAGATTACAAGCAGCATGTTAAGGGAAAGCAACACAAACAGGTGGGTTTTTTGGCTTCTGCCTTCATCCACATGCACATATTATAGGTGTACAAGGCTGTTTTTATCTATTCGTTTATACTTTTTTCCACCTCTCATCCACTCCTGCAGATGTTTACCAATACAACCACCTCATCATAATAAATTAGTAACTCTGTGTATTTAAACACAGTATGTATGTCGATGCGTATTTAAGTGCCCATTAATAATTTTCATGTTTTCAATGTTTGTGATTACAGAAACTCATTGAGCTGTTTGGACCAGGTAATACGCTAAAGAAATTTTCATTTTTACCTTAAAAGGACCTGTATCAGTTGTTTAAAACATGATCATTCTTTATAAACTGTGACCAGAAGAACCCTAGTAAGAGAAGGAGACCATTATCATTAACAATTTTTAAAGTGTGGCTTGGTGTGTAGTTTAGATTTAGTGGTTAATTTTGACTAACCCTTTCTGTATCTCTTGTTTCCTTTTCCAGGCCAGTACAGTGGTAGGTACTTTTCATTTCAGAAGATTTTTAATTTTTTTTTTTTAATGTCAGACTGAATAGTAGGTTCAAAGCAGAAGATTGCAAAGACAGTACCGTTGTTGGTGTCTCTGGTTAGGAGCCGTCTCTGAGATTAAACTGTACCAGTTCATATGGAACCGCTATGGCAAGACGTCGTTTACACCAATCATAGGTGAGCTGCATGATGAATGATGCCATGTCATTTTATGAAGTATTTTTTTTAATTATGTGCTATGCTACAAGTAAATTTACTGTCTTGTTTTATTTATTATTTAATCAGTGATTGTGATGTGTTGGATACTGCATGCATTTTCATTGAAGTCTGTTAGTCTCCTGTCCAGCAATGAAACTCTTTTGAAGTTGCTCATTAATTTTTTTTTTTTTTGGGGGGGTGGGTTTCCAGGCCTTCCATTCCTCACTGTGTTTGTACAGAGGCATAGTGTGGATTTTAAAACACCACCATTCTACCTGTGCCATGCGTGTGAGCTTAACATCCCTGTCTCCTCCACGTCTATCCACCTTACATCCACAATGCACTACCGCAATGTCTTTGTAAGCATTTCCTTTAACAAATTGTTTAGAATGGCTTGTTTAATTGTAGCAAGGCAGATGATTTTACAGTACTATTATACATCCACTTTGAGTAAAAAAAAAAACCAAAAACTATTGGTTACTTAAAACTATCTTAATAAAACTTTCTTTTTAATAGGCATACTCCAAACCAGACCTTGTTTTTCTTGAACACCGGGATTTCACCCAGGTTGCACAAGAAGAAGAACGGAGTCAGGGAAAGCAGAAGATGATCCTACAAGTAAGAAATAACTGCTCCGTGTCTGTTTGCAGTTTGGTGTAACTTGATCTATTGTTCAGACTTTCTCACATATTCAGTCCATTTTCTTACAGACAGGGTCAGCTCACAGGGCTAAGCCCCTCTGTCTTTCAAAGCTACAAATGCATCAATACAATGGCTAATTGCTGTTAATAACGATGGAGTATTTTGGACTTTTGTAAGAAGTGATACTGGGGCTGATTTCTTTTTAGCTCAGACTCTAGGTTCATGCAGGCTTTCAATGATGGTTTCAATGGGGCTGATGCGTCTCTGACACATCAGTGTTTGAGTGTATTTATAATACTCATACTTATGTGAAATACAGTCGCAGGTGTAATGAACATGAGCACGGTAAATTATTTACTTTATTAGCCTTTGTTTCATTATAGACTTGAAAAATTGGATTCAATAAAAATCGTGAGTGCTGCTGTGTATCTGTCTTAAATTGTGTGATAGTTTGCATCACATCCTTGAGACCAGCTATGCACATACATATTCACTCCTACTGACTGCAATCCCCAGGTATGTGAGCTTCCAAGTCAGCAGTTTACAGAACTCAGGACCTTGGCATATGGAAAATGTAAGAATATGAAAAGAAAAGAAACTTTCAGTCAGAGTAAAGAGATGTAACCTTTTCTACTGATTAATTCCTCTGTTTCACCTGTTCTTTCTAGTCATGGAAACAATTGGGAAGAAATCTCCAAAGCTGAGAAAATGTGTTCAAGGTTGATGCTTGTTTCAACTGGATATTATGTTTGCTTATTTCCAACTCTTATTTCTTGGGTTACTTTGTAGATGATGCACCATGTTTAATTTTATGTTGTACAGTTGAGAAGCGAGTAACACTGCAGTCATACTCCAAAGGTTGTGAAAGGAAGTCTCCACTGCTTGGTAAGTACTATTACCTAATGTGGTAGTTGTATAGTTACTCACTGTAGCAGTGAAACTCTGTACAGTTACTGGCCACTCTGCACTTGTGTTCAGTTTAGCTTCAGATGGCTGCTACTTTATCAATATCGCTACTACCATAACAGGGTCACTGCTGTATTGAGAATGATCCACCACCTTGAGAATGTTTTGTTAGCCATGGTCCTGTTGTGGTCCTTTCTATTGATAAATGGTGTAGAGAAGGACTAACAAAAAACTTTGTTTATAGCTAATGGGACACCGTCTCGAATAGTGTAACTCTCAAATGGTGTGTGTGTGTGTGTATATATACTATATATGTAATGTGTACCTGGACTTAATGTTTACTTTATCACCAGGTCTGCAGTTCATTGTGAAATATTCTACAACCCAGCATTATTACAGATGTGGTTATCTGTGCTTGCTGTGTGCTAAGAAGTTTTCAGAAAGGCATGTCATTATCCATGTTTTGAGCTTTCCTCATATGTTCGCCTATCTTGTGAGTATTTCAGATAAAAGGCAACAGATTATTGCAAATTGAGTCTATAGGGAAAGGTGTGTATGGTATATTCAGTAATACCTTGGATGTGCTTTTCTATAGAATATGGCCCATCCTGGTTCCTTGAACAAAGAGGATTCTGATCAGGTGGCTCTGATCATGGATGTGGCACAGCAGGCAGAAAAAATCACTCCTAATTTGACTTTGCGGGTGGGAACCCTTTTAATGTTTCAATTGCTGTAAAAAATATATATATATGTTCTATGTATTTTGAGCTGTGTGTGTGTTTGTTTTTAAAAGTTTTTTTGAGACCACATTTGAAGTGGTCTAAATGAGTGTTATACTGAAGTATTAAAAAGTCCCTGCTCCAACTTAACCCCATCACCCGACAACCCCAGGTTGGAGCTTGGCATGATCCAAACAGAGGGTGAAGGCCCTTCCCAACAGATGGTACCGGAGGGTGAGGACCGCCCAGTTGCTGGCTAGACACTCCTTTTCTATCGTGCTGTACTTCATCTCTTGCATGTAGAGCTTGTGGCTGATGTACAGCATGGGGTGGCCGCAACCCCCTGTCTGACGTATCTGTCTGTAAAATAAAAAGGAGGGAGAAGTAAGGAGGCTGTAAGAGTGGTCTGCTACAGAATGCAGCTTTACCCGAGTGAAAGCCTGCGGTCATGGCTCCATCCACTAGACCAGATCTGGTGCTCCTTTTTTAGTGAGATCCCTTTTTACTCAGAATAATTAAGTACTAGCTATATTTGTGAACATCCCCGTGCACACACTCGCCTTCACCAAACAGCTTTCCCCAAA
Organism: Ameiurus melas; assembly: GCA_012411365.1. NCBI lineage: Eukaryota > Metazoa > Chordata > Actinopteri > Siluriformes > Ictaluridae > Ameiurus > Ameiurus melas. The sequence continues at coordinate 16,949,821 of CM022774.1, forward strand.
GCCTCAGCTTGAACCAAGCATTGACGAATCAAAGTCTGGTTTGAGCCGAAACCACCAATGCATAGTATATACTCACTTGACCACCCCAATACACGGTATGTCCCATCTCAGTCAGGGGTGGCCTGCAGTGCGTTGGGGATCCGGATCAACACTCCCACCGCCATCACATGGCATTGGCCCTGGAGATGCCCAGGCTCCCTGCAGCTCCCAAACACCGACCCAGGCTTGAATCCCACACATGCGGCCCCAGGGAGGAGGAGGAGGGCAAGCATGGGTTCGGGCAGCTGGTTTTGGGGGAATTGGGGCCCCCATTTCTATATTGCAGGGATGGAGAAGGGTGGAGAGAGAGGGGGGCTTGCCTGTCCCTGGATACGATGCCAAATGGGCTTCTGCCTACTGGCCCGCCTCATCGAGCGACCCATTTTGGTGGCATTGGACCCACTCCTCCATCCCTTCCAGAAGTCAGGTGATGAATTGCTCCAGTACCATGAGGTCTATCACCTCTTTGGCCCTCTCAACCAGCAACCACCTCTGGCAGGTGTCTCGGAGCTTCTTGGCGAGTGTGGAAGTCCATCGACCGGAAGTGCTGATGGTGCTGTTCTGGGGATGTGGCTGACCTGTTGCAAAATTGCCGTTTCAGGTCTAGGTATTTCAGCATGTTTGAGGGAAGTGATGATCTCCACTCTTAGGAATCCATGATCGCTTCTTCCTCTGTTTTCCCAGGTTTTGGCACCATCATAACACTTTTAGGACTTTTATTCTCACACGCATGTACGCACAAGTGGCTCGGTTCCCTCATTTTTATCCTCGTCTCAGCTCACTGCAAGAGAAACACGCACTTGTTAGTAGAATTCCCTGCAGGTGCGCATTCCTTACCACTCGCCTTCCCCTGCTATAGCCTCTATTCACGAACAGGTGCTCGAGCATGCCCCTGCTTCCACAATACGAGATATAGATATGAGAACTATAGGTAATGTCTTCCATGTTTGACTAGTAAACTTGAGATTGTAAAACTTTTATCGTTGTCATGTCTTGCCGTCTTCAGGTGAATCTCGGAAGTCTTTTTTGAAACATCACTCCTTTTCCAGATTAATTAAATTTTCACATGTCAAAGGACCATTCTTCTGTCACTGAGGCAACCATTTCAATTGTTGTTCATTTATTTAACAAATATCCTATCGTTCATTTTAAGGAAGTGGACTTGAGCTTTGGAAAATTTATCGAAATTGAAAAAAACTCCTTTATGTATGGTGAGTGGTTTCTTCCTGTGAGTGAATTAGTTTTAAAAATGTTTTAATTAAATCTAGAAGTATTTTATATTAATCTTTAGACAAATGCAAAGTTTGTGGATTAGGCTATAGTGAGACCCACTGTACGTAATAAACTTTCTTTATTTTGTAGCGGTGGATGCGCTACAAGTGGTTTTTAGAAATAAAGGACTGGGAGAACTCAAACCTTCTGTTGTTCCTGGAGCAAGATTAGGTGAGTGGAGCTGTTTACTAATTTTTAATTGTATTTTAATTTTTTTTCCTGTGTCCTTTGCTAATGGATGGAGTAGAGGTGGACAGACAAATTGTGCGTAGCATCAAATCATTGGGCTACAGTCAGTTGCGCTACTAAATGCAACTATACGTTGGTTTTTATATATATATATAATATATATATATATATATATATATATATATATGTGTGTGTGTGTGTGTGTGTGTGTGTGTGAGAATATAGCTACATGGTGCCAAATAGTAGTCTAGAGTTATTACTTATTATTATCTTTTAAAATTAAGTGAAGTTACTGTTATTGCTTTTGTTTTTATCCAGTCTCCAGTTTTGAGACAAACAAGGAGCATAACGCATCAAAGTGTGAAAAACAAGGGCATACATCATCAGACTCGGACAAATTGAACGTAGATGGTAGATGCACCGATACACCTGTGCCTAAAACGGAAGAGAACATGGATTCAGAATCTCCTGATCTCCTATATACAGAACATGAAGAGCTACAGGAAACCCCACATATAACCACAACACGCATACAGCCTGCTGAACCATCATTAGCCACAACACATTCCGACTCAACATCTTCACAGCCTCCAATTACATCCTTGCCCAAAGAGCAGTCTGCGCCCCTGAAATTGGACCAGAAATCTCTGAATCAAGAAAGACTTCCTGACCACAACTCCAAAGAGGATGTTCCAACTGTAAAACATCCTCAACCTCAAGACTCGTGTGTACCTGAACAGCAGAGTGCAGAACTGGCACCAATAATTGCTTTGCAGGTGGAGGATCTGCAGACTCCTGCACAGTTTCCAGCTTACTTGAACTCTGGGACCCCAGCAGGTCTGTATAATTGGATTTTTATTTTTTTTCCATGTTTTGTATTTTTTATTTTTAGGTACTGATAATGATGGTAGATGTAATAATTCTATTAACTATGACTATTCAAGTGAATGAGTCTTTCATAAGAGCAGTATAATGTGTGCTAATTGTAATGGCACCAATATAAAGTAGAATTACTCACGAAGGTAATTAAATCCATTATTGGAATGTGCAAAACTGGCAGATGCAATGAAGAGTATTGTAATGCCACACTATTAATATTCTGGGGGGCATTAGTATCGCAGTTGCTTAGTTACTTGTTAAAGTAATTGTTTGGTTTCAGGTAACAATGAAAGCCCTAGATTAACTTTAAAGACAAACTGTATAAAAAGATAGATCATACCATTAGTGTTCACTCTTTCCTCATATAGGTTATCTATTTTCTCTCTTCCACAGTTCCGCAGACCCACTTGTCAACTTGTACTGATCTCCGGAGCTACCTGAAGACACCCAACAGACAACCTGTAATAGGTTAGTACTGCAGTGAAAATTGTCAGATGCCATATGAGCTGAAGAGGTTATTAAAATGAAAGATCAACAGTTGGTAGAAGAATAAGGAATCAGTCTAGTTAGGTTAGCAGTTTTGTGTGTGTGTATGTACGTGTGTGTGTGTGTGTATATATGTGTGTGTGTGTGTGTATGTATATATATATATATATATATATATATATATATATATATATATATATATATATATATATATATAATATATAAATAAATTTTATTATTTTATTTTTTTTCCAAACAATGTTAAGTGGGTGGAAAATGTGGAATTAAATTTATGCTTGGATGTTACGTTGAGGTAAATCCTACACACAGCAAAGCAGTTTTGCTTATCAATATGAAAAATAAAGAGATCATGCTGAAATCACCAAAATAAAACCATTGTGCACTGAGGTACTTGGAGTCCAGGCACCATTTTATAGGTAAAAAAAAAAGCTTTTTATTAAGCTTCCTTGATAACCGCATGTTTTGATGGTTAAACCAGGAAAACCCTTGTGTTAGAGGTACATGTCTTGCCCGTGTGCTTGTCTCCACAAAAAGAAACTGAGCACTAGGACAAGGTGTGAAGCTCAACACTAAATGTCTGAACTGGAGATTTCCCTCAGCCTGTGCATACATTGACGAAAGATGGTTATGGACTAATATTGCTGTGTATCCTATGTGGGGGGGGGGGTTGAAGTTCTAACTAACTTCCTATCGACTTTACAAAAAGGACGTTTGAACAGTTAAAAAAGCTGTTCCTTCTGGATCTTAAAAATTATAAAGGAGACGTATATGACTATTCACTCTGAAGGTATGTGGGCGGCCAGGACAATTACTCATGCTTTTATTCTGAGTAAGCAGAGGGTTGCCTGTAGCCCTGAGAATGATTACCGAGCAGGCACAAATATTTTGGTGAGGCATGATTTCCACAAATGCAAATCCAGAAGTTAGTCTGTGGCAATGTCCACAGTGGTTGTGTCGGTTAAGAAAACAATGAGTAAAGAGTGGAAATTGTCTTGAATGAAATGAGTTGCATGCCTCTGCATATGCATAAAATTATGATGGCGAGTTGGTTATTGGCATCCGCAACAAATATTGTATGAACAATGGAACAATGACTAAACCTCAGTAGCCACTTCTTAGTAAAAGGCCCAGGATGGTCACTTGGAGTTTGTGAAAAGGTAATTAAAAGACTATTGGGCCTTAAGAAACAACATTCTGTGGTCTGATTAAAAAGGTCAAAGTCTTTGGCTTGGACCTCAGATTTGAAGGAAGCGTCTAATACTAAAATGTCCAAAAAACACCCACGGTCAGCCTTGAACCTAGTTAAAGTCTCTGGAGACAGTGCAGCGATACTCCCCATCAACCCTGGCTGAGCTTGAGGGGTTCTGCTGAGAAGAGAAGATCCCCAAATGCAAGTGTACCAAGTTTGAAGCACCAGAATCCAGAAGACTTATGAGTGACAATTGAGCAATTACTAATATATTGTTTATATGTTAGTAATTAATAGTCTTTGTTAAAGTTTTTTCATTATGGATTTTTTTTTTCAGATTTTTTTAATTGTTTGAAAAAGGGGGCAAAAACTACCATTGGTAGGTACTGTACATGTGCATGTCATTATTTAATACAAATAACCCTCAACACAGTACCCATATATGGCATGTACGTTGTTATTCCTGAAAATGGTACTTGCATAATCCTGTTTGATGATTTTGGAAATGCATACAAATATCACCAAATTTTTGCTGAAATGTGCTTGTACCCAAAAATCCTATTTTGGACATGCACAGAACATGTTTTCATTGAATTTCATCTGTGCACAGTTTAAATCCGATATGATTTGTGCTATTATGCTATTTACATGACCACGTTATCTGGTAACATCTGACGTGGAAATGCGCTCATTTTCTTGTTGCTTATTTAATTATGCATATGCATTTTTATTGTAATGTGTATAGGTGCATGTAAAAAAAGTGAATATTATGGAAAAGTTAATTTATTTTTTCATAATTTGATTTAAAAAATTGAACCTTTTATATAGTCTAGATTTATTACTAAAGGGAAAATTCAAGCCCTTTTTTGTTGTAATCTTGATGATTACGGCTTACAACGCATGGAAATAAAAAATCCAGTATCTCAAAATATTAGAATAAAGAATTAATAATACAGAAGTATTGACCTGAGAAGAGCTCTAATCAGCCAATTAACTCAAAACACTTCTAAAGCTTTCCTGAGCCTTTAATCTCAGTCTGGTTCAGTACACACCACCACAATCACGGGGAAGATTAAAGTAAATTTTGCATTTCATTTGGAAATCAAGGTCCCAGAGTCTGGAGGAAGAGTGGAGAGGAACAGAAGCCAAGTTGTTTGAAGTCCAGTGTGAAGTTTCCACAGTCAGTGATGATTTGAGGTGTCATGTCATCTGCTGCTGTTGGTCCACTGTGTTTTCTCAAGTCAAGAGTCAATGCAGCGTCTACCAGGAGATTTTAGAGCACTTCATGCTTCCATCTGCTGACTAGCTTTATGGAGATGCTGATTTCCTTTTCCAGCAGGACCTGGCACCTGCCCACAGTGCCAAAACTACTAGTAACTGGTTTGCTGACCATGGTATTGCTGTGCTTGATTGGCTTGCCTGACCTGAACACCATAGAGAGTCTGTGAGAGACACCAGACCCAACAATACAGATGAGCTGAAGGCTGCCATTAAAGCAGCCTGGGCTTCCAGAACACCTCAGCAGTGCCACAGGCTGATTGCCTCCATGCCACGCTGCATTGATGCAGTAATTTGTGCAAAAGGAGCCCCGAAGTTTTGTGGGCATAAATGAACATACTGTTCAGAATGTTTACATTTCTGTATTATAAATTCTTTATTCTAATATTTTGAGATATTGGATTTTATGATTTCCATAAGCTGTAAGCCATAATCAACATTAAAACAAAAAAGGCTTGCAATATTTCACCTTATGTCATATCACAGCAAGCCAGTGACTACATTTCCCATCCTGCACTGTGGCATACAAACATGGCCACCATGGACTGCAATTCCCAGAACATTCTAATCACACACCTGCATCCAATATCGGACAATCACACCACAGTTTAAAAAGACTTTCTAGGTTTTTACTCTTTGTGAAGAATTAGTGTTCTCAATGTACCAAGCTATTATACCCTGTTCCTTATTTTGGTTCATGGTTCTTGATCTTTTTCTCGTTCTTGATTCTAGCCTTGCCCAGTTTATGCCTGTTTGCCAATCGCCTGACCCTTTTCCTGTTTCTTGACCTCACCATTATCTCATATTTTGGATTTGTTTGCCTCTCTCTCTCTGTTTCTCATATATTAAACTCTTATCTGCATTTGCATCCATCCTAACATTCATTACGAAGATTACGTGACAGAATATTTTGCCTCACCATGGATGCAGCAATAAGAAGGAGGAGACATCACGCCATGGTAATTAGGAACACCCTACTAAGACTCAACTCTGTCAAGCTTCCTCAGTGGGTTGCCATGGATCGCCCAGAGCAAAATGATGGATTTTTTCTCTGCCCTGAGTATTTTTTGTTTGACTGCCAATTGCATTTTTTGAGCCTGACGCACCCTAAGCCTGACCAGAGGGAGTGGCTAGGGTTCATACTCTCCTGGCTCGTTAGTCAAGCCCTCCAGTGGGCGGAGCACCAAGTTCCTGTCTGAGGTCGAAGAGACGGCCTCCCAAGTCAAGTAACTGTCCAAGGTCGAAGAGGTGACCTTTCATGCAAAATTCCAGTCTGAAACCGAAGTCATGACTAACCAGGTTCAGCTCACCCCTGAAATCGACATCAGGCCGAGTCTGCTGCCATGGACAACCAAGTCGAAGGAGGATGACGCTCTGCCTTCCTGCTCAGCTGAGGCCGTTGCTCAGTCTCCCAGTTCATGTGAAGACATTTTACCCAGATAGACCAGGACCGCCGGGGAGGGAGTATATTTTGGCGCTTTGGGAGAAGCGCCCATCGGGGGTGATCTGTCATATCACAGCAAACCAATGATCTTTCCCATCCTGCACTGCGGGCTACAAACATGGCTGCCATCGACTGATATTCCCAGAACACTTTCATTCTAATCACGCACACCTGCATCCAAGCTCACACACAATCACACGACAGTTTAACAGGACTTTCTAGGCATTCACTCTTTGCGAAGTATTCGTGTTATCACTGTACCAAACGATTTATACCCCGTTCCTCATTTTGTTTCATGGTTCTTGATCTTGTTCTCGTTTCTCATTCTCAATTCTAGCCTTGCCCAGTTTATGCCTGTTTGCCAATCGCCTGACCCTTTGCCTTTTTCTTGACCTCACTATTGTCTCGTGTTTTGGATTTGTCTGCCTCTCTCTGTCTCTTCTCTGCATTTGCATCAATCCTAGCCTTCATTAAAAGGATTACGTGACACCTTATGTGTAATGAATCTAGAATATATACACTGTTCCACATTTTGAATGATATTCCGGGGGAGGAAAAATGAACTTTTCACGATATTCAAATTTTTTGAGATGCACCTGTACCTAACGAAGCGTCGTTGTGCTGATGTTTGGTGTTTTATCTGCTTAAATGACCAAAAATGTGTTGATTTTACAAGTATTGGAATCAAGAGTATGACCTATTGTTTTAATTCCATTTTGTACACCACACAAAAGGAACATTCTACAAACTATTAAAATAAGTGCTTTATCCAACATTAAGACTCTCCTGTTGCTGCTATTATAAAATAACAGTTTGGAATAAGTTTAGTTTATTTATTTGTAAAGCACATTTAAAAATAACAGAAGTTGAATCAGAAGTGCTTTACAAGTGGTATAAAACCAGATTTAAAACAAACATTTAATAGTATAAAGTATAGTGCCTTAAGAAAATACCAGCCCACATGCCACCCCACATTTTTCCTACAAAATAGGAAAAATGTCAAAGGGAGTGAACATTTTTGCAAGGCACTGTACCAATGGACAAATGAAAATTCTACACTCTCAGACTGAATTAAAAGATAAAGAATAAAAGTGGGTCTTCAGAGAAGATTTGAACAAGGTATTAGAGGGGATATATTCCAGAGCCTGGGAGCAGTTACTGACAAAATACGAAGGAGGGACTGAAAGTAGTAGTTGACTGGATTATCGAAGAGATCTTGAGGCAGTACACAGGCCAAGGAGATCACATATGAAGTGGGGAGCAAGTCCATATAAAGATTTTTCAAATGAATAGCAGAATTTTTAAATCAGTGTGGAAATTGACTGGCAACCAGTGTAGAGACGAGGACTGAAGTAATAAGCTCATGTTTTCTTGTGCCAGTCAAAAATCTAGCTGCTGCATTTTGTAACATCTGCAAGTGATTTGATCTAAGCGATTTAATGTCAGACATTCTAACAGATTTTACAGAGAACTGATATTATTTGAATTTATAGGAAAATAAAGCTGTGTCATCAGCGTAACAGTGATATTTTAGGTTGTGTTTCTGAATGATGTGACCAAGGGGGGAAGCGCATATAGAGCAAACAAAAGAGGTCCTAAAATGGAACCCTGAGTTAACACCATAAGAGATCTGTGCATGACATGAGAAACAATTTCCTACATTAACAGAAAAAGTACTCCCCTTAAGGTATAAAGTGGCAAACCACTTTAATACAGGTCAAAGAAAACCCAGCCACATATTTTATCAAATGCTGTGCTTAAATCCAGCAGGACTAAAACTTTTGGAAAAGCCTCTTTAAAAATTTGTGAAGGCAACACATCTAAAGGACAGTTTGTGTACTTCATATTAGAAACTGTTGGATGTAAATCAGATATGAAATAAAACACAAGATAGACAATGTATAAGAAACAATTGATTTTATTGGGGCTAAACTGGACTGGTGGGAGAGTAATCAGTAGGAGAAGGGGGTTGATGGTAAGGGGGAGCGATCAGGAGAAAAGTCGGGGCTGGCAGGAGTGTAGGGAGGAGAGAGGTCAGAGCCAGGATCAGAATATGTCATCAAGTCGACAGCATGTTGGTCAGAGGAGTTGTCGGGTGAAGCAGTGAAAAAGGGATCAGTCTGTGTGGAAGCAGCCACATGTACCTTAGCTGGACAGATTCTGTATCTCAGAGGTGGTGGAAACCCAGAGGGAGTGCGTAAAACCTCAGTCAAGAGGGCCAAATCCGCAGAAACAGTTGTAAGCTGGTAGCGAGTGTTCAGGTCAAAGCCCATATCCTCAAAGGAGAGAGGAAAAAAAGAGTTGATGTTCAGCTGAGAAAAACACAGAAAAAAGGGACAGTCAAGGAAAACGGTGAAAAAAACTAAAAACACTCTTGTATGAACAGGTCATTCAGTGACCGGCTCTAGTAGACAGGAGAGACACACGTACATTGTCATTGAGGCATGTAATTCACGGAGTCAGGTTACACCCCTGGTTATAACTTACCCATGATTAAGGAAAATAAAGAGCAATACTGGCAAGCTCCTCTCTCAATGAAAGTCAGCTCAAAAATCACATGGAAAAGCAGAAGTTTTTTTTTTTTTTTTTTTTTATGAAAACCAAGCTAGGGGAAACATAAGGGGACTGGAAACTACCTGAAACTCGATTATAAGGTTCACCTGAAAAGTATAGAAGCTTTGAAATAAGCGAAGTGAAGAGACGCACATTAGCTGACATAAGGATTTTGGAAATCATCCAAAACTCCAGTATATTGGTATCAGGAAAAACCACTGGCTTTATTCATCACCTTGTGACCTAAGGGGGGAAACTGAGTCCAAGGTAGCAATGCAAATACTGTTAAAAAGACCCAACAAATTCATCAGGATTGACACAAGAGGATAGAACTTTCACAGCATTTGGCAATTGACTAGATATATATAGACATTATTGAAATGACTGGAACAACAGGGTGGGTGATAAGATTTGGACATATCACATGACAGCACAGATTCAGAAACAACTGGACAATGAACAGAAATAGCATCACATGCTTCAAGGTTTGCAAAAAACAAATGAAAACACTAAAGGAAGAGTATGACACTTCTAATGTGTAGGTCCAGAAATGGATTAGACAAGATTAAGTCCACAAGATATAAAAACTCTTACCAGATAAATTATTTGAAGGACAAAGACCTAGCATTTTGTAAAGCAAATTTAACAGGGAGGTCCGTAATCCGCACTGGGTCTGACGTCGTGTGTATTGGTGAATGTTCCAGTGATGTAATATTGCTGAAATTGCCCCCCATTTCCAGTGCTTCATCTAGCATGAGAATGGTAAAACAGAGCCCAGATGGCCAGCATTTGATAATCAACAAGAGTAGACTGGAAGTTCAACGTTTGCGTCACGAGCCGCAACGAACATAGCGTGGGAAATGAGCAATGCCCAGTCTGAGACAGGTTTTATAAACTATGGTCAGCAGGTGCAATAACTAATTCCAAAGCTCTGCAGATGAGTACCGATTAAACCATTGTAGAAAAGATAATTGTGAAGAACAGCATAACCACTCTAATGGACATATCATGTATAGTGAAAAGAAACCTGTCCAAGTATAGAAAAAACACTGTCATGAGCAGTGCATCTCTATGCTCCCATCTGCATGACCAAGATAAAAACACATTAGCCTGAATACCTCAGGACCAACCAGAAACTGGTAAGAACCACTCCGAATTTGAGTGAGAACACCAGTGGGAACAGAAAAGGCTCACCAGTTACTCTGTTGGGGTCTGGAAGAGATCACAAGAGTGTACATGAGTGTGAGTACAGAACAACTAAAAAGGCTCTTCCCAGAAGTAGACTTGGCAGAGCTAAGGAAGCCTGAAAAGATAGAACTCCTCAGTCATTGGGAAGGAAAACTTGCACCACAAAGGGTTAAAATTGTAGGAGACCTACAATTGGAAAGATGGTGAGTGGGTAGGAATAAAATTGAGAAACAGAACGCACACAGTGAGAATAAAACAAAGTTTATTGAGAATTGGGAACAAAGGATTAATTTATAAACAGGGCTGGTTGGGGAATAAGCTGTGGGACGGACTGAAACTGAGAAAGTCATCAGAACTGTCAGTTAACAGTGTGGGGCTGTTAGGGCTAGACTCGTATGAAAAAATGCATACTGTAGGCTTCTGTTTGAGTAGACATGTGGACCATAGTTACAGCTGGAACTACGCAGTACAGTGTAGGTGATGGGAAGGCTGAAGGTGTAGGAGAAGAACAAAGCCAATCAAACAGAGCCATAACATCTATGGCCAGATGGGCCAATTGATGAATGAGATGCTGCTCCAGACCGGCAAAGTTAAACAGATGCTGGAATAGAGTAAGTGGACACTTGCTAGCTGACAAAGAGAACACATCAGCACACTATACTCATATTTTAGTTGAACCTTGTAGTTACAAATATACTGTATTATGCCTAAGCTAAAGAGAACTAACAGTACCTTTACCTTAAACGTGACTAACAAAATAAAATATGACCACATGCAGTTGTTGATATATGTAGCATTTAGATAAAGTTGTAACTCCCCCATAATAAAATAATATACCAAAAATAAATCCAACACGGCAAGAACGGTTAGATCCTCACAGCATGGTGGTCAGGAGGGGAATGCCGGTGTGGGAGTTGGGTTTTTTTTTTTTAATGTCCAAGGAGGGTGACAGGAAGATTATGGGATTTCAAAATGTTGGAACTGGATTTTAAGGGTATTTCTAAAGAATGAACATGGATTTGAAGGGTATTTCCAAATAATCATAATGGGTTTTAAGGGAATTTAAAATAGAGAAAAACATAACGTAATGGGAAATTCTAGAAGAATTGGTGGAATTAAGAGAAGGGGCGTAGACCAGAAACACTGAACTATATAAAAGGAGAAGGAACACTTGTCAGATCACTTTGGGACATCTCACTGTTTGGATCTTGTAATGCTACCTGGACAAAAAATGGATTTTGCTTTCTCATCAAAAGTCAGGCTTTATTTGAACATTAAGTTTAGAATAATTACTTGTTTATTTGAAAATGGCACTCGGCACCCCAAGTCGTTTTATATACGACAGGTGGAGCTCAACCGGACTTGTTTGAGGCAGTAAGCATGACCACATACAAGTCTGAGAACTGCTGTGGTCGGGTACGAGGAAGTCCTCAGAGGACGTGAACGACTATGACTCTCCAAGCTCCTCAAGGAAACAAAATGGCCTGCTATCTACAGTGGTGTGAAAAAGTGTTTGCCCCCTTCCTCATTTCCTGTTCCTTTGCATGTTTGTCACACTTAAGTTTTTCGGAACATCAAACCAATTTAAACAATAGTCAAGGACAACACAAGTAAACACAAAATGCAATTTGTAAATGAAGGTGTTTATTATTAAAGGTGAAAAAAAATCCAAAACATCATGGCCCTGTGTGAAAAAGTGATTGCCCCCCTTGTTAAAACATACTATAACTGTGGTTGTCCACACCTGAGTTCAATTTCTCTAGCCACACCCAGGCCTGATTATTGCCACACCTGTTCACAATCAAGGCATCACTTAAATAGGAGCTGCTTGACACAGTAAGGTCCACCAGACGATCCTTAAAAGCTACACATCATGCCGAGACCCAAAGAAATTCAGGAACAATTGAGAAAGAAAGTAATTGAGATCTATCAGTCTGGAAAGGGTTATAAAGCCATTTCCAAAGCTTTGGGAATCCAGCGAACCACAGTGAGAGCCATTATCCACAAATGGCGAAGACATGGAACAGTGGTGAACCTTCCCAGGAGTGGCCGGCCACCCAAAATTACCCCAAGAGCGCAGCGACGACTCATCCAAGAGGTCACAAAAGACCCCACAACAACGTCCAAAGAACTGCAGGCCTCACTTGCCTCAGTTAAGGTCAGCGTTCATGCCTCCACCATCAGGAAAAGACTGGGCAAAAATGGCCTGCATGGCAGAGTTCCAAGGAGAAAACCACTGCTGAGCAAAATGAACATCAAAGCTCGTCTCAATTTCTCCACAACACATCTTGATGATCCCCAAAGACTTTTGGGACAACATTCTGTGGACCCGATGAGACAAAATTGAACTCTTTGGAAGGTGTGTGTCCAAGTATATCTCGCGCGTAGAAGGAACACTGCATTTCATAAAAAGAACATTATACCAACAGTAAAATATGGTGGTGGTAGTGTGATGGTCTGGGGCTGTTTTGCTGCTTCAGGACCTGGAAGACTTGCCGTGATAAAAGGAACTATGAATTCTGCTGTCTACCAAGAGATCCTGAAGGAGAATGTCCGACCATCTGTTCGTGTACTCAAGCTGAAACGAACTTGGGTTCTGCAGCAGGACAATGATCCTAAACACACCAGCAAGTCCACAACTGAATGGCTGAAGAAAAACAAAATGAAGACTTTGGAGTGGCCTAGTCAAAGTCCTGACCTGAATCCTATTGAGATGTTGTGGTATGACCTTAAAAAGGCCGTTCATGCTCGAAAACCCTCTAATGTGACTGAATTAGGACAATTCTGCAAAGATGAGTGGGCCAAAATTCCTCCAGGACGCTGTAAAAGCCTCATTGCACGTTATCGCAAACGCTTGGTTGCAGTTGTTGCTGCTAAGGGTGGCCCAACCAGTTATTAGGTTTAGGGGGCAATCACTTTTTCACACAGGGCCATGATGGTTTGGATTTTTTTTTACCTTTAATAATAAACACCTTCTTTTACAAATTGCGTTTTGTGTTTACTTGTGTTGTCCTTGACTATTGTTTAAATTGGTTTGATGTTCCGAAACATTTAAGTGTGACAAACATACAAAGGAACAGGAAATGAGGAAGGGGGCAAACACTTTTTCACACCACTGTACACTCCTCAAATTCACAATATGGTTAAGAGCGGTGCAGCAGTGAAACTTACAAAGGAAGCACTTGACAAGTGGAAAGGTCCAGTCTGGTACGCAAGTCACTTAGTAGCAAAAAACCCACATTCAGTTAGCACGCCTGTGTGTCTCGTGTGGAATAGCAGCCAGATGTTCAAGGGGCTGAGTATGAACGACCTCCTGCTGAAAGGACCTGATGTGTTGAATCCTATCAGAGCCATCCTACTCGGGTTCAGGAAAGGGGTGTTCGGAGCTTTGGGAGACATCAGAAAGATGTATAATTTGGTGTGGCTAGAAGAACAAGAACTGCATCTCCATAGATTTCTCTGGAGGGATACACCAGAGGGGAAAATGGAGGAGTACGCCATAATCAAAGTTAACATTGGAGATCGTCCGGCTGGGCGTATCACATAGTTGGTGATGCAGGAAACAGCTGGTCTAGCAGCTTTCGCTCACCTGATGGAGGGGCAAAGAGTCCTACTAGAAGACAGTTACCTCGATGACATCCTCACATCTCATAATGATCATAGGAAACTGGTTTAGATAGTGAAGGGACTTGAAGAAATCCTGAAAGTGGGTGGATTCTTACTGAAGGCATGGGTCTTGTCTGGTCAAAGTGGGAGGTCCATCCATCCATCTTCTACCACTTATTCCTACGTCAGTGTCGCGGGGAACCTGGAGCCTATCCCAGGAAGGCGGGGTACAAAGTGGCAGGTCTGGATCCGAAAGGATAAACTGTCTTCAAGCCTGAGTCATGAGAAAACAGTCATACTTCCTAACCAGCTGAGTGAAGAGGACAATAAAGCCCTGGGAATTGGATAATTGGCAGAGGAGGACAGGTTGTATGTCATGGCTTCTGTCAATTTTTCCAAAAGGAAAAAACAAGTTGAAAACCGAAGGATCTACTTGAAGAGGGGGTAAGACTGAAGACACCAAATCCATTGACCAGAAGGTTTCTCTTGAGTCAGGTGGCAGGACTTTACGACCCAATCAGTCTTGTTACATAAGTATGATTCTACTCAGGAAAGCAGTCCAGGAAGCTGGAAGTAGATATCTAACAAGGCATATGTGGGGCAAAACGCTCTTAAATGTGCGACTCCAGAAAGTCAAGTTCCACAGAAGTCCTACACCTGTCAATTGGAGAGGAAAGCCATGGGGAGTCATGTTCTCAGATGGGAGTGAAAAATCTATGGAGCATTATTATAGTGGTTGTTGGACTAGTTGAGTCTAAAGCCAAACTAACGGCACTAGAATTGAAGAGGATCCCGTAAAGGCCGAAGTCTGCTGCACAGTCTTTGTAACACATCTCAGGAAATACTTTGAAAAGCATGGATGGATCAAAATAGAAAAGTGGTTCCATCTTGTGGATAGTCAAATAGTACTGGGAGCTATCCAGCGTGACCGCTGTGGATACCATACTTTCTTCACAAATAGGATTGGAGTGATTCAGAAGAAAGGAGTGACTAGTGACTGGTGGTGGATTCCAGGGAATCTGAACATTGCAGATATCATGTGAGGGGCAAGCTCTAAAGATCTTAATGAAGATTCCATGTGGCAGAATGGACAGGTAAAAAATGGTCAGTGGAGGAAAAGCACTGAAGAGGTGGAAGCATCATTACCTGAGGAGTCATTTCGTCTGGAAATGCTGAGCAAACTGCTCGCTGAAGGATTGGTGGACATTGGTCAACCTCTCAGAGTCATTGGCTGAGTGTACCATAGATTGAGGAAATGGACTGAGTCAAGAAACAAATATTCAGCACATGGAAAACAAGATCCAAAAGGAATTAGTGAGCATGTGCTAACTGTGAAAGAAAGAGAGGACGCTTTGAAGGCACTCTTTCTAGTGGCTTAAAGAAGTACGATATTTCCTGAGACCACAATGCAGAATGGCTGTATTCAAAGAAGAAAACCACAGACTTCTTGTGTGCAGTGGAAGATATGAAGCCTTTGGAAAGGAGAGGATTACCATTCTAATATTACCCATGGAAGCAAGAGCATCATTGCTATTGGCTCATAACGTACATGATGCAAACCATGCGGAGATTGCTGGAACTCTTCAGAGGATGAGAAAAGTAGCATGGCTAGTAAACGGTTGGAGGTTGTCCAAAAGAGTGGTGGAAAGTTATGTAATTTGCAGAAAAGCAAGAGCAAAGAGGTGCAAGCAGATCATGAGCGATCTCCCACCTGAAAGAATTGGACTAGCTGTATCTTTTAAGTTTGTAACAGTAGAGCTATTTGGTCCCTATGAAGGAGGGACAGTTGTTTGGGTTTTTTTGTTTGTTTTGTTAGTGCGAGTGAAGGTCTAGAGGATTGTGTATTGTTGCATGGCTTCAATGACTATTTACACAGATGATGTTAGCAAATCAATCCACTGAGGGTTTCTTGTCCCAAGAAAGTGTGGTTAGATCAAGGCTCAAACTTCATAGGAGCGCAGGAGCCTTAAAGGATCTCTGAGTTTTTCTGGAAAAAGTAGGTGAACCAGAGTTTGAAGAGGAAGCTGGATAGA
This sequence comes from Ameiurus melas, assembly GCA_012411365.1. NCBI lineage: Eukaryota > Metazoa > Chordata > Actinopteri > Siluriformes > Ictaluridae > Ameiurus > Ameiurus melas. The sequence goes on from CM022774.1 coordinate 16,965,998, forward strand.
CATGTAACCGAGTGGTCCTGGAATTTTTCATTCAGCGAGCTTACCTCATATGAATAATAAGAGCAAGTCCAAGAGGAGATTCAGGCGATTTTTATTTGGCAGGAGGAAGGTTTTAGAATGGTCAATCACCAGGCCTAAATCCAGTTGAGCATGCAGGAGACTGAAGGGAGAAACACCCCAAAACCAACAACTGAAAGAAGCCGCAGTACAAGCCTGTTAAACAACACAAAAGAAGAATACAACAGTTTAGTGATGTCACTGGTATTTACATGAAGACTGTCTGTTCCTATACTTTTGCTCACCTAAATATTGGGTGGTCTGCCACCAAAGGTGCCATGTTTTAAATGGTTTAACACATCTATATGTAAATATCAGGAAATGAAAGCTGAAATTCTGATCCATCATCTCATTCATCATTTGATCTCAAACCCAAATGTTGTCAATGTATAGTGAAAACAATAGAATTGGTCTTGCTGTTCCTATACTTTCAGATGGGACTGTATAGTAAATATTGGATAGTGGCATTGCAAGTTACTGTAAGGTTACCAAAATTGCTAAAAACTAAAAATTACCTAGCCATATCATATTGTACCTACATTTTGTGGATTTTGCACAGAAATATTAGCATAGCTACCTTGTATTGATTTTTCACTCTAAATAAACAGTGGTAGAAAACCTGTCAAGTTAGCTGGCTATTGTTGACTATGGAATGGCGAGGCCAATTCTTTGGTTTTATTATACACTGAAGACATTTGGGTTTGAGATCAACATATGAATGTGAAACGGTAGATCAGAAATTCAGCTTTCATTTCCTGATATTTACATCTAGAAGTGTTAAAATGTTTTTAAAAATGCCACCTTTTGTTTGAACTCACCCGTTTTTCAAATGATCAGAAATATCAGGAACATGTGACTGACTGACAGATGTTTCTTGTTGCCCAGGTGTGCCCTATTAGTTGGATTACTTGCAGTTAGTGGATTTGATTGTCTACTCTTGGTTTGAGCCCTGGATTTCACCTGCGAAGACTATATTTGTTGTTAAAAAGGATAACCCAAAATGAAGATTAGGGAGCTGTCTATGGGAGAAAATCAAGCCATTTTGAAACTGAGAAAAGAGGGAAAATCTATCACTGCCATTGCACAAGCAATGCAACAATTTGGAATATCCTGAAAAAGAAGATACCACTGGTCTATTAACAACCAAATATTTGACATTGCATTTGATGATGGTGATATTGTGAACTGTGAAGAAAACCCCCCCAAAAACAATGAGGCACTGTATAAAACCCCAAGAAACCTACTTCCCAATCAGGGGGAATGTGTCTCTTTTTCACCTGAAGGGACCATATGACTCTATTCAGGGAGAAAATTGTGGCATGTCCACTGGATTAAGGAGTTTTTCAAAGTTCTCCTTCTGTCATTCACCAATATCCCCAGTCAATCCGTAGATGATTGTGTTGTGTTCTTTTGACTGTTGTAGCCAGAGATGTTTGATTTTGCTGCAACTTTTGTTTTTATTTTTTTTCTTGGAAAACTACTTGAATTGGCAAAAATTGTTTTTTTGCACAGTCTTTCACAGTGATGATTGTTGGTAAATGCGACCTTTTAGCTGTACTCATTCAGTGCAAGTGAATCGAAAAGGGCTTTGGCTGAACGTATGTTGTGATGACATCACATGACACGTCTTGGCCCAAATCTGCGGAAAATCTCTGGTAACTGAAAAATTACAACCACCTTCTGAATATTTTGGATTTTGCTTGATTTTGTGTTAATTTCTGCAATCATGAAGTCCTAGAGGGACTTCCCAGTAGAGGTCAACACTGCTTAGCATACCTTGTGCATGGTCTCCTCCCTACTTCCTGAGGTGCAGATTTAACAGAAAATCTTTGGAACCACCTTCAAGTCTTTTTCCATGGCTTCTTATTTCCAGAGAATTTAAATCTCATGGAGGAAAACCTCTTGTCTCCAACTTTGAGGCTGTGATGTCTGCCTGAAACCTTTTTCTTATGGGTATTCCGAAGTAGGAAAGAGACCACCCCTATTAAGAAATTTAGTACCAGAGCCTTTACTGTGCGTTAAGTATATCCTAATATGAGTACATAGTTCAAAATGAACAAATAATGTTTTACCAAATTAATACAAATAAGATGTGCATAATTCTTAGAAAGTTTGCCAGGAACATTCAGAGGGCATCTGGTTGAGATTAGAGGTGTGCATTAGGACTGGGATCTCACAGGACACAAAAAAGTCACCCTGGCAAGAGAGTTTTACTTTAATGTGGGCACTAGTGCGTGATTTGAAGCTTGTGCTCAGATATGAAGCTTGCTGGGGAAAAAATAAAATAATTCATGTTCATTAAAATAAATGTACAGTGTTCATCCATCCATCATTAGGAAGTCCCTGGTCAAGGTCATTTAGGCTAATAATTTGTGTAAATCAAGACACAAATACAGATATTTGGAGCACTAAACATGCAAATAGTAGCATTATGTTATCTAAATTATACTTTACAATCTCACATGCTAACTCAGGCCCATTTCCTGCCAGCAAAGTGACATTCCAAAATCCAAATTTCATTTTAAGGTTCTGGTAGATATACATACTTGATTCTACACAAGTATAAACCTGCATGGAGAGGATTTTAATCCTTAGGGTAATCTCGTTGACTTAATGTTTGAGCCTCTGAGGGAGCACATGCAACTCCTTTTCTAATTAGGTGGAGATTGAAGAGATGTTCGAAGTCAGTGAATGGTACAAGCCATGCATTCTTAGCTTAAGTGTTTATATAGGATTAAAAGAATCTGCCTACTAACCACTATTTGTAGTATACTATATGATATGTAGATACCTGACCAACATTGCATCATGTGCTTGTTGAACATCCCATCCGAACATCCCATAAGTTGGTCCCACGTTTGCTGCTCAAACAGCCTCCACTCTTTTGGGAAGGCTTTCCACTAGATTGTGGATGAAACATGGCTGTGGGAATATCCCCATGCAGCCAGAAGAGCATTTGAGTCATACATGATTTATTTCATGATTCAAAAATAATTTTTGTTTACGTATTTATTTATTCATTTTTAGATTTACCATGCTGATATGCCCTTGTGTTTTGATGTCTTTATTATGTGTTACAGTATCTCACAAAAGTGAGTACACCCCTCACATTTTTGTAAATATTTGATGATATCTTTTCATGTGACAACACTGAAGAAATGACACTTTGCTACAATGTAAAGTAGTGAGTGTACAGCTTGTGTAACAGTGTAAATTTGCTGTCACCTCAAAATAACTCAACACACAGCCATTAATATCTAAACCGCTGGCAACAAAAGTGAGTACACCCCTAAGTGAAAATGTCCAAATTGAGCCCAATTAGCCATTTTCCCTCCCCGGTGTCATGTGACTTGTTAGTGTTACAAGGTCTCATGTGTGAATGGGGAGCAGGTGTGTTAAATTTGGTGTCCTCACTTTGACACTCCCTCATACTGGTAGTTCCAACATGGCACCTCATGGCAAAGAACTCTCTGAGGATCTGGAAAAAAAGAATTGTTGCTCTACATAAAGATGGCCTAGGCTATAAGAGGATTGCCAAGACCTGACACTGAGCTGCAGCACAGTGGTCAAGTCCATACAGCGGTTTAACAGGAAAGGTTCCACTCAGAACAGGCCTCACCGTGGTTGACCAAAGAAGTTGAGTGCACGTGTGCAGCGTCATATGCAGAGGTTGTCTTTGGGAAATAGACCTACGAGTGCACCCAGCATTGCTGCAGACGTTGAAGGGGTGAGGGGTCAGCCTGTCAGTGTTCAGACCATACGCCGCACACTGCATCAAATTGGTCTGCATGGCTGTCGTCCCAGAAGGAAGCCTCTTCTAAAAATGATGCACAAGAAAACCTGCAAACCGTTTGCTGAAGACAAGCAGACTAAGGACATGGATTACTGGAACCATGTCCTGTGGTCTGATGAGATCAAGATAAACTCATTTGGTTCAGATGGTGTCAAGTGTGTGTGGCGGCAACCAGGTGAGGAGTACAAAGACAAGTGTGTCTTGCCTACAGTCAAGCATGGTGGTGGGAGTGTCATGGTCTAGGGCTGCATGAGTGCTGCCGGCACTGGGGAGCTACAGTTCATTGACGGACCCATGAATGCCAACATGTACTGTGAAATACTGAAGCAGAGCATGATCCCTTCCCTTCAGATACTGGCCCACTTGGCCGTATTCCAGCATGATAATGTCTTTTCCTTTGCTAAAGAAGCTGAGCGTGAAGGTAATGGACTGGCCAAGCATGTCTCCAGACCTAAATCCTATTGAGCATCTGTGGGGCATCCTCAAATGGAAGGTGGAGGAGCACAAGGTCTCTAACATCCACCAGCTCCGTGATGTCCTAATGGAGGAGTGGAAGAGGACTCCAGTGGCAACCTGTGAAGCTCTGGTGAACTCCAGGCCCAGGAGGGTTAATGCAGTGCTGAAAAATAATGGTGGCCACACGAAATATTGACACTTTGGGCCCAATTTGGACATTTTCACTTAGGGGTGTACTCACTTTTGTTGCCAGCGGTTTAGACATTAATGTCTGTGTGTTGAGTTATTTTGAGGGGACAGCAAATTTACACTGTTACACAAGCTGTACACTCACTACTTTACATTGTAGCAGAGTGTCATTTCTTCAGTGTTGTCACATGAAAGGATATAATCAATATAATAAATACAGTATAATCAATATAATACTGTGTGTGTGTGTGTGTGTATATATATATATATATATATATATATATATATATATATATATGTATATATATGTGTGTGTGTGTGTATATACAGTGAGGTCTGCTTTAAACTTCTATTAAATTTAACATTATTTTCTAAGATTAAGTTTCATTTTGAGTGTTACTTATGTGTATGTGTGTGTGATTTGTTAAGGTTTAAAATCTGTGATTGAATGTTGCACCATTGGTCAACAACCATTCTACATGTGCATCACATGTGCAGAAAGATGTTCGGAGAGCTCCATAATAAGGCATATTTTAAGCCACAATCACAGACTCCAGTATCTGGCAAGTGTTACACCCACATACATAACTAAACACATTGTTCATTAAGTAGTATATTTGTATATATATTTGTAATTGTATATCTGTTTGCTGGCTTGTTTTAGAAATCTCTAGGCATTGGTATCAAGCAGGGCAACAAAAAGGTGATGACTAAATGGTTGCGAGCCCAAGCAGTAATGGTAGAGAATATGGAAGGATCTGGAGAGACAGAGGTATTGCTTGTATTTTACTTTGGGCTTGATATCACTTAGGGCATTTTATGCATTGGTCTGAATATTTGGGTCCCTTTTACTGGCATCATGAAACTTGAAATGGGAAGTAACAAGACAAGTTGAACCAGTCATGTTACTCTGCACGTGGCACCATGTAATAACGTGATGATTTTTTTTTTATTTTTGTTTTTTTTTTTTAAATAAAGTTAGTTCAGAAGGCAGTGTTATATTTAGGGTCAACTGGAATAGGCAGTTAGACTCACTACTTTCCTGTTACTGACAATTTCTTTGTCTCTGCAGACAATAAATTTGGATGCTGAAAATTACCATGAAATCTCCAGTGCACGTATCCTATCTGGTGAGCGAAAATACAGTTCATAACGCAATACTCATAACACATTTTTGTTCACAAAGCATGCTTTTCTTATAAAGCTTATAATATACGTATAAAGCATATTTATCATTACATTTATTCTTGTAAGAAACATAATACACCAAAGATAAACATTTCCTTTTTCTGTACTTGTGATTGTGGTGTTTGAAGCTTTGGGAACTCTAAGGGACTCTCTCCTCAAGCTGACATCTGAGATGAATGTTCAAAGCCCAGAGGAATCGTGCTCTGACAACTTCAAAAGTGATGAGAGCCATGGACCTGAAAGTGCATATATAAAATAAATGTGGAAAAAATTGCATATTTACAAAGTCAGTTATTGAAGAAAGGTTTTGACTGTTGTTTATGGTGTGTTATTTCTAGCATTCAAAACAGTAAAGGAAACTGAAGAAAGGGGCGGTCCATGTCCTCACCTAAATGAAACTGTGAAGTCCACAGAGCCTGACACCGAGCCTGAAACTCCTAAACAAAGTATGCAAAGTGTTAAAGACAAGACACAGAGTTCCCAGTTTATTAGATACTCCTATCTACTAATGTGCCACCTTTGGCCTTCTTAACAGCATGAATTTAAATAATGCTGGATATGTTATGCAGGAATATTGTATTATAAAAAAATTATTACAATTTTTTGCAATTGTTTTCCCAACCATTTTTTTCTATTATGTTTTATACTTTATTTTCATTTGAGCACGGCCAATTCTCACCCATCAGCCAGCTCTCTCCATCTTAAGACAGATACCAAACGGGGAGGTTGACAGCTAACATGTCCTCTGAGACACAAGGAGCCAGCCAACAACATCTTTTCGAGCTGCTACTCACTCTAAGGAGAGAGCTGTATGGCCTCTTCTACATACATGAGCATTTCTGCGTGTCATAACATCCTCCGTGGCATCACTAAGTAAATATGCATTAACACAGAAGAGGTTTATGCTTGAAGTATGACTTTGAGTCTTCATGCAGCAGCAGTGGAAACGTGAGATTTTTCACATGCTTACCTGTGTACTTCTCAAGACAGCCCTGCCTATCTAGTCGAACTGTAACAATATTAGCAATTTCGTGCATTTTCAGATCATTAAAAACCCTTGAAATCGTTGTCCATTTCAACATTTCAACTGGACCCTGCTCTGCCTAATTATTGTTATTATTGTTGTTATTGTTTTTATTATTTATAATTATTATTATTATTATTATTATTATTATTATTACTATTATTATTATTACACATCCCAGATATATTAAATATGACTTGCTGAAAATGGAGAGATAATAAACTGGCAACTCTGTGAATGTAATTACTTGTTACTTATATACTTGTTGAATTTGCTGTGGAATAAAACTGCATGATTGTGCCCGATCCAGATGATCCTGCTCGAAGTTCACCGTATTTATGGTCTTACCTCACAAGCCCAACTCGGACAGAGCCAGTAATCGGTCAGTGCTGTTCTGTCCTCCTTCACTGCTTTCTGATTACGATCAGGATTAGGGGTATTCTTGTCTAACTTTTTTTTAATTTTACTTTTAGGCTTGAGTATGATCACAGAATATCGTAATTCCAACAGCCAGAACTCCTTTCTGTGCTCCTGCTGCAAAGTAATCCTTCCTACTACTCTTTACATGGACCACCTGATTAGCACTGACCATCGCTTCAACTACATTGTGCGTTATTACACAAATATAAATATTAAGAGTGCCTGAGTCTGCCTGTCCTAAAGTGCATCCTAGAGTTGATGATCCCTTTATGTGCTGTTTCAACAGAAAAGTAAGCACCCAGAGTTCAGCATGAACACCAATAATACACAGCTCCAAAAGAAAGCACAGCTTGTACAGGACACAGAGGGATGGGGATGTCTCAAGGTTGTCATCTTATTATCATTATCCAATAATAAGGTTTTGGAGAAAAAAATATATGTATTTGTGACATGATTTTTTATTTTTTATTTTTTTAGGTGGTAGAAAAAGAAAATAAGCAGCCTCAAAAAAAGAGTAAGCATCCATCAGAAGGTAAGATTAGAATAAATGAATTACCTATAATTGGTCACCCATTGATCAAATAAATGCATTTTTTAGACTATTATTTAGAATAATCAGTTTAGAGAAGAGATGGTACAGCAAAAAAAAAGCAGTTTAAAAAACATTATGCTCATTTAAGTGCGTTTTTAAAGATGGTATATTAGTGCATGTGTGTTGTTAATGTTCACATCAACGATCAGAGTAGGGGAAAATGTCATTGATTTTGACCGTGGCATGAATGTTGGTGTATTTGTATTTACCACGGCATGCGACAAATTAAAGGAAAACCCAACATGATTTGTTTTTAAAAGATGTTCAGCCACCATGAACCACCACAACAGCTTCAGTACACCTTCACATAGGTTCTACAAGTCTCTATAACTGTACTGGAGGGATGAACACCATTCTTCAAAAATAGTCTCTCAATTGATTTTTTATGATTGTGGTAAAAAGCATTGGTGGAACTTTTCATTGCTTTTCACTTATCAAACCATTCAGCCCTTGTGTCCTGTGAATAGGGACATTGTCATCCTGGAAGAGAACACTTCCATCGAAATGATAGAAATGTTTCATCATAACAAAAAGCTCATAATTCAGAATAACTTTTCATTGATTTACAGTGACTCAAGCCATGCACAAGGGTCACAGTTTTTCCTTTAATTTGTCACCAGCCCGTGTGTGTTTTATATATATATATATATAAAAATAAATAAATAAAATATATTAGTGTAAATGCTGCATAGTAATTTTGGACATAACTGCTGAGCTGAACTAAAGCCAAGAAAATGTTCATCTAGGACAGATCCGGCCCAGCGTACAATTATATCCGGCCTGCGAGATCATTTTATATATCTTTTTTTTTAATGGCCCGGCAATATAAAGCGCCAGTAACACACGAACTACAAATCCCATAATGCAGCACAACAGGCTACCTGCGATCATTCCTGCGTCCATTGCGTCAGATCGATCAAGCGTCTGTTGATGTATAAAACCCTAATTTCAAGTTAAGCTAGCCCTCAATGGCCAAGAGAAAAGTTGATTCTGAAAACAGAGCCTTTCAAAACCGGTGGGAGGCTGGGTACATGTTTACTGACATTGCCGGTAAACCAGTGTGTCTTATTTGTTGAGCTAATGTGACTGTAATTAAGGAATATAATCTAAAACGACACTATGAGACAAAACATCAGGACAAGTTGAAAAACCTGAATGCAGAGCAGAAGCTACAGAAGTTCGAAGAGGAATCTGACATCACAACACACGTTTTTCACCAAAGCAAAATCACAAAGTGAAGCTGCTGTGAAAGCAAGTCTTATTGTGGCAAAGGAGATGGCCAAATCAGCCCGGCCATTTACCGAGGGAGAGTTTCTGAAGAGCTGCGTGATGAAAGTGTGCGACGTCTTGTGTCCAGACAAAAAGCAGGTGTTTGTAAATGTAAGCCTTAGAAGAAATACGGTTGCTGATCGGGTTTGTGAGATGGCCACTGATTTGAAAACACAGTTGACTGAAAGAGGCAAAGACTTTGTTGCATACTCCCTTGCTGTGGATGAAAGTACTCACGTAACTGATACTGCACAGCTGGTCATCTTCATTCGTGGAGTGGACTCCAGTTCGGGCGTTACAGAGGAAATATTGGACATTAAATCAATGCACAGGACAACGACAGGAAAAGAGATTTTTGAAAACATATGTCAGTGTAACCGATATGAAACTGACTTGGGACAAACTTCTTGGACTTATAAAAGATGGAGCACTGGCGATGTGCAGTGAAAAAAGTGGACTAGTGGGAAGGATGCGGTTAAAAATGCAGGAGGAGAACTGCACTGCTGAGTTTTCAGCATATCATTGTATCATACACTAGGAATCCATTTGCGGTAAAGTCCTAAAAATGTAATGAGCACTGTAACGCAAGCCATATACTTTATCAGAGCCAAAGGGTTAAATCACAGCCAATTTCAGTCTTTTATGAGGGAAATGGATTCGGAGTTTGAGATTCTGGCGACTTGCCTTATCACACAGAGGTGCGGTGGCTAAGTCGGGGAAAAGTTCTCAATATAGTTTTTGAGTTGGGCAAGGAAATCTGTCAGTTCTTGGACAGTAAAGGAAAAGACTTGTTGGATAAGATTTTTGATAGAAATAAAACACAAGGGTAATAAAATATGGAGAATGAAGATTTAGGGAGAATATAGGAAAGAACAGAGTCACGCTCTCTTCCTTACAGACAATGTCTCTTAAAAAAGTTAATTATAGCAAGGCATAGGGCCTGACCAAAAAGCGGAAGTGCAACACACACAGCACACATACCCAAGAACATGAACTCACTCACACACAGACCCAGAGTAATCAGAATGACAAAGTAATGGCTAATGATAATTTGACAAAATCATACAGTACATATGCTAATAACAATGCAGAAAAAAGCATATAGGTACCATGATAAAGTAGGAATAAGCATACAGGTGATAAATGACCTCACTCAAAGTCAGCTCAGAAATGCCAAAGAAAGCAACAACAAAAAGGAGAACTGATAGAGTAAGTGCAAACTCAACAGGTTTCAAGAGGTCTGAGGCAAAAATAGCAGGCTTGGAAAGAACATAAAAATGCATTACATCACCCATACATCACCCAGACATCACATGTAATGGTATTTTGGGCAAACCAGGGATGTGTCAACTTTATAAAAAGGGAGCCCCATTTCAGGGGACTGGGAGATCACTTTTTGAGACGTCTCAAACTGTTTGGATCTCATGTAACGAATTAAATAAATTGGACCTTCACCTTTTCTCACTCACTGGTTCCGTGTGGTGATTTAGACTTTGAGTATCTCAGCTGATGAAAGCTATTGTAAATACATTCAATATTTTCTAAATTGTTATATTGGTAAAAAGAAAGTAGGTAAAATTTGACCTACAGACTCCACACTTCTGCGGGATGAAAAGTGGAAATGTGAGTTGGCGTTTCTGGCTGACATAACTAGTCATCTCAGTGTCTTAAACCTTCAGCTCCAGGGATGGGACCGCATGATCATTTATATGTATGATGCAGTGAAGGCATTTCAAGTGAAACTGCGCTTATGGGAGACACAAATGCACCAATGCAATTTGTCTCACTTCCCCTGTTGCCAAGTAATGTTGAACCAAGTCAGTACCACGGTGTTCCCAAATGCACACTTTGCTGATAAAGTACGCACAGCGCTTTGGTGACTTTGAAGCACAAAAAAGTAATTTCTAGCTGCTTCACAAACCCATTTGCCGCCGACGTGGAAACTGCACCTGTACAGATTCAAATGGAGCTGATAGAGCTGCAGTGTAATGGGACACTAAAGACAAAGTGTGACACTGTGGGGCCCGCACAGTTCACTCGCTTCATTCCTGATGCAATGTCCCAGCTCCGTCTACATGCGGCTCGAACCTTGTGCTTGTTTGGTAGCACATATCTGTACAAAGAAAATTTAATGTTTTAATTTATTATTTTAACTTTTACTTAAAAAAAGCACCATTTTTATTTATATGTTCAGGTTTTTTTTGCAGAATGTTCATATTTTGAATTTGTATAATTTTGACAGTAGATATTTTTATGGAGAGCAATATTTAAGTTATTTAAAGTTTACTTATTTTGGAATAATATTGCATCCTGTCTGTTTCGATTCATATTTATGTTCAAAAAACATTAAGTTTTAGTCTGTTCAATAAATGTTTATCCTGTTCGGCCCGGGACCTAAAATGTGAGTTTTGGCCCCCTGTGCGATTGACACCCCTGATAGGAAGTTCCCATGTTAGCTTGCTAACTGTGGAGGGCTTAACAAGCCAAATAATGTAATATCTAATTGCAGTTAGAGTTATAGCTAAGAAGATTACTAATTAGATAGTTGGCTAAGTAACCTTCTGTTTCTTTTGTTGTTGTTGTTGTTGTTTGACTGTTTTAGTATTGTGTTTGTGGTGTATTCTTCCAGATGCTGAGAACTCTGGGCCAGATGCCAAGGCCCAGAAACTGGAGTCGTCACAAGCTGGAGGTGATGCTGGTGAGGAAAATGTGCTGAGACATGTTGAAATTCAATTGGTTTAGCACCACTGATACAACTATTAAGCAAGTAATAAAGATTGTCATATTGTTTTTAAATATGTTTTCCACAGAGCCACAGGACCATAATAGCCTTGAGCCAAAACCTACAAAACAGCAGAACAAGAAAAAAAAGAACCAACGCAATGCTGTGATTGGTCCGTACCATCTAAGATATTAACAGAAAAGAGACCAGCGTCTCATTCATACATATATATATATATATATATATACTGGTACCTTCAATACATCAGACCATTAGAATGATTCTAACATTTTGTACTCTCCCACATGAAACTGTCTTGTAGGATTGAATTTTGTTACTTGTGTGCATCATGACAAAAAGAAGCTGTTCTTCTGTGAACTCTGTTCTGTCCGAGGTCATTTAGACCACATGTCTAGTGTGACCCACAGGGAAACCTATGTGGTAGGTCATTTAAGGATCATTCTTTCTGCATTATACTTCATTACTACTGTGTCTGTAGCAAATTATGGATGACAATGTTTAACTAATGTGTGTATATGTACAGAAACATAAATTTCCTGGTTGGACTGCAAGTGACAAAAACAAGGACAAGAAGCTGCACAAGATAGCTTTGCGCTTATCAGCAGTGGAGAGAAGCACTGGGATGGAAATGAAGGTAGGAAAATGGGCTATAAAGAGCTTAATTGTTGCTTTTCTGGTATATGCTTTTAACTTTTTTTTGGGGGGTTCCCCACAGAAACTGACTGTCACTGCTAAAGTCTTTACAGCCTTACGTACTGCTCCTCTCAGTGAAGGTAGATCATAGTTGTTGTCATTCATTAGGCCAATCTTGTTTTCGATGTATTGGTATGTGAAAGCATTGGACTGACTATAATTGACTTTGCAGCCCTGAGTCAACTAAAATTGCTACAGACAAAGCCAAAAGATGGAGTGGACCTGCAAACTCCTTCTTCCCAACCTGAACCTAGCACCTTCTTAGACCGTGAACATGGTAAGAATTTGCCTGTATTGAAAACTTAAATTATCCCCAAAATTATTGAACTGATTCCCTTTATTGCATTGTTTAGTTGATGCTTTACTTTTTCTTTCTTTTTTTTCTTTTTTTTTTTTTTAAGTCATTAATTAATTACCTGAATGTTTCTGATTAAGAGCTGCAGGGACATTTTGACAAGTAATTGTGAGGAATTGTATTGGGTGGAATTGTAAAGGGATAACATATTTTGTGTCTTTGTGGTTAAATACCAACCCTGGTCCATTGGATTTAAAATATATATAATATATTTATGAATTGTTTTTGTCAGTGGTTGTTTGTGTTTGCTAATGTCCTCGTTTTCTGTTAGTGTGGTTACATTTTAAAGCTTTGTAAAGACAATTTTCTATTAATTCCATTGTGGTATATTATACTTGGTATATTAACAGAGGGAAATAAAACGCAAATCAGATGATCACGCTCCCTGATATGAGTTTAAAATACAACAATATGGAGAAACTCAACACCTCAACAAACTCAACCAGTTGGTCACTACTGCCTATCATGTGTTCTCTAGCTCAACAACTTCTCAGTGCTATGGAGTTGTCCATAAAGTATTCCATTACCACTGGGATTTTATTATTTAACTTTACTTGCTGTTAGTGTGAAGTAGTACTCCTGTTGAAGCTCTGATGTAGTGCAAGTAAGGATTGTATTCTGTTGTCTTTTAGGTACACTCATCAGTTATGGGGATCACATATGTCCTGCTGCAATTACCAACTTTTTGCAGCAGGAGAAATCCCCCCTGCTGGAGAATCGTTTAGTTCCAGGTAAGATCATTCCAGCACTAGCCATTGTGAACATACCGAAAAGAGACCAATTTTATTTATTGTTATTTTTTACTTGGAAGGAGTTAACAGCATATTAATTGTTCTCTATTTTTGTGGGGTTTTTTCTAGATGAAACTCGTAATCCTCTAAATACAGCCTACTCATGCCACACCCCTCCTATGATTTCATGCTGTCCTGTCTCATTCATTCCTCATTCATCCCCCTTTTCTACAACTTCTCCTATGACATCCTCAAAAGAGCTTCATGCTCCCTCCCACCACTCCAGACACATTTCTCCTCCACCACCACTCATTTCTTCACCATCTCCTATCCATATTCCACCTCCTCTATCCTCTCAACCTGCAAGTCAAATTCAGTATTTGTTTGTACCACATCCCCTGTATGAGCCCATATCACCTCCGTCTGCATCAGACTGCCAGGACATAACCGATGTTGCTCCTCCATATTCGTATCCTGCACCTCCTGTGTATGAACCAATATCACCTCAACATGCATCAGACTGCCAGGACATAACCGATGTTGCTCCTCCATATTCGTATCCTGCACCTCCTGTGTATGAACCCATATCACCTCAACATGCATCAGACTGCCAGGACATAACCGATGTTGCTCCTCCATATTCGTATCCTGCACCTCCTGTGTATGAACCAATATCACCTCAACATGCATCAGACTGCCAGGACATAACCGATGTTGCTCCTCCATATTCGTATCCTGCACCTCCTGTGTATGAACCCATATCACCTCAACATGCATCAGACTGCCAGGATGTAACCGATATTGCTCCTCCATATTCATCTACCCTTCCAACTCCTGTCAAAATTACTCATCACATGGAACGTGAAGAACCTCCAGATGGTAGGACACATTCATACATTCTCTCTCTTCACTTAGTTTGTCTCCATCTATGCTGTCCTCTTCTCCTAACCCTCTGTGTGCAGGATTTTGTTTCTGTGATTAAGTAGTTGATGGCCTGCAGGTAGAAACTGTTCTTCAGCCTGCTGGTTGTGGATTGAATGTTGCAGCACCGTCTGCCTGATTGTAGTCCGTTAAACAGTCTGTGTGCTGGGTGATTGTGGTCTGTGGTGATTTAGTGTGCTTTCCTCAGATATCATGTATGAAAGGCATCTTGTGAGGCTGGTAGTTTGTTGCCAATAATGAGTTCAGCTGCTCTTGCCACTCTTTGGAGGGCCTTGAATTCACGCAGGGGGCAGCTGCCAAACCAAACATTCATGCACCTAGTCAGGATGCTCTCTTTGAGGAATCTGTAGAAAATGGTCAATATTTTCAGAGAGTTGAAACTTCCTGAGCCTCTGCAGCTAGCTGGCACATGCTTCGAGGACGCTCATGGACGCCAACAGGATCTGTTGCCTTGCTTGGATTGACTGTCTTGAAAGATCTGATCACATCAGGCACAGTGATGGTTAGTGTGCAGCTGTTGCAGTTCACTGGGAGTTTTTCTGCAGGGAAGGTGTTGCTTGCCTCAAACTGAGCATAGGTGTTCTGCTCATCAGGTAGTGAGGCAGATAGTCCCCGATTGCAGATTTTCCAACCTTTGTAGTCTGTAATGGAGCATAAACCATTCTACATACGCATATCTGATCTTTAATAGTTCAACACAGTCTTGTCTCTGTGTTGTTACTTTGCAGTCCTGATGACCCTCGGTTGTACCCGGTTTTCCTGTATGACAACAGGTCCCTGAGTTGTACGCTGAGGTTTGATCTCTAAGTTTGGCCCAGACATCAGCATTAACCCGGAGTTTCTGGTTTGGGAAAGATTTGATATAGAATTTTGGAACAATCTTTTCAGTGCAGTAATGGTGTGTAATTGGTGACAGAGTTTGTGTATTCATTAATGTCTGCTGCATTCAGGAAAATCAAGAAGGACCCGGCTCCAGCCTGTAGAACGGGCTGGGGCTAACCGTTCTAACCACAACCCCTAACTATAGGGGGAGTGACGCATGCAGCCCCACCCCGCCCCGTTCTGCAGGCTGCAGCCAGGTCTATTTGCTCCAATTCGCATGCAAATCACTCTCAAAGTCCATTTTGAGTGATGATCTGATGTCTAGTAGTGTTTGGCAATCATATTGTATGATCGAGGAAGAGACATTTACAAAAAAGAAACTTAGTGTGTCCTAAATGTCATACTTTATACTTATACTATGCACTATACACTCTGCCATCTAGTGTATGAATTTTAGAAGGGTAGTATCATCTCAAATGGCACACTTTCGTTATTGTAATAACCAGAAGTATGTGCTGTTTCTTGGTGGAGGGCAAGTAGCTGCAGGGATGACGTCACATTAGCATCAGCAAATAGTTGTTTATTTTCCCCGACATAAACCATTTTCAGCAAGATCTCAAACGTTCCATCACATATCAACATATATTGTCATATCGCCCACCCCTGTATCTCTCAATATAAAGCATTAGTTTAGTATAGACATAACTTTGACTTTTGTGTAAAGCTGCTTTGATACAATGTGTATTGTGAAAAGCACCAAACAAATTAATTAGATTTGATTTGATATTCGTTCAAATTAGCTTTCTCTATATTTTTCACCCATTTTCTTTTTCCCCCAATTTGTTTTCTCTATTTTTCACCTGGTCATCCACACCCTGAATGTGAGAACCAGTAGTATAATAGGACAAGTAGATTAAAAAAAATCAACCATTGTCTAACTACAGTAGAAACTGGACAAAATAATTAATTAGTTAATCTAGAATTTATTGTACTACAATTCTGAAATTACTATAAATTGATAAACTGACAAATCCAATAACTGCAAAAACACAAAGCTGTAAACGCGGACTAGTGAGTATATTTTCCTGTTCTCCATGATGACGTTTAATGTCCCCGACAATGTCTGTAGTCCCATTTAGCATCTTATCAACCACCTTTTTCAATACACGTAAAAGCTTTTAAAAAAAATCACGAGTGGGGTATTACTGGTGGATTTTACAGTGGTGTGAAAAAGTGTTTGCCCCCTTCCTCATTTCCTGTTCCTTTGCATGTTTGTCACACTTAAGTGTTTCGGAACATCAAACCAATTTAAACAATAGTCAAGGAAAACACAAGTAAACACAAAATGCAATTTGTAAATGAAGGTGTTTATTATTAAAGGTGAAAAAAAATCCAAACCATCATGGCCCTGTGTAAAAAAGTGAAAAATAATTGCCCCCTAAACCTAATAACTGGTTGGGCCACCCTTAGCAGCAACAACTGCAACCAAGCGTTTGCGATAACGTGCAATGAGGCTTTACAGCGTCCTGGAGGAATTTTGGCCCACTCATCTTTGCAGAATTGTCCTAATTCAGTTACATTACAGGGTTTTCGAGCATGAACGGCCTTTTTAAGGTCATACCACAACATCTCAATAGGATTCAGGTCAGGACTTTGGCTAGGGCCACTCCAAAGTCTTCATTTTGTTTTTCTTCAGCCATTCGGTGGTGGACTTGCTGGTGTGTTTAGGATCATTGTCCTGCTGCAGAACCCAAGTTCGTTTCAGCTTGAGTACACGAACAGATGGCGGGCCATTCTCCTTCAGGATCTCTTGGTAGACAGCAGAATTCATAGTTCCTTTTATCACGGCAAGTCTTCCAGGTCCTGAAGCAGCAAAACAGCCCCAGACCATCACACTACCACCACCATATTTTACTGTTGGTATAATGTTCTTTTTATGAAATGCAGTGTTCCTTCTACGCCAGATATACTTGGACACACACCTTCCAAAGAGTTCCACTTTTGTCTCATTGATCCACAGAATGTTGTCCCAAAAGTCTTGGGGATCATCAAGATGTATTGTGGAGAAATTGAGACGAGCTTTGATGTTCTTTTTGCTCAGCAGTGGTTTTCTCCTTGGAACTCTGCCATGCAGGCCATTTTTGCCCAGTCTTTTCCTGATGGTGGAGGCATGAACACTGACCTTAACTGAAGGCAAGTGAGGCCTGCAGTTCTTTGGGACGTTGTTGTGGGGTCTTTTGTGACCTCTTGGATGAGTCGTCGCTGCGCTCTTGGGGTAATTTTGGGCGGCCGGCCACTCCTGGGAAGGTTCACCACTGTTCCATGTCTTCGCCATTTGTGGATAATGGCTCTCACTGTGGTTCGCTGGATTCCCAAAGCTTTGGAAATGGCTTTATAACCCTTTCCAGATTGATAGATCTCAATTACTTTCTTTCTCAATTGTTCCTGAATTTCTTTGGGTCTCGGCATGATGTGTAGCTTTTAAGGATATTCTGGTGGACCTTACTGTGTCAAGCAGCTCCTATTTAAGTGATGCCTTGATTGTGAACAGGTGTGGCAATAATCAGGCCTGGGTGTGGCTAGAGAAATTGAACTCAGGTGTGGACAACCACAGTTATAGTATGTTTTAACAAGGGGGGCAATCACTTTTTCACACAGGGCCATGATGGTTTGGATTTTTTTTCACCTTTAATAATAAACAACTTCATTTACAAATTGCATTTTGTGTTTACTTGTGTTGTCCTTGACTATTGTTTAAATTGGTTTGATGTTCCGAAACACTTAAGTGTGACAAACATGCAAAGGAACAGGAAATGAGGAAGGGGGCAAACACTTTTTCACACCACTGTATGTGGTAGAATAAAGCGTGAAAATATTTTGAGCTTGTGTTCACCACAGACCTTATTTCAGGCTTTTAACCAAAATCCCATGCAAAAAAACCCAGTGACATCTGGACGATGGAAGCAGAAAGACTAAAACGCTAACTCGTTTCCGGGTTTTGGCATTACAAAATGACGTCATCCCTGCACCACTCTATTATGTCAAACGCATGTAATAGCGCTGGCATTAGCAAAATAGCCGAACAGATTTTTAAAAAAAATTAATTACTACATTTTACTGTTGATATAAATGTTTTCCTTTTATGCCCAGCAAGGCCTCAGTCACAGTCAGGCAGAGGTGTAATTGTCTCCGCAGGCGAATTTTGCACATAAAGTGTACATATTACTTTTTATATATATATATATATATATATATATATATATATATATATATATATATATATATATATATATATATATATATATACACACACACACACATATACACACACACACACACACACACACACAACAGATAAGAAAGTACACATTAAATAGAATAGAAAAATAGAATTAGGAAATTGTGGGATCAATAAAGTTTCTCTCATCTTACTTATCCAATTTAAAATTAGCATAATTGGTTGTGCTTATGGCTGCTGGTAAGTCTGTATCTGAACCTGATATGGCCCCACCCCATCCGTTATGTAAAGAAACCCGCGACCGTTGAGTGCATGACGTATTCATCATTCCATTTAGTTCTGTGTGGTCTCCTGTAGCTCTGTGTTGTTTATGTAGCACCGTTTTGTACCAACTGTATATGGTTGAAATGGCGATAAAGCCACTTAAACTTGATATTGTGCTAAAATATCCATGCTAATAATTGTTATATTTATCATTTAAATTATGCTTTGAGGCATAGACAGGCACGCTTTATTTAGCCCTATTTTGAGGGGATTCGTTTTCCGGACATATGGCTGTAAAGTAAATGCTACTATGGACACCTGTGATATTTATCGTCAATTCGCACGGAATTGCAGAAATTGCAGGGATGGGCGTGTCTTTATCGTTTATGCTGACAGCCCATCACATCAGCCCCGTGTGTCATGCGTAACGTGGTGCTGCACCTCAGAATTTGATAATACAGCATCACGGCACTGATAAAGCAAAAGAAACGCCACAACTGGACGAGAGCTGAAACTTTGTTTAGTTTCAGTTTGGGTAGAACGACATTATGAAACGCTGTTTAAACAAATGATACGTAATCCTTGTTTGCGAGGGGGTTTTTCGAAGAAGTTTGCGATAAAGGTCCCTCTGTCAAAGTGCCATTTGGCGACGGAACTTAAATGTCGAGAATGAATCGACTACCTAAAAAAAAAAATAGTGCGCATTCGCACGTGATTAGTTTAACCTGGGGTATTTTTAAAGGCCGTTTTATAGAATGTAAGTGATGCTGCAATCTTCACGGGCATGGGAACGCGCAGTCCGGAAGAATATCTGGCATGACCGGTTCACACAGGATTATCCCTTATAAATCTGTTCCCATCCGAATAGCCCTTTTCACAGTTCTGTAAATATTCCTAGTGGGGGAAATGCCATTAGTGATCTCTAATTCATCATTCATCATTGTTCTAGTTGCAGGTCCTGCTCATCCTGAAACAGGGCCAGGTGCCTCAACTTCATATGCAGAGTCCAAAGGTGCTAGTGGTTCGAAGCTCAGTAAGTCTGCATTTCACTGCTATGCTATGTGCAGCCACTTCAGTAAGTCTGAATGTATTCAAACAGGCGTGGTTAATTAATTAGGGGTCCCATTAATATGGTTTAGAATACTGAGCTGACTATGCCAGTGATGTTTTGTTTCCTTAGGCACAGTCTCATACCTTCCCTGTATATGTATCTGCTCTTTATGCTCTCTCTTCTCCAAACCTTATTCCTCCCCTTCTCCAAAGTCCAAATGATTTCAGTAATTCGAACCAGAATGTATTAATAATGTTAATGTTCTAACTGATGTTTAATGGACACGAGTAAGTATTTACTTTCTGATTAAATTCGAATGTTGTGTCTGTATGTTCAGCATATCGCCAGTCCGTCCTGAGAAATGAAAGCGAACTTGGACATGACACTACACCATCAAAAAATTACTATTTTCCAAACCTACCCACAGGTTTGTCACTTTTTTCAGATCCTTAGCATTTCCAGTAGCCTGCGCAGTTTATGCATACAAGCATCAGCTTTATTTCCATTATTTCAGATTTATTGAATGGTGTATACTAGCGCTGCAACTAACGACTATTTTCATAATCGATTTAATTTATTTTTAAAATTAATCAGATGGGGGCAAACTTTCAGGTTAGTTAAAAATAAATGTGTTCCATTTGAGATGATATTACCTTTCTAAAATTCATACACTAGACCAGTGGTTCTCAACCTTTTGTGAGCTTTGGACCCCTAGAGAATTTCGAACAATCCACAAGGAGCCCCCTCACTCCACAACAATTATAGGATATATGTTAGTCATTTTTATATATACGTTGCTTTATTTTATTAATATTTAACATTAATAATATTAACATTAAAATTGAATCATAAACATTCAATCCTTTGTTTATTTTATCCACTTAACACTTGAACTTGTCTACCACTCGGGTTTTTGCAAATTATCATTTCATTTGGAAATAAATGTAAAATAAATCCATCAATGAACGATCATCAGCTCAACTAATGTGATATTTGCGACTAACCAAATCGGTCAATTTTAAAACCTCCCATTTGAATGTTTTGATACATATATATTATTTAAACGTTTTTAATACTTTCCTGCGCACCCCTTGCAATTACACCACTGACCACTAAGGTCAGTTTTTACATTCCCCAAAAACACCCCACCCCCCTCCCCAGGAGCGTGTTTTCGGTACATAAGTAGCGTAATGAGTAAATGTACCGCACACGGACCAACTAATCGATAATGAGATTCGTTGAAAACGTTTTTCAATCAATTATTGTCGATTTAATCTATTAGTTGTTGCAGCTCTAGCGTTTACTGACTTTTCTTAACACAGTGCTGGGACAGAGTCACGCCTCCTGGTTTCTCCATGTGAAGGGACTTCCTAACACAGTTCCAATTATAGGTACGTGTGCATGAATCTTTTAATTAGTGTTCCATTATGTCTGTGGGGAATTTTTTTGTGTGTGTGAAATTTACTTTATTTGTGTTTGCAGGTCTGTCTAATATATTGGAGTGCCGAGGTACTTCACAGCCAACGTTTTTCCTGTGTCTAAACTGTGCTGAGAGTGTTAGCAACAAGAACTTTTGTGACCATATGACCAGTGAACGGCACCAGCACTTGTCCATTGTGAGTTCAAGAGTCTTTATATTCACATTAGGCTTTATTCAGGCTCACCGACTGCATCAATATTTTTTTATCATTGATATCAATGATTTTAGTATTTTGCTTTGTCGTTTGAATAAAATAATGTTGTTTTTGTTAATTAGATGCACCCTCCTAATTTCTCCTCTCCTTTGGTCCTGTTCATAAATTTGGTCTTCAAGATGAGCAATGTCTCTGAATATCATATCCTCTGTGGGGGTGGGGGGAACCGTTTGTGTACTTTAAGGGTATGATACAATTAGTTAATTTATTATTTAATTGATAAAAGGGCAACTTTATGAATAGTGCTCAAGTGAGTAGTTACGTCTGAGGTATTAAATCTTCACTATGAGCTTAACTCTGCTCTGAATATAGCCCTTTGTGCTTAATAAGAATATGCTCAAAGTGTTATGTTAGTTTTGCATTAAATAAGATTGCATGTGCTGTTCTTTTAGAGCACTCAGTATCATGAGCTGGTTCAGCAGTGGCAGACCATTCATCAGATGACCGTTTATGACTTGGCTCAGAAACTGGTATTGGCAGAGAAGGGGTTAGATGCTAAGGTAAGCCATCTTAGGTTAATAGCGTCTTAATCTTCTTCACACTGCTTCTTGAATGAAAATTTTATCTGATCTTCAATTTTAAGAGACGCAGAGACACACCCATCCACTGAGCACTTTATTAGGAACACCTGTACACCTTAATTTATTAATTCATACTATTATCTAATCATATGGCAGCAGTGCACCTGAAGAATCTGCAGGAATTGTGTGTCAAACATCTTGTGGAATCGAGGCATTTATTTATTTTATTTTTTTTAAGAGCAGAGGGAGGCCCTAACCAGGGCCTCCCTATGCTCTAAAGTATAGTGTATATCATTAGTATAGTGTTCCTAATAAAGTGTTTGAGTGTATATACTGCTCTGGTTCCTTTGATATAACCCCTGCAGTAACAAACTGTATTACTTTTACTGTACAACTGCATTCCTTTAACTTTCTCTGCACTAGACCATAATATAGACCTCAGCACTGTTTTTATTGAACAGGTCATCAAGCTGAACCAAAACTTGCACGAGTCTCTGCGTTCTGCAGACTTCCATGAAGGTTAGTGTGCATGTATGTGTTTGTATATGCAAGATATCACCAAAAGTATGTGGACACCTGACTATCACACTCATATGTGATTCTTCCCCAAACTGTTGCCACAATATTGGAGGTACACATTTGTCAAGAATGTCTTTGTGTACTGTAGCATTATAATTATTATAATTAATATGTAGCATTATAATTATTTTTTGCTTTCCTGTGACTAAGAGGCCCAGACCTGTTCCATCATGGTTGTGCACAGTGCGAGGTCCAGAAAGACATGATTTGCCTGGGTTGGTGCGGAAAAATTACAGTGACCCGCACAGAGTCCTGACCTCAATCCCACTGAACACCTTTTGGATTAACTGGAACGCCAATTGCATGTCAGACTTTATCACCCAACATCAGTGCCTGACCTCACTAATGCTCGTGTTGCTGAATGGGCAGAAATCCAGCCACACTCCAAAATCTAGTGTAAGGCTTTACCAGATGAATGGAGGTTATTGTAGTAGCAAAGGGGGGACTAACTTTGGAATGGAATGTTCAACAAGCACATATGAAAGTGATTGGTCAGATGTCCACATACTTTTAGTGATATAGCGTTTAGCAGAACAAAAGGTTTAATAACTAAATCTCTTAGATGGTTATGGTGTGGTAATACAAATGTGTATCATCATGTCATATGTTTATCAGCTGGTTCTGTATTTGTACATTTTAGCAATGGAAATACTACAGAGGATTTTTGGACCATGTTTGGATGAGAGCTCCCAGCCATCATGCCTTACAGGCCAGAATCGGAGAAGCAATGGTAGTTGTATAACCACAAATTACAGCCCCATAGGTGTTTCAATCATGGTCACATTTCACATGCTCATATCCTTTATGTCTTTATCTGTGCTCCAGAAATGGTGAGGTCACTACCAGAGTCTGTGGAATCCGAAAAAGAAAGAGATCATACGTCACGACAAAGCCATGACACAACAACACAAATTCAGGAAATTCACAGTAGTCAAGTACCACTCAAAGGTGATGCCATGAAAATGAAACAAACTGCCTCCTGTGATTTGGTTGTTGATTATCAATATATGAACTGATTCAGTTGTTCATGAAGATTGTTTTCCAGAATTTGATAGTGTGCAGAAAAAGCTTGGTAAAAGCAGTACAGCATGCACCAGCACACATAATCAGCTTCAGCAGAGTCAAAGCTCTCCAGAAGCCTTGCCAGAGACTGAGGCTCAAACACCACAGCTGCAGCATCAGTCTGTGGTACACACAGGACTGACAGCGGAGTCTGACAGGAGTTCACTCCACTCTCATAAGCCAATCGCTAAAAGAACAAAGGAGAACCCTGCTGTAGGTGTGTAGTCCAGTATAGCTTTCCCTAAAGCCATCCACATCTACCCTTCGTGTATAAAAATGTGATTCTTTGTTTTATTGTGCTAATGAAGGCTATCTCTTAAAAAAAAAAGTATTAATGACAAGTATGGGTCTTAGATATGAGTCATTCTGCAGTTTTGGGTACATTTCATGTCCTGTGATTTCATATTTTTCTTTAGAAATATCCTATTTTATCAATTAAGGGAAAGTATATTATAATTTTGTGGACCCTGCGTTTCAGTTTGCTTGAAATTGACTTGATTTTTTTTTAAGTGGCAGTTCTTACAATGTCATTATTTATTTATTTATTTATTTATTTTATTTTTTTTTAAATGAGTGGGTCTTGAGTTCAAAATAATGAATAAAATTTTTATTTCTAAAATCTAAATACTTAAGTTTATATATATATATATATATATATATATATATATATATATATATATATATATATATATATAAATAAATAAATATTTAATTCTTATTTACGGTATTTATTTTTTACACTTACAATAACCTATTTTCAAGGAGTATATTCTTTGACCTTTAACTATGTTGGGTACATTATAGTTTGCGATGGTTAACATTTTTGATATTAATTCCAATATTTATTCAAATTTGAGGTTCACATGATCAAGAAAATGACATGGTTGGCCTGCCTCTGAAATTGAGTCAAACTTGTGAAATCATACCTGTCAACTAAGTTACCCTTTAGCGCCATCTCTTGGGTAACATTGACCACTGATGATGATGATGATGATGATTTACTTGTCATAGATCAGTTTTTCATAATTATATCCTTTGTCAGAGGTGTGTGTGAGTGCATGAGTGTGAATCATGATGAGTAGGGATTAAGGGTTATTTCACTGATTTTACAAAGAAGATATTATTACTAGATATTATTCCTTTGCAAGTTGAAACAGAAATCTTCACAACTAATATGACTTGGGTGTCATTGTTGCTGGGTAGTGCTTTAATAGCATGTCTCTTAAAGCAATACATTTTAAAATCTGCCCATGATTTTTAATATATGTCAGCAACAGAGAAACGGCAAAGGTACAGAGCTACCCTTTGTCATGGCCAAAACCAAAAGAGATCAAACAGGAAGATGTCACATCTAGTGACTGGGAGAATCCTTAAAAAGTATTAATTACAAAAGCATGTTCTCGCTGTTTTGCATCTCTCCAAAAAGAGGAGGAGGAGGAACCCTGCTGGAGGTAATATGAAGTACAAAAGCTTATGCTTCCAATTGCAAGACTGTGTCATTCCCTATTTGAAAAGGGATGAAAACAGCTTGAAACGGTTGACAGCAGGTAAAGCCCAAACATTCACCGGGGGAAGATAAAGATACCTTATAAACCTCCACTGA
This sequence comes from Ameiurus melas, assembly GCA_012411365.1. Lineage (NCBI taxonomy): Eukaryota > Metazoa > Chordata > Actinopteri > Siluriformes > Ictaluridae > Ameiurus > Ameiurus melas. The sequence goes on from CM022774.1 coordinate 16,991,284, forward strand.
AAATTTCTCATTAAACTTTCTAATTCCAACCTCTCCTAATCCTTGTTCTGCTGCATATGTCCCTTCTTGGTAGTCAATCCTGGTGGAAAAGTTACATGCTCTCAAGTTAATTAGGAGTGTGGACTTTGAAGACATTACTGAGTCAGTAACCTGTGATCCAACCTCAAAGGATTTACACAAGTGCAAAGACCAGAAGTTTGCCATAGCAAAACAAGGTGACCTGCAGGATTACCATGCAGTCCAAATCACTCTGTGGTCGACTGAAACAGTCATCAGGGAAAATAAACATTAATGATTGCAACAGGGAAAAGGTTCCAATCAAAATCACTGTTAAGGAAAATGACAGTTCTGGTAGAGATGTTTCAAGAATAACTTGGACATCTCAACCAGCATCTATATAACATCATGTCAGTTCACCCATCTATCATGAGAAGCAAGCAACGCTCCACACAGGCATTCTTCATGTTGGTGGGACAGCGATGAAGTAAAGGCCTGCTATCCTTCTGGTGAATTATTTTAGGTTTGTTTTGTTTTTTTGTGACCGACCCTGTGCCCAATATTAGCAGAAGCGAAACTTCTTCCTCTTCAGCATAGAGCTGGTGAACCCAAGGCTTCAAAAGCAGGACATGAAACTACATTCCATTACAAGCCATGAGAAGGGAGCTGCAGATGGAGTGGGAGGACTCCTAAAGCGAACAGCAGATAAGCTCATCAGTCAAGGCCATACCATTCCTTCAGCAGAACACCTCTACAACACTTTGTAGTGTTCTAGATTCCGGAGAATCTGGTGGAAGTATTAAAAAAAAAAAAGATGCCAATCTGCCAGTCGTGCCTCTATGCGGATTCACATTGGCAAGAGGAGAAATCGTGTACTGAGAAGTCAGTTGCCCTTGCATCGCCAATGTTTTTCAGCGTCAGTGTGATAATTTGCACAACTGTAGCTTTGGGGTTCAAGAAATGTGTTTGCCAAATGGATATCTGCAAACAAAAAAATACAGTTCTTAAAATTCCTCTAAAAGAATCACTGTCAATATGACAGAATAGATGACAGATCCCTTAAATGTGTGTGTTCCTTTAAGTGTAGCGTTTAATCAGAGTAGGTAAAGGCATACAGTTTGTCTATAACATGGTTAACAAACTCACCAGAGAAAACATCTTTTCCCTTTTAATATCAAAATGGTGTTTAATGATTAAGCTTTGCAACTAGCATACATGCTACACTGCTGAAATATATAAGCTGAAACCAGTAGCTCTTTTATTGAAAAAGCATATTGTTTTTGTACTTTTTGATTGATGTGAAATGTACCCCCAGTTTTAGAATGATTCATGGCATAGATTGAGTCCAATTTATTTATTTTTAATCCTCAATGCTGTTGACTGGAAATTTGCAAATAAGTACGGATAACCTACCCTTCTAATTACAGTTAAAGCTGAAACATTTAAAGCATTAGTTCTTTCTATCAGATCTTATATTATTTTATATTTCAGACGGTCCAAATGTAACTGCCTTAGAAACTCCAGAGTCAGCCACAGAAGGTTCAAGAGAAAGAAGGCCAGCTCACATGTCTCCTCATACACCCACAATCAGACAGGAGGAAACTGGTCATGATGAAGGTAATTTAACTTTTGCATATTTTTGTTTTAACAAGTTTTTGTTAAACCCCCCCACCCAACTTAATCTCTATGTACTGTATTTGTACCATGCATGTGATTACCACAGACAAGAGTTTTGATACATTTCCATGTACTGAGAAAAATTAAATCTGTTTATTTTCTGTCAATATTCACTTACAATCCCCTCAAGGCCAATTGTTTTAGATGTAGACTGAAGACATTTGGGTTGGAGATCAGATGAATATGAATATGAGAGGAGAGTTTAGAATTTCAGCTTTTATTTCTCCATGTTTATATGTAGATGTGTTACCCAAGTGTGTTCTGTTAGATTGATTAACAGTAGATAGCTCTGAACATCTACTCTTGATTTTAGCCTTCAGTTTCAGCTGTAAAGACTGTATGTTGTTAAAAAGGATAAGCCAACGTGAAGATCAAAGAGCTGTCTATGGGAGAAAAGCAAGCCATTTTGAAGCTGAGAAGAGAGGGAAAATCAATCCGAGACAATGCACAAACATTTGGCATAGCCAGTGTGAAATCTCCAGGAAAAAGGTAGAACCCACTGGTGTTACTGAGCAACAGACACTGAATGGGTCGGCCAAGGAAAACAACAACAGCAGCTGATGACAAACATTGTTGTGGGGGTTTTTCCCTTGACTGCTCTCACAGTGATCACCAACAACCTCCACATGGCAGGGGTGAAGGTATTACAATCCACTGTTTGAAGAAGGCTTCAAGAGCAGAAATATAGAGGCCATGCCACAAAATGAAAATTGGGTGGTCTGATATAAAAGGTTCTATGTTTTATGGTATTTAACAGAAATAAAAGCTGAAATCCTAATCTCATCTCTCATCCATTCATCATTCATAAATCATTAATCTTTTGATCTTTTTTCCATGGTAATCACCCATACATTACAAATATTGTGGATCGAGATTAAGTTTACAAAATGCTGGAGTATTTCTTTAGAGTAATTTGTCCTTTATTTTCTTAGTTTACTGTGGGGTCGATATGACACCCACTTTGGAAGCAAAAAGTTCTAAAGAACCTACAGGTGAGAGAGTGCAGATAAACCGTAATCTTTTTTCAAACGTATTCAGGCTTATAATTTTCATTGTAATTTCTATACATGGCATTATTCATTTTTATTGTATTTTTTAATGTACTAGCATGTGGTTGGTTTTTAATAAATAAATAAATGGTAACTTTAATGCCTATACAGGGAATTCCCTCACGCACAGTGACTTGAAGTGTATGAACAAAATTAGAACAGAGGCAGATGCTGTGGTTGGTGAGTATTTGGTTTTACACTGTTTGTTTATAAATCTGTACCATTCCTCTGTATAATTATCTGATGTGTGTTCATGTATGTCACAGGCCTACCGGCAGTGATTGAGTGCAGAAGTGAGGGTCGGTCTTCACTGTACTTATGTGTCTCCTGCTCCAGCAAACTCGACCATGACCTCATCAACAACCACCTGATAAAGTCTGGCCACAGATATAGTTACCTGGTGAGTCTCATTGGGTTTGAGACAATAAGATTCTGTTTAGTGTTCGACTAATTAAGGCATTTTGTGGATCAAATTGGGGACGGAGTTCATAAGTGTTATTGAGTATATACTTTAGTGAAAAGATTTGTTTTCATTTATACTGAATCAACTGCTCGAATAATATAATTTATTTCACACAATACATCTTTGGCAAGCAGCAGTGCAGCTGATCATCCTTGTCATGGTGCCATCTTTGCTAACTAGCTACGTTATGTTGAAGTTAATCTTCTTAGTAAGTATTGCTATCATTAGCAAAGTTTAGTTAGCTGGCATCAATTTTCCCTATAGCTTTTTTATTCTCCTCCTGACAATACACCCTGTGATCTTTTACCCACCCGGAAATTAAAAGTTGGTAGGATTCTTGTGGCATTAAAAATGTACCAACAGTCAGTTTAAAATATCCAAATATCAATTGAAAAAATCACATAACTGAAATACTATTCAGAGTAGCAGCTTTGCAGCTGCGTGTCCTTGACTGTGAACCCAAACTGATATCACTGAGACTACACTGCATTCCACAGATAAAAGGAACATTTGTACAGTTGAAAAAGTGAGAGCTTAACAGCGCCCAGTTGAGTGTAAATTCATAATTTTAACTTAATTTTAGCTCTAACAGTTTGAGGCTGTTCTTCAAAAAACATAGGTTTACTTTTAACTCATAACTTCATTAGTATATAATTGCAGTCTTTTATAATTTTATAATGAGAATAAAACTGTCGTCTGTTCCACTTTAAAATGTAAAAGTGGAATAGAGTTGAACTATTTGGATGTGGTGCCTTTCCTTGATGCTTTTTATACTTGATGACAAATAGACCAGTTATTGTTGGTTGTTGGTTTTTTTGTTGTTGTTTTCTGTTTTTTAATCGGCTAATCGTCCAGTACAGCTTGTGTTTGAACAGACAAAATGGAAAATGCAAGTCATATAGTTTCACAGCTTAAGACACAGATTTGTGTTTTGCTTCTCTGTGTTTTCATCAGAAAAAACGTTACCCCTCTTTGTTTGAGGACTGGTCTGATTCTGATAGTAGATCTGAGAGGTCCATGAGGCTCATGAGGCTTGCTCACAAAGTGGAGATGACCAATGAGGATGAGCCCGGTGAGCTACAGGTAAATGACACACTACTCATAGTTGATTGCAGCAGTGGACCACTTAATCCTTACTCAGCTTTAGAGGTGGGCCACATAGTAGTCCTATTATTATTATTATTATTATTATTATTATTATTATTGTTGTTGTTGTTGTTGCTGGTATTGATGTGAATGTTGTTTTGTCCTGTCTATTGTAGGTGATGAACCTGAACTGTGATGACTTAAAGGAGATAAAGGGCATTCCATTTGATAAAGGTAATTGCATTGGCATTTTATCAACAGGTGATTCTTGTTTTCATGTGCTCCAGTTCTTAACATATTTCTTTCCACTTTCTCTGTTCTCTTTTCTCTTAGCCATCATGCATTTGCAGAAAATCAGAAAAGAGCAGAACCTTTGTGCTCTCAAAACTTGCATTTCTCCCAAGATGGCAAAAAGTGAGCATTCTATCATTTGTATTGTCTTTATATAAAGACACTTTATATTGTCATTTACAGAGTTTGTTTGCTTTTCTTATTTATTAATGCTTTTTTTTTTAAGTTTTGTAATGATATGGCCAGAGGTTTGAAAATATATAGTATGATTTGTGTGTATCAGAAGAAGCCCTGCCTTAAAAATCAAAAATAGGTCATGATTTACGTTTATCTTTTTAGTAGGTTTGATAAAACAGGAGAGGATTGAAACAGACGTGACAACCCAATATTCACTACAGCTACCTGAAATGAGTAAGTTATGAGACGCTTCTAATTGAACTAGTCATTTAAACATATTGGTAAAAACTCTTTTGTCTTCTTTTCTAGTTTCACAGGGACCAAGGAGAGCTGTTAAGCGCAGGGCTGTTGAACGAGATTTACCTCATAGGTTGTTTTCAGGGAAAGAACAATGCTCTGATGTCCCATCCAGTCATACGAAACAGTCTCCTGCTGCAGGGAATAACCAAGAACCGTCAGATCTCCCAGTAAAGCAAAACAAGATCTCAGGCAACGATTTAGACAGTGTTACACAGCTCCAGAAGGAGTCTTCTATTTTGACTACAGCCAATCCAATTAAATTATTATATTGTGCACCAGCCACAGTTCTAAACACTTCTAGAAGTTCTCCCATAGACTTAGACCCCAGTTCTCAGGCTTGTAAGAGAACTACTTCCATGGATGAAACTTTACTTCAAAACAGATTAAAGCAAGAATCTTCATCATCCATTTTCGAACCTCAGCAAACGGACTCCTGTCCCAGCACTAGTACCATTACTGCTCTCTCTCCCATGAAGGGCCAAGAAATTGCTCGACTGTCTGAAAAAAGACCTTTGGTGAAAAAGAGCTTAAGTGAGAATGTCTGGAATTATGAAAACCGACAGTTTAGCACTGAAACACCCAGTATGACTAATACGAACCCAGTAGCTGACTATTCTACCGAGTTTGCGGCTATGAAGCAGCAAAGCATCGTGTATTCACCGCACAATTACAATGAAGAGCTCAATCCTCACTATAACTGGAAAATTCCTGATACAATTCTGGACCCCAATCTGATTCCTCATGCTAATGCAAATGTGTTCCTTCCAATGGTCTCCAGATATGCCACAACATCCTCTGTCACCAGTCAAATGACACCTGAATATACAGTGTCTCATCAATATCCCATGTATACGCATCCGGATTACCCTTCAGTTATTGCTGTATCTAATACAATGGCAACTGATTATTTATTGCCAGAAGATGAAAGGACCATGAATTATGCAGCAGGTGCCCCAGGTGTTTCTACAAATGGTACATACTTCCCGAATGCAAACTCCGCTCCCACACCGCATACAGTTTATCAGTCTCAACAGATGTACCAGCCGATTCAGTCATTCCAGGACCCAGAGACATATCATGCCTACTATGCTTGCTGTACTTACAATCAGGGACTTCACACTAACCAAACGGCAGCAGACAGTGAAAATGTCACTTCTACACCTGCATTTGAACATGGTGTTTACCCACTGGCTAGATGGCCACAAGTAAGTCCCATTCTGAAATCCCAAACATTAATTATATATATTGGGAACTGCTTAACAAATAATTAACCATATATCTGCAATTTTTATTTTATTTTTTGTCTTGAGCCTTGAGTACATTTTTTACAATTATGTATTGAAACAAAGTGTGGATGTCATAAGTTTTGTCACGCAGGTGAGCAGGCACCCTAAGCCAGTGGTAATCAAACTTTTTCAGCGTGACCCCCCGACCCCCCTGTGTAGGGTGCACACTTTGTGGCCCCCTAGAGTCGTCACAATTTCATTTTTTTCATGCTAGGCTCTTCTGTGTTAACTTTCTCAAATAAGAGATTCTGTCCTCTATCTGAAAACATATCCATTTTAAATTGGTTTAGACTTGGGTTTTATCAGCATGTGTATAACTGTACACTAGCATGTGTCTTAATGAGCTGTGTATAATTTATTTAATTTATTAATGTCTCATTTTTATGTACATCATAGTTCAAAGGTTGACAATCCCAACTTACATACAGGTCAAATTAATTTTTAAAATAATAATTTTCTAGAATTTCTATACGCTCACCCTGGCACCATCTGGGGGGCTCCCAGGGGGCCATGGCCCCAGGTTGAGAACCACTGCCCTAAGGCATCTTTTTCTGGTGTTTTTCAGAGCCGTAAGTTTTTAGTGTTGTAAGTTATTGTAACTGGGACCTTAATTGTCTACCGCCTGTAAACTGTTGGTGTATTAAGGACTGTTCCACAGGTGCATGTGTAATAATTGTCTATGGTTTAAACATTGTTTAAAATCTTTCCAATAAAGATCTGTAAAGCTTATTTGGATTTTACAAAATTATCTTTAGAATCCAGTCTCCTGAAAAAGGGAGACTTTTTTTCTGAGTATATTTTGAGAGTTCAGGAGAGTTTAATGAAAATGTGTGGAATTCAGTGGCTGAAATGGGGTTATCAGTTTTAGAGAACTTAGTTTTAGAGTGTAATCCTGAATTATAGACAGCCTACACATGGGTATTTTTAGTGGTTGCTAATTAGTTTTTCTGTCACTCTTTTACAGAAGAAGAACTGAATAAGAAACTGCGAAAGGCCTTCACAGATGCTGCTGTGTACCAAAGTGAATAGCCAAAACAATAAGCATTAATCTTTTATTTAAAATATGACCTGCTTTTTTCAGTTCTAAGTCATTTACTATGGGTCTTATATTTCTGTTCTATACATTACTCTGAATATCTGTGTCATGGCCAGCTGTTACAATTCCATAGAATATTAATGATGCATGTGTGATGATTTGTAAAATTTACTATAATGGTATTTATTGGCCTCATGGGTCTTTCCCTTGTTTTATTAGAGATAAGACTGCTTTGATTTTTTTATTTAATTTTTTTTAATAGTTTTACCGAGACTCTTTTGAATGTATATTATTTTGAAAGGGAATACGTGTTTGGAGATTTGAATGTTTTTGTAAAACCTGGGGTTTTTGGAGGTTTTTTCTATTTTGCTGTTTTATTTTTGCAGATATGTTTTGTTAAATAAAATCTCAGAAATGTTTGTCTTATTTGGTTCATTTCAAGGCTGCATGTGCGGAGTACGTGAAGATAACCTGTAAATGCAGATACAGTGTATCTGGAAAGTATTCACAGTGCTTCACTTTTTCCACATTTTGTCATGTTACAGCCTTATTCCAAAATGGATTAAATTCATTATTTTCCTCAAAATTCTACAAACAATACCCCATAATGACAACATGAAAGACGTTTATTTGAAATCTTTGCAAATGTATTAAAAATAAACAAAAAGAGCACATGTACATAAGTATTCACAGCCTTTGCCATGACACTCAAAATTGAGCTCAGGTGCATCCTGTTTCCACTGATCATCCTTGAGATGAATCTACAACTTGATTGGAGTGCACCTGTGGTAAATTCAGTTGATTGGACATGATTTGGAAAGGCACACCTGTCTACATAAGGTCTCACAGTTAACAATGCATGTCAGAGCACAAACCAAGCCATGAAGTCCAAGGAATTGTCTGTAGACCTCCGAGACAGGATTGTTTCGAGGCACAGATCTGGGAAGGTTACAGAAACATTTCTGCAGCATTGAATGTCCCTATGAGCACAGTGGCCTCCATCATCCATAAATGGGAGAAGTTTGGAACCAGCAGGACTCTTCCTAGAGCTGGCCACCCGGCCAAACTGAGCAAATGGGGGAGAAGGGTCTTAGTGAGGGAGGTAACCAAAAACCCAATGGTCACTCTGACAGAGCTCCAGCGTGTCTCTGTGGAGAGAGAAGAACCTTCCAGAAGAACAACCATCTCTGCAGAACTCCATTAATCAGGCCTGAATGTTAGAGTGGCCAGATGTAAGCCACAGCCCGCTTGGAGTCTGCCAAAAGGCACCTGAAGGACTCCCAGACCATGAGAAATAAAATTCTCTGGTCTGATGAAACAAAGATTGAACTCTTTGGCCTGAACGGCAAACATCATGTCTGGAGGAAACCAGGCACTACTCATCACCTGGCCAATACCATCCCTACAGTGAAGCATGGTGGTGGCAGCATCATGCTGTATGGATGTTTTTCAGTGGAATGCAGCAATGTACAGAGACATCCTAGATGAAAACCTGCTCCAGAGCGCTCTGGACCTCAGACTGGGGCGAAAGTTCATCTTCCAACAGGACAACGACCCTAAGCACACAGTCAAGATAATAAAGGAGTGGCTACAGAACAACTCTGTGAATGTCCTTGAGTGGCCCAGCCAGAGCCCACACTTGAACATGACTGAACATCTCTGGAGAGATCTAAAAATGGCTGTGCACCGATGCTTCCCATCCAACCTGGTGGACCTTGAGAGGTCCTGCAAAGAAGAATGGGAGAAACTGCCCAAAAATAGGTGTGCCAAGCTTGTAGCATCATTCTCAAAAAGACTTGAGGTTGGATTATAAATCATTACTCAAACATTCCCATTTGACTCAAGATTTCTTCCTTGTGTCATTGCAAGTTTTGCCTTGCCATTTTTGGCTTGTTCTGAGATTTAGACCTATGCCTTGATTTCTGTAAAGCTGCTTCGTTATTAAAATGAAACTGAATCCGAGAATATTAAATGCCGTTATGAGTAACAACTAGTGAATAGTACAAGTATATCAGGACATCAGAAAAGTACTAGCAAGTGATTTTGTTTTCAGATGTGTCTGTTTAGCTAGTTTAAAGGCTTCAGTGGATCACTGATCTTTGCTAGAAAATTATAGATCATATTTGATACCATGACTATCAAAAAAGAAAAGTAAAAAAAGAAAATGTAGCTTAAAATAATTGTAAATAATATTTCAAACTTTTACCACATTTTGATTTTTTTTACTTGCGAACTCAATATAATAAAACATTAATTTAATGGTATTTTACCTACAATGGGCCTCATTATCAAGCTGGTTATAAGTGTATTTTGTTTGCTAGAGCATTTACACAAGAAATTTAGTTTTCAGGCAATTAAATTAATTAAAGAAATCTTTATCCTATGCAAGTTTGTGGAAATGTAAGTATAAGGAGACTCGCAAATATGGTAGCTGACATGTGGACAGTGACTGAGCTGCTTTACTGGAGTGTTTAGTGCCTACTGTGCTTAAGACACTTTTTTTTGCTTTAAGTATCATTTTGTTGTTCTCACTTTATGAGCTTTTTATGTTATATTTATAGAAATTTATGGACTTGAGTAAATGTAAATCAGCTATGCCTTGAACAGACTTGGTGGCCCACATTACAGATGATTGGTATTTATCAATATACATGTGTGTATGAAGAAAAGCACTAGACCTACATCTTGATTTCTGTAAAGCTGCTTTGTGATTTAAAAAAAAAACAAAAAAAAACAACAACTGAAATTTCAGTGTATCCAAGAATATGAGCTACTTTTTCTTAGTTTATTTGTTAGATACAGTCATGTGAAAAAATAAGTACACCCCATGGAAATGGTTGGGTTTTTTGAAATATTTGGACGAGCAAACATTTGATCATCTTTGAAGCAGTGTCTATTAATGAAGTTGTTATACTCGAACAAAACCACAAAGAAAAATAGATTTTTCAATCTATTCAACAAAAATATCAATAGATGCAATATTCTGCGGAAAAAGTAAGTACACCCTTGGCCTCAGAAGCTAGTATTGCCACCTTTTGCATAAATAACTTCTTGTAAGTGTTTTGCATAATTGCCCTCAAAAATTACAGGCTTGCTGTGTACTTCCTTTTTCCATGCGAGTGATCTGTTTTTTTGTTCATTTAAATTAAAATTACTACAAAATGTCAATTTTATGTATCATTTGATAGTTTATCACCTTCATTAATAAGCACTGTTTCAAAGATTATCAAATGTTTGCTTGTCCAAATATGTTTGTTTGGTGTTTTTTTTTTCCCCATTTTTTCACATGACTATATAAATTAGGTGAGAATGAGCCCATCACAGACTAGCCAGGATAGTCAGACCACTGACTCTCGGCTGTTTTCAGCGGAATTTCCATGATCGTTGAGTCCCAACTCAGGTGAAGGGAGATGCAAGTCTGGGAAATTCCCACATAAGAAGGGCTGTGGGCTTCTTGATAGAATATGACAGCCAAGAATATAAATTGATGTTAAGGACTGTTCATATGTTTGAGTAGTGAAAATAATAGAAATATGAGTTCTTCATTACTGGCTTTAAGGGAAAGCCAGGCCCTGTAGGAAAAAGGTTCCACAGGAGGGTAAGTGATGATTGAAGTGCCTTTTTGAATTTTTTATAAGGAACATGATAAGTTTTTACATGATAAGTTCAGTGTATGGAAATATGCTTTTTTATACTTCAATTGTGTCTTTCATGTATGAGTACAAGCATGAAAAATGAATAAGAAATATAGAAAAACAAAACATTGTTAAGAAATGACTCCAGTTTCCTCCCCCAGTCCAAAGACATGGTAGGCTGATTAGCATGTCTAAAGTGTCCATATTGTATGAATAGGTGTGTGAGTGTGTGTGTATGTGATTGTGCCCTGTGATGGATTGGCACCCTGTCCAGGGTGTACCCTGCCTCGTGCCCGATGCTCCCTGGGATAGGCTCCAAGTTCCCCGTGACTCTGAAAACGATAAGCGGTATAGAAGATGGATGGATGTTAAGAGATGGAGAATTGCATATTCAGTGTGCATGGAGAAAAGTCCTGTTTGGACAACTTCCTGATGGGGTTTGCCTGATTTGTATTCTTTTTTTTTCCTCCTGCTATAATAACAGATGATGAGGACAACTAGGGGAAATGATTTATTCAAACTACAATGTCAGGGTCAGGAAAGAGTTGAGGGAACAATCCAAGTGTGGTGAGGCAATTTAAGCTATGGGATGAATTAACAGAAGCAGTTCAAGCAACATTCTCTGAACCATCTCTATACATACATGGGTGGTTGTTATAATGCTCACGTTACATTTATACACAAAATGCCCAAAAGTTTGTGGACACCCAACTCTTTTTGGTTCCCCCAAAACCAAACACGAACCAAATGCTTACAAATGCATCTGTTTATTTTATTTATTTAAATTTTTTGCTGTACATAACTCATCTCCGAGTTTCACTAGTAGCAATCTCCTTTCTGTACACTTTTGAGCAGTACACAGAGTACTGGAGGAGGGACGTTTTCTCTGAAGGGAGAGGTCTACCTCAGTCTAAACGCTTTGCTAGATCATATGTGAACTCTGTGTTAATCAGTGATGTGCTAGAGACCTGACTGCCTGGTCTGATAGCGCTAAACTCGTGATTAATTAAAGAGGAGCAGGTAAATTAAACTTTTCTATTCTTGGTTAGCTAGCTGTGTTTGGCTTTTTGACAGGTCCATGTAAAAACTTAGCTAGCTATCTACTTGCATTCCTGACTTTTATTTTCTGAAATAGAAGTCTCTTTAACGTAGGCTAAAGGGTTTTTTTTTCTTTAACTTTTCTGTATGCACGTTATACATAATGTTTTGTAAATGCATTGTACTAAGTGGTGTAGTCTCTATTTTTCACTTTTCAAACAAGTGGTGAGCATCATTCTCTGTCTAAATCTGTATTGTCTGTAAACAAAGCCACTATCAACAATAAAACTAACTTTAGAGTGGTTTGATTAACCTGGTTAAACAACATGGCTCTCAGTTCTTTCAGAAGAAAGTTGTGCCTGTTCCTTTTGATTGAGTAATTTAAGTGTTTTTGTGATTTTGCCCAGTAAATGATGCAGTCTGACCAAGGTGAGCTGAGTTCTTGTTCTCACTGAAATACACACAGTTTGTAGGGTGTTTCAATTGATGTGTATTAACAGAGCTTAAATATAATAATAATAATAATAATAATAATAATAATAATAATAATAATAATGGTCCCACACACTACCCTAACTTCAACTTGTTTGGAAATGTTTAGGTTCTTCTCCAAAAAAAAAAAAAACACAGTCTCTGAAAGGGCTTTAATTAATTAATTAATTAATGTGGAAACAGTTTTTTTCCTTGTGTGAAGCAACCAAATGATAAAACTGCTTCATTTGGTCACTATAAACAACTGTATAAAGAAATGCATGTAGTGCAGCATAATTGGTCGATAGTTTTGTCATATCATACATTTAGATCGGTCAGTGTGTTGATGATTATTTCTGTGTCTAGGTTTCCAGAGTCATCTCTTTAAATCCATGCATTCATACCTAAGCAACCCAAACCGAGTACAGCCTATTATAGGTACTGATATTCTCCTGATGCATTGCCACTTTATAATGTTTTACATTTGTTCAGTTGGAATTATATGAAACGTATCTATACGTAGTTATCTTCTGTGGTTCATTTTTCAGGTCTTAGTTCTGTAATTGAGTTATGCACAGGCACTAAGCCTCCAGTGTACCTGTGTGAGGTCTGTGTTCTCAGAGTCAACATAACGGACATCAAGACCCACATTATGGGGAGTCTTCACAGATACAACTATATCGTAAGTCACTGTAACAGAGAGGAATACACCTCAAATTACAGCCAACTGTTAAAAAATAAATAAATAAATAAAAGGTAGAAGACCTGGTTTACATGCATTTATGCAGTTTTGTGTATGTGTGTGTGTGTGTGTGTGAGAGAGAGAGAGAGAGAGAGAGAGAGAGAGAGAGAGAGAGAGAGAGAGAGAGAGAGAGAGAGAGAGAGAGAGAGAAATTCTGAAATAAGAATAGATAATTAAGTAACACAAAGTTTTGATTATCACTCAGCCATCTCAATTTTTTATTATAAGCATAGGCAGCATTGCTATGGTGTTGCAAGGTAAAATTAAATTACAACAACGTGTGTGTGTGTATGCTTTTACCTATTAGAAATCATGTCACACATATGAGTTAGGAGCTGACACAGATCTGGCTCCTCAGGCTTGGCATCTGTTGAAGCTGGCAAAGCTTATAGAGAAAAAGGAAGGAACAGGAAATGTACAGGTAAAGCTTTGTATTTGGAAGACTTTTTAAAGCATGGGACTGCTGGCATCATGACTGTATTATTTTTCCTCTCTTAAGGTGCTACATCTGCATGAGGATATCTACAAGGAGATGATCTCACAGCCTGTATTAGATGGTCTGTCCTTATATCTGTTTTGTTTTAGATCAGTGGTTTTCAGGGCCATTACTGGGTTCCTTTGTGCACTATGTTCATGGAACACACCAGTTATGTCACTGCAAGGAAAACCTGAATGTCTAGAAGTGTAATTGGATCCATGAAGTAAAAAATTCCTCTGTGCTACTTGAAATTTACCATCTGTCCCCATCCTATTTGAATCTGTTATTTGGTTTTGTTTAATTTCATGCACACTTATGCATCCTGATTTTAAGTTATCCTTCCTTTTCACTGCTACACTTCTGTCTGTCTTTCATTCCTTCACTACTGTGTCACTTTTTTCTGTTCTTCTCAGTACTTTCTCAGGTGAAGCAGATAATTAAACAACCAAACACTACAGCACAGAGTCCAGCAAGAACTGCAATCCAAGTTAGACCTCCAAGTCCACGTGGATACTCACTTCTAAATTGTATTTCCAATATAAGTCCAGCAACAGCCTCCAGCTCAGTCCCTGCAGCAGGGGCATTTCAAAGAGGGAATCCCATCGGCATCGGAGACTCGACGCAAAATGTCACTCTGCATGAAGATAAAACTGTCAAGAGCTGGGGAAATGCCATTAACACATTTAAATGCCTTAGCACCGAATCACCCTTATCTACAGTACAGATCACCAAACTCAAATATAAGCGTGTAGTCCAGTGCCAAAACAATTCTCTGACAGTGACCATTACTCAGAAACCAATCCCTGAGCATATTAAAGGACAGGAAAGTATTCAGGATCATCTCACCACCTTGAATCCAATGAGCACTGGAGCCCACACTCAGGCAATCATTTGGAATGAAGATCAATGGCAGATCAATGATTACCTTACCAGTGAAGAACCATTCAGAGACACAGATTGGGTGCCGCATAATAGAAAAGGTAGTACTTTTTGCTATGTACATGGCTTAGCACACAAACCTCACATTACCAGCTCATGATTGTATGTGCTTTGTATATTTTATAGTTGGACATGAGGACTTGCAACATCCACAGCCTTTCACAGCTGATGACACTTTGTTCATGTATGAAAGCACAGGTCAATATGAGCAACTTCAGGACCATTCAGAAGAATATATTGTCCCACTGCCAAAGCATTGTGAAGACTTTCCAGAAAATTACAGTGGCACACAGCCTCTAATTGGTAAGTACCTCAATAAACACTCCTGCAATTTCAGTAACTGCTTTATCCTGATCAGGGTCACAGTGGATCTGGAGCCTATCCCAGGATCCCATGTGATTAATTCCCAGGTGTGAAGCAGGAATACACCATAGATGGGAGGCCAGTCTGTTTCAGGGCACTGTGCACACATGTTACCTAAACAAACGTTCTCATTAAAATAACCTGAAATGAGGGACAAACTTCAAAGCAGTGAAAGTTTAGATTTTTTTTTATTAAATAAACTGTACATCAGGTATCTGAGTTGTTGTTTTTTCTCCCCCTCTTCTTTTATTATTAAAAAAAGTTATTTTCAACCTGACAAGACATTGCTGCCAGTGGTAAAGACTCACCAGAATATTTTTTTGTGTGTGGTGACTTTTTTTTCTGACAGGTCAACATGCTGTTATCAAGTGCCAAAGTGTGGCTGGAGATCCACCACCCTGCTGCTACCTGTGCCAACCATGTTCTCTGAAGGTGTTAAAGAGTGACATCATCCACCACTTGATTAGTCCTCTGCACCAAATCAGTTACATTGTGAGTTGTGGCCTAATGTTTTCAGTACTGTTTAGATGTCGTGATAGAATGTAAACCAGACCAAGCTGACCATAAGTACTTTGGCTTATTTGATATTTTGGCTAGTTCAACATCTGTAGTCACTGCGTAAATTAAAAGCAGCTAGATTTGATCTAGAGATCTACATCACTGTTGAAACAGAGTGGCTTTCACATTATTGCACATGGGTGTGACCCAAAGTGACCACTACTTCTGGTTGAAAATGAAGACACTTAAATATTCTTTAACAAACATTTTCAGTGAGGAATGAAAGTCACTTGTGTTCGCAGAATTTTCAGTATCCCCACCTCTCACAGTGCCATAGTGCAATCCAAAACCTGGAGACTACAGCCATGCAGCTAGACCAGCAAGAAGGCAGAGGACAAATGGAGGTATCACTTGGTTTTAGGCTTCCTGTTACATTTGTGTAGTGAGAAGTCCCTTTTATTTCTAAACATGTCCATTATTCAGTAAACAAAATTTAAATAGCCCAGAGATCCTTTGAGAAGTTTATATTAAAGGAATCATTATCACAGTGGCCACTACTAGCTTCTACAGACATTTTGAATTAAGCATTCCTTGCATTAAACAACTGCTGTATATAAAAAAAACATGCTGTTTCATAGGTGAGGAGATTATCTGCATGTCTTTTTAATGAGGTGCTGGAGCAAGATTTCCACTTGAGTAAGTACTGCAGATCGAGGCACTAGAAGGCATTTTGGATCACTTCATTGCATAACACTTCATACAGCACTTGTTCGTTTAGAGTCCCACAAAAAAACTCATGGATGAATTACTCCTCTACCTGCTAGACCAAGGGTGGGCAATCTTATCCAGAAAGGGCCGGTGTGGGTGCAGGTTTTCATTCCAACCAAGCAGAAGCCACATCTGAATCTATTGAAAGCCAAGATCAACTGATTAAACCGGTGGAATCAGATGTGCCTCCTGCTTGGTTGGAATGAAAACCTGCACCCACACCGGCCCTTTCCGGATAAGATTGCCCACCCCTGTGGCATTCTTTAAGCTAACCTTTAGTGATGGTTCCATGTCTGGTTCTGTTCCCTTTTTGTTGTTTGTTGTCAGTAATGCATTATGTTACTCTCTTTCTTTAGGTATGAAAATGTTAAATTGTGGGTCAATTGATGAAAGGAGTCTAAATCAGACAGCACTGCGGAAAAGGAGCAGAATGACCCCAGGTAATTGTAATTTCAGACTTTAAATTTAAATTTGATGAAGTGTCAATGTCAGACTCATTCTTGTTCCCAAAGATGACAACATCCCACTGACACGGTCAGCAGTATTCACAGGAATGACCGTAGACTGCGATGAAAATGGAGCTACTGGAAAGACTCCTTTCAGTCGTAAGAAGGCAATTTAAAAAACAAGTTAGTCTTTAAGAACCTGTGTTTAAGATGAGCCTTTTGCTGAGTGAGCTTACTTGTGGACGGAATACCCCTTGTAACAGCAACAGTGGCTCCTGAAATTGAATGAGCACATACATAGATAATGATGCACTTTTTCAAAAGTACACAACTTCAAGAGACTAGACTTGCACTTCAGAATACAAACACCGCAAAACATACAGTTGTACCCTAGAGATTGCTTTCACTCAAAGGAGAAAACAAATTAAAAGGTATCTTTTTGACATCTGCACTGTAATTGGTTCATGGGAAAAGTGTCTGTTAGTAGCAGACTGGTGATTCTCCAAAGAGGAGAACTGTCTTCAGCTAACATTGATGAGGCAACCAGCTGGTTGTAGTGCTTGGGAATTGCTGATGGAAACAGATCATAGCTCATACTTAGAATGTCCCTTGTTTAAGGAGCATACATTTGTTCCTCAAGTAAGGACACACAGGATTTTTGCATCACCAGAAGTTTGGAAATATGAGGTGAAAATGTTACCCATGGACACACACCCAGCAGATAATTTAACTGTTGTCATTTTGGATCCTGGCTTTTAAGAAATACAAAACAATATCCAGAATGTTTGCATTGCAATGGGACACATACATGTTTTGTGTGCGACAAAAACAGAAGATAAGATCTGAGTGACACCTTTTTAATCCTCTCCATTTTAATCCTGTTCTGTAAAGTTTTGTCCAGTAGATGGCGGTGGGCACCTGTAATTTAAGAGCCTGTAAATCTACTTTATTCAAAAGTGCTGGTGAAATTGTGATGCAGATATCCGCCAGGATGTGATGTACAGATGTTTGACATCTTTTGACTCACTGTAATAAACAGTACCTTTTTCTTGAAGATGTTTACACAAATAATTGGTGATTATTTTTGAAAATGTTTTATACCTGTTTTGATATTGCATATACTATATAATTATATTAGCATAGTTCTGAAAAGCTATGGCTCATGGCATAGTGCTGAACATCAATCCCTGATAATGCACGATTCCTCCTTTTGTATAGACCCCTTTAAAGACCCAAGAGTGCATATTTGAAACAAAAATGCAAAAAGGGTAATACCTGAATGCACACTCTAAAATACATCCGAGTAGAACGTAGCATGTCCATGATATTATAGATCAGATTCTGCCACAATTGCAGCTTCAGCACATATTCAGTTTGTTGCTCTTTAAGCAAGTAGCTGATATAAGCTTCTTCTTTTCTTTTCTTTCTTTTTTTATGCAGTGGTCAATGTGTAGCCCTGCTGTAATGTTTTACTGTTACTTCAACCATTTCATTATTAAAGGTTGTATTTTCCATGACTGAGTTACCCATGCAGTTCTAGGTAAAGTTTTGTGATGTTATGTAAGTATGACTTGTTTGTATGTAAATATTACCTGATTTGAGTTTCCAGATCAGTGGAGCAGCATCAGTCAGTCTGACTTTGTATAGGTTATGCTTATTCAAATTGAAACCTCCTTTGTTTAACCTGCATCATGTTGAAAGCCATGTAGTTTGTTTTTTTTTAATAAAAAATAATAAATAAAATGACTGAAAATAAAATTAAACAAATAGTAAATATTATGTGTGTTTTGTTTGGTATTTAGTGGCACTAACATAATTGTTAAACCTTTCTGTTAAAGTTGCTGTCTTTCAGCAATGACGTTTATGAGAGGATACAGATAAGTACTCTTTTCACCATCATGTAATGCATGAGATCATACCCATGTGACATCCAAGGTATGGTGCACGAATAGTGCAAGAATTTTATAATGAATGAGTACTAGAAATACTTCTGTAGTTGAAGTTTTAGAAAATTAGACACCTTTTGAAGGAGACATGTGACAAATACATTGGAAAGACCTAGGCTTTCTTCAGGTTTTTTTTTTATTATATAAAAATTACAAATACTGATTGATTGATTGATTGATTGATTGATTGATTGATTGATTGATTGATTGATTAGCTGTTATTCCTGAAAACAGGTTTATGTGCTGGCGTTACCTTTGTGAATAAAACAAAAATAATCTGGGTTTGTGTATCTGCTGCAGTTATATATTCACCGTCTACTTTACTATGAACACCTGCACAACGCTCGTAGAATTTGTAATGGGAATTGTATTAGTTTGACTGGAAACTGTAATGGTCCCTGTGGGTCTCTGCTGCTTATTTGTTGCCTTTTATTGGTGGCATGTTATGTCTAGTGGATCCCGTTAAGGACCTACGTCCTTAATATTTCCTACTTCATAATGGAAAGTATATTTGGTAATGGTTTTAACGGTTATATTGTTGTAATGTAATGGAAACTATTAGGATTTCTGCTTTCTGTTGTTGTTTTTTCAGCAGGGAAGACATGAAATCATACAGGAAAGCTGTTCCTAATAAAGTGGACGGTGAATGTACTGTACTGCACGGCCGTAGCTTTGCTTAGTGTTTTGGTCACTAGATGGCGCTTACAGGACTTTCTGAGGAATAAAAAAACTATCCAATTTTTTTTTTTTTTTCCCCTCTGCTCATCAATTGACTGAAATAAAACCTGAATCCACAGGTGAGTCGTCACTGCGAACTGAATAAACAATAATATAAATATATGAACCGAATAACCACACCAGGGATACCATGTAGAGCAAATTATTTTGGGGTGTTACTGCTGGTGGTACGCTATTTTACCGGACGATGGCGCTAAAACCCCTTAAATATCAAACGGTTCCACCAGATGTTCAAGGGTGTAGTATACGCTTATATGAAGGTTTCCTTGTACTTCCTTGTGCTTAACCTTAACGCGTTAACCAAGGACTAATCCCTGTTAATGTGGGTTCAGAAAGAACTGTTGCCGGAAACGACGGGATAATACCTCCCTGCTGGTATTACCACGAAAAGCACTTGTAGATGTCCGTGGTGTATACCCCTCTGTCAGTTCCTAAAACGTTGCTATATTTGCATTTTTTAAAACCGATATGGAGAACTTCACGCAAATTTCCTCCAGAATTCAAGGCACGGTTTAAAATTGTTGTTGTTGTTTTTTTTTTCCCTGCGCGCGCGAGGAGGCCGTTGGTGTCCGTGGTATAACATACCAACCGACAGATTCTTTAAATTTGGACTAAGCTAGCTAACAAAGTCTTTTCTCACCCACTAGCTGAACCAACGACCACTTACACCTTTACTTGATCAATTATTTAGATATCTGCATTTCTATCTAAGAAGGAAATGAGCGTAGTTGGTAAGTCTAGGCAAAATAAATAATAATAAAATAAAAAAAAAGACTTAGCAAGTTGGTTAGCCAGCTGTACAGGTTAAAAAAAAACCTTCAAGTGCTGGTTTAAAGTACTATAATATATCAAGTCTTTTCTTAGAGTCATCCTTCAATGTTGAAGATGTCTTCAGGTTTCCACAGGCTCCTGGTAAGTTGTATTTGGATCAGGATAATAACAGCCAGCAAGTGAATACTTTGGGAAGTCATTTCTACATTAGTATAAAGACAAATGTCTATACATCAGTAAATGTATACTCATGGTACTATATCATACACTCACTTGACAGTTTTAATAAATATCTAAACTACTTGACCATTTGAATAGGTAAACCTACCATACAGTGCCGAAGTATTCACCACCACTCCCACGACTACCCCCGAAAACAACACCACGAATAAAGTAGCTGTGCCCAATAAACTGTCAACTATCCGTGTCTATCATTAAAATCAAGGAACCTGAATTGCAACATGCTGCAACGTTTGTTGTATGCTGCATCTGTGTGATATTGAAGAGAACTGTATTTCTCAGGAATTTCGTAATATAATTCTTATTTTTGTTCTAACAGTCAGGGAGAAAGACCTGAAAATAGAAGAGCTGTTAAGCGAACTCAGAAAGTTACAACAAGGTCAGTTTACATACACTTATTAGCATCTCCTGGCAGAAGTTATGGGGGCAGATGTATTGTATAAGCATTCCTTTTAGTGTTTCGGTCTAAAAGAAGCAACCTCATACCCTTTCATGTATCACTTCCACTGGCAGTCAAGCTAGTCCTTGAAGAGGAGGTGAAGGAGGCCCTTTCGCTGTGTAGCACTTTACGCAATGAAGACAATGCATGTAAGTAACGTGGTGTACATTTTCAGACTAATGGGATGTTTTAGAATATGCCCAAATAAAGTTGTATTACCAATACATATGACCGATTTATGTTCTGCTTTCACAGTGACTGCTGAGATCGTACAGTTACAGGGAATTTTGAGTGAAAAAGAAGGTAGAGTAAACTGTCTGAACCATGTCCAAGCACCCTTGCAGCCATAAACAATGTCCACTGGCTATTCAGTAGCCTATGCGTATGATGTACCTAATCCATGTGCATAAAAGTATAATGGTAATGGTTGTGTGTGGTACTGCCCTTAGTTAAAGTTGACATTCCTGGAAAATGTGTTTGTATGACAATTATACAGAATATTAATTTTCATATTCATATGTTATCATAGAGACATGCAGATCTCTTCAGTTCAAATGTGAGGACTTAGAACAAGAGTCACAGAAGTGAGTACATTAAATAAATTGCACGCAAAACACATGTATTTGTTACAACATACTATTACATAGATGCCCATAATTGATGAGCATCTCTCTGAATTGACAGAGAAACCAGCCTTTTCACTTAGGAGCTTAGCCATTTGTGCGCTTGTGGACTTAAGCCTTGGTGCACTGTTACGTCACTAGAAAACAAATTCTGATCCCAGTGTTAGAACACAACCTTCTTTTAGCCACTTAAGAGCTTCTAACACTGGGACCGGTAAAGTGAAGAAGATGGGAAAGGACAAGGACAAATTTTTGTATGTTGTTTGATGCTTTATTAGAATAAATAGCATTGTTTTAGACTGAGGAGTAACGTGAACCAGGTAATATCAGCACTCGTTACCTTAGTGAGGGATGCTGAAAGGCAGAATGGGAAAAAAGAATGGACTACCAGACGGCTTCACATGCTCAAGTTTAATCGGTGACCCAAACAGCACAAATGATCTGCTCTGCAAGCCCTTAACAATTTTAACAGTCAAAATAATGGTGTTTATCCTATTGAGAGTTTCTAGATGCTGTTACTGTCCTTGAATCTTCAACAGCTTGTTTGTGTTCAGTATATTACTCACACACCACCTGTCAGACTAACACAATGATGTTTGCACATAGAACTTTGGAAGGGCCTGTTATTAAAATATCACTCATAATGACAGCTGTTAGATGTTTTACTGTAGTAACATCCCAACCATGTACATGCAGGCAGTCTGAACTGAAACAACAGAAAGAGGAACTTGTACAACAGTACAGCTGTCAGATTCAGGAAACCAAACTGAGACACAGGAAAATTCGGTATTGCTTTGTATTCTGAATTATTTAACACATTTTGTTAAAAATGTTAAAAATCTGTATAAGTGGTTCCAGAGCTACTCTGTAGCTGCACAGTACATTGAATGTAGCCAATACTCCCCTAGGATGAAGTTTGAAAATCAACTGCAGCAGCTGATTGGACAGCATAAGAATTTCTGCACTTTGTTTGTAAGTAGACTCTAAAGAACAGACAAATAGAAACATTACACTCTCAAGCCTAATGTTCTTTACTTGTATATTCTTTATACAGTCTAGACAAAATACATACTTCCGGATAACCCCAATTCTGGACAGTATGAAAAATGCTAATAAAAAACAGTCATTTGTAACTGTACTTTGACTTGTATTTAAACAAATATATAAATGTATAAAGACAAGGTATTTGATGTTTTAATTAATCAACTGCATATTTTTTTTAAGATAAACGTTTATTTTGAAATTGATGCATGCAATATGCTCGAAAAATTTGGGTCAGCGGGAATTTAGGATTAATAGCAATGTGACAAGTGGAAGTAAGAAGGTGACGTGAAACAGGTGAGGAAATCGTCTAATCATAGTATATAGGAGCCTCCAAAAAAGGCCTAGAGCAAAGATGGGTCAAGGCTTGCCAACAGATGCATCAGTGAATAATCTAACACTTTGAGAACAACATTCCACAAAGACAAATCGTTAGGATTTTGGGCATTTCACCTTCTACAGTTCACAATATAACTAAAAGATTCAAGGAATCCGGTCAAATTTCGTGCGTAAAGGGCAAGGCAGTAAACCACTTCTGAATGCACGCGATCTCCGATCCCTCAGACGCCACTGTCTTAAAAACCATCATAATGTAATGTAAGAGTCTGTAATGGATATCTTGACATGGGCTCATGAATACTTTGGTAAATCTTTGTCACTCGGCACCATTCGCCACTGCGTCCACAGATGCAAGTTAAGGCTTTACTATGCAAAGCAGAAGCCATACATCAACACTATCTAGAAGCGCCGCTGACTTCTCTGGGCTCGGTCTCATCTGAGATGGACAGTAGCACAGTGGAATCGTGTTTTGTGGTCTTACAAGTCAACATTTCAAATAGTTTTTGAACAAAATAGCTCAAATCATGTTCTTCGGGCCAAAGAGGAAAGGACCATCCAAGCTGTTATCAGCGTCCGGTTCAAAAGCCAGCATCTGTCATGGTATGGGGCGTGTCAGTGCTCATGGCATGGATAACTTGTACATCTGCACCAGATAAATATGTACACAAAAAAATATGTACATATTTTGGTGCAACATATACTGCCATCCAAAGCAGGACAACACCAAACCACATTCTGCCCAGATTACCAGTGCATGGTTGCGTAAGCAGAGAGTGCGGGTGCTAGCATGACCTGCCTGCAGTCCTGACCTGTCTCCGATTGACACTGTGTGGTGCATTATGAAGCACAAAATAAGGCAACGAAGGCCCTGTACAGTTGTGCAGCTGAAGAAATGCATAATGGATGAATGGGGGAAAATTCCGTTTGCTAAACTTAACCAACTGGTTTCTTCACTCAGCGCCCAAACACTTAATAAGTGTTATTAAAAAAAAAAGGTGACGGTACACAGTGGTAAACAGTCAACTGTCCCAACTTTTTTGGAGTGTGTTGTGGTCATCAGATTTGAAATGAGTGTCTATTTTCATAAATAAATTAACTTCACAAAGTAAAACATCAAATATTGTGTTAATAATGTCTTTTCAATATAGAGTGAATTGAATTTTCAAATGACACTTTGTTTTGGTGTTGTTTTTTTTGCATTTTCCATACAGTCCAAACTTTTTCGTAATTCAGGTTGTAAATTATTATATGACTGCTGATGTTTTAAAATTTTTGCCTCTATATTCTTTCATCTTCCTCAGACTCCAGAGAGAATCCCTACTGAGATAGAATCTGCTGAATACACCACAGAACAGTTGCTGAAAGCTGGTATGTAAATTTATGTAACCTACAGTACAGTATGTGAATGAATTTTAGGTGCAGTTGATACAAAATGTCATCCTCTTTTAATTAGTTATATTTTATGTGATATATGTGTCTCTGTACCTGATGAAGAGAAGCAAAAGGTGGAGCGGGTGGCAAATTTGCAGGAAGAGCTGAGTAAAGCCCAGAGCTGTACACAAGATGTGTAGCCACACATCTTCTCAGAAAATGTATTACTTGCTCAGTAATGTATTACTGTACAGACTGGAATAACATTACAGAAAGGTTTATCAGTACACTGGTTTGTTTTTTTTCCCCTCTGTTGTTGTTCACATGCCAATGTTCGCAGTTCTGGTTGAGCACAAGTGAATAAAAAGTAAAAGGTACAAAACCACCCATTCAGAATTTCAGTTTTTATTTGTTCACATAATACAAAATGTACAATATCTTCACCAAAATTTTAAATGGAGACAAAAGTAAAATCAACATAGTGTCAATAGTAAAATGTAAATATCATACCTCCTATCAAATACCTAATGTTTTACAGCTTGCACCTGATTAGATGCCATGGGATTTCTTTGGTCTTTGACATTACCTGTCTTTTCGGTACAATAATTTAGAGTTTCACTGACAAACTAGAGCCTAGGCCCAGCCCTGAGACTTTAGTTACCTATCCATGTATGATAAAAATTACCTTGTATTATCAAGGTTATCTTCGAAATGTCAGCTTTGACTCATATATAGTACGTTGTCTTCCAAACATAATGAGACAGTGAAGTCAAAAATGTATTTGTTTATAATTTGGACTTCACTGTCCACCACTTAGGGAGAGCAATATAGGGCCTCAATAATCCATAAGTGAATATCCTCAATTTTTTTTGTTGTTGCTGTTAAGATCAGAACATATCTACCCTCAGTTATTAACTCTCGTCTGCCATCATAATAGTGCCTTGCCTGCATTAACAAACCTCAAAACGTTTTTCTTACATTTTCTTTTCTCTCTCCCTTCTATCACAGTGTCTCGTGTTGAGATTTACCACTCACATTCTGTCTTTTACCTCTCTCGTACCATCCCCTTCTACATTTTCATGTTGCTTTGTTTTCTCCCTTCAACCAGCCATGTTTGGACTCTTTACAACATTGGATTCTTTAAGACATGTATTCCATTGGCACAGCTAAACCACAGGTGTGGTTGCAGCAAGATGTGTCTTGTAGCAGAGTGTATGATTGGGGGCAGGAGGAGGGGGGAGTTCTGCCATACTTATACTTTTGTCTAGGCATGTCAGTCCACTTTACACACCTGAGAATGGCGTAATATTGAAGAGTCACAAACACTGAACTGATGCATGCACGAATCATAAAACTTGTTGAAATTCAAATACTTTTTTGGCCAGTTGTGTTTACATATCCAGAGGGGATAATGTTTGATTTCTGTTAAAAGGCAGTGTGCATTGATGCCTTTTAAGGGCAGAGTGAGTTGACTGCGAACCCCTGGTTGGCACAGACTCCTCAAATTTGAGGGTTTTTTTTTCTCTTTTTCAGAGTTTATCATGTCAGTTGCTGGCACTTTTTTGAAGTCTCAGACCTTTTCGTAAACTGCATGCCCCCTCTGCCATGTTTTGTTATCCAAGGTTATTCCCCATCTGTTGAGAGGAAGGAAGGAAAGACATGTAAGCAGATCAAGACCTTACTAACATCTCAACAGACTACAGAACCTTTCTATAAATAACAAGCGAGCTTACATAGTTTGGGATGTAATATAAGATTATAGGTTGGCATTGATCAAATGCTAAGCCTATCTAATGATAAGCCTACCTGATAATAGAAATTTGTAGGGCTGCAACTAACGATTTTTTTTAATTTATATATATATATATATATATATATATATAAATATATATATATATATATATATATATATATATATATATATATATATATATATATATATATATAATATATATGTGTGTGTGTGTGTGTGTGTGTGTGTATGCATGCATTATTTTGGGGGGATACACAAAAAAGCACTGATGATTACACTACAGTCCTAAAGTAATCATATAAAAGCTAATTTTCACTACACCTTATGATTTCTGTGACTCACTGCCTTTAGGCATATTCTTTCTATGTTTATTTTGTTCGTAGCATTTTAATTAGACATTACAGATCGTACTTGCGCTACAACTGTCTCCAACCCCTTGCACACAGTGGAATATTTTAGATATAAACATACGTTTGTGCTCGGGCATCACTGTCATGCTTTCGTGCTACACAAGCTCCACTTTGTAAAGTTTGCAGGTTAAAATTTTCTGAGGCATTTAATATAAAATATTAGAGGACTTGGAGGTTGCACCCTTTTTTCCGCTGTCGTGATAATTACACCTCCGTTTGAGGTCATGCTGGGCATAAAATGTAACGCTGACATAAACCCTAAACTGAAGAAATTCATTTTAGTTGAGTCTGGGTATTCTGCTAAACCTAGAGGCGTCACATTTTGTGCGTTTGATATTATGTGCCATCGACTGGGAAACAGCTTATAAAAAAAGCTAGTATTCTGTTTGAAACAATACTACCCTTCTAAAATTCATACACAAGATGGTAGAGTGCATAGTGTATAGTGTGTAGTATGTCATTTGGGACACAACTTTTGTCTGTACTCTATGCCATGTTTCCGATGTGTGTTTTCGGAACAGAAGTAATGCATCGAGTAAATGAGATTTGTTGACAACGATTTTCATACTTGATAATTATTATCAATTTTATTGATTAGTTGTTGCAGCTCTAGAAATTTGTTAACCTACAATAAAACATATTGTGGAAAACTAAAACAAATGGGGAAAAAAAACTAATATAAACACAAATATAATACACCTATTTTACAAAGTTGCTACATTTTTCACATTTCCTACATAAACTTCATTATGAATCATATTAACTTGTTCTACAATAGCAGTGCTTTTGATGTGTCTTTCCTACATCTTCAGGTCACTATTCTGGACTTTATTAGAGTACCTCAAAGCGACTGTAGACCTTCTTCTCTTTGCGCATACTCTCTATTCTCTTCAGTATGCTGTCCCGCTCCTGAGGATTGACTTGAACTCGGTTGAACCGGTTTCGACTCTGGTATTGCGGGACTGGATCACACTCAAGATTTGAAACATGGCCTTTTTCCCCTTCGGCTTTTACAGTCTCATCAGCCTGCTTGGCCAGCTCTTGTCTATTCTTCTGGCTGTTTGCAGAGATTTGCTCAAGGATTACCTTGGTATCATCCCTGAGGTTGCTGCTGAATAGCACAGTAGAGGTAGAAGACTGATAGCGAGAGGGACTTGGCTTATTGATTGATTTGGAATTGTCAGTTGTTGATGTTGACACTGAATCGGAGTGACTTTCTTTCCCTTTAGAGGAAGTTTCCTCTGATAGTTCAGGGACAGTTTTCATTTGCTTGTCATCTGCAGTATTTGACCCTCCTGCGTTCTTTTTTTCTCCTTTGGGCCCCAGAAAACCCTTTAGTCTCTGTGTTTGCTTCTTCAGAAAATCAAGAGCCTTTGTGTCTTTGCCTTCTGAGCCTGTAATATTTAGAGACAAGTTGGAGCCATGTCGACTTAAGCTAAGACTTTCCTTGGACTCTGTGTGTGGCGTGCTTGATATGCTGAGGCTTCGAGACTTTTTAAGTTCGCTTTTTTCAGCATCTGTTGCATCTGTGAGAATATCATCACCACAGGAGGTGCGCCGTGTGTGAGAACTTTTGAAAGGTTTCAGTGTAAACTTAGGTGAGGGAAAAGGTTTTGGTATCTTTGGTTCCTTAGCCGTCTCTTTCTTTGCTGTATCTGTACACTCTTCCATCTGCACAGAACTATGCATGTGTATTTTGTCTTCACCAAGTCTTAACTTTGTTGTTACCACAGAGGGTTTTGCAGCAGAATCTATTTGTACCGTTGTTGCTGTTGTTGTTGATAGTGTTGATGGTGTTGATGATGTTGCTGTTGTTATTGATGTTGATGGTGTTATTGATGTTGATGGTGTTGTTGATGTTGATGGTGTTGTTGATGTTGATGGTGTTGCTGATGGTGTTGTTGAGAAGGGATCTGCATGGGTAACTGAAATGGATGGAACTATGGCTGCTGTTGTGCTCGGTTGAATATCAGCTAGATCTGGCTTTTTTGAAAGTGGCTCTTGACTTTTATTTAAAGCTTCCTCTGTTTTTAAGTTCTTTCTCTTCATAGACAGTTCTTTAAAGTACTGTAGACGGCTTGCTGGATCATTCATGTCCACGAAGAGGGGTTGCGGTTTTGGCAATGTAGGCACTGTTTGTTTTGTAATCTCTTTCTCTTGAAGCACAAGATTCTTCGGTTCCTCTTTAATTTCTTTAGTGTTCTTAGCAGGGACTTCCTCTGTTTTGGAAGTTACCTCTTCTTGTACCAACCCCGTACTGTCTTTTTCATCTATTTTTTTATGCTTATTCCAGTCAAAAGGCTCCCTAGAAAATGACCTCCTCTTTTCTAAAATCTCTGCTACAATTGAAGAAGTTCTAATCGAGTTGTTGTCTTCATCCTCTTGTAGCTTATCTCCAGAAAGTGCAGAGCTGTGTTGCTCTACCTTAGAGGAGCTGAAGATGAGGGAGGAACGTAACCGTGAGCTCCTCTGCAGCACTGGGTTGATGCGGGTCCGGAATGAGTCGTGTTTGGTGATGCTGATTTCCTTTGAATTTTTGGAATCCTTTAAATTCAACTCCTTTTCACTATCTGTTTCTGCTGACGTGAATGGTGTCGCTGTAATGGCGAATTTATTTTGAGACTCCGTTCCTGCAGAAGCCTGATCAGTGATTATGTCTTTTACTTGTTTCCTGTCTGGTAAAATGGGTTTACCAAAGCGAGGCCGTAAATCAAGTTTTGGTTTACTTTGTATGGTAGGTGGCTCTTGTGTGTTAAAGCGAAGCACTGGAGCCTCTGGGTTGTACTGTCTGCTTTCAGGTTGTTGCTGTTGTGGTGGTGTAGGCTCATCAAAAGTGTCTGGGCCCAAAGGTTGTTGCAACCCTTCTTCTTCAGCATTTTCATAAGTATTAAGGTATGAGTTGATCCTCCAGCTCCGCAATCCCTGCTTAACACTTTCGTCTTGGGACTGCCTGTCCTGCTCTTCACTGGGGAACACTTGTTTATGGTCTGGAGGATGAAGTTGAGTGGGTGAGCGCTGACAGGCATATGCATGACTGAGAGTTGGCCTTTTTTGGTTTGGTTGGGCAAAATGAGCCACGCCTGGATGAAGCTTGCTTTCTGGATCATTGCTAAGATCTTCAGAGGATAAGACATTGTGACTTTCTGGTGCTTCTAGTTCAAGTTGATACATAGGGTCAGAGTATTGATCTAGCTGGTAAAGACTAGAGCTCCGAAGAGGGTCAAAGCGTCCAGTTTCTTGTCCAGTACCCTCATATTGATAGAATTGTTGGTCTCTCTGATAGTGTGTTTCCAACTCATCCAAGTTGTTCATGACACGATGCTTCATGTACTGTCGAGAAGAGGAGTAGCTCTCATGGGTGCCTTCCGCATAGCTATGCCTTTTATACATGTTCATTTCTAGCTGGCGTGAAGCAATTGTTGGCCTGCCTTGCTCCAAGAAAGACTGCTGCATTCTCATCTGATGTGAACTGAATTTGCCAACCTGCATAGCTCCTGGCTCAATGGAGTGGCGGAATGGTTCATCCCTTCTGAAGGGCAGAGCGGTATCAAGGCGGTCTCCTCCAAATGGGTATCCCAAATGTTCAGAGTGCCGAAGGATTCCTCGAGGATTCCTCAGAGATTGTGACCTTTTTAATCCGAACTGGTTGCTTAAGTAACCACTAGTGCTGTCAGGTGGCATGGGCACCAGGGAATTTTCAACAACAAGGGGCTGGGATTGAGCAAAGAGAATGCGAAATTCCTCATCAAAAGTGGACACAAGTTCTCCTAAAAACAGATGAGCTATGCAGCGGTGTATCTTCTCAAACGACCACATAAAGCTGAAGAAAAAAGAAAATTTTGAGTTACACTATTACAATTAGACTATTTTAATCACCTGGTTTTTAAGTCTAGAGGCCTAAACTCACCTATAATTCCCACTGAGCACTGCTCTGCAGTCAACTAGAAGGAAGCGGTCCATCACCTGTCCTTTAAATGACTTTCCTGTGCGGCAGAAATATGTAATGCCAGCAACAGTCCTCACCCGCATCATCTGTAACATATTCAACAGGAAGCCACTGCATAACATGTCCATATATGTGAATAATTACAGTCACAAGAACATTCCAGTGTTTTGTAGAAGTAATTTCTTATTACAGGAAGGTCTTACATGAATCATATCCAGGTTAACTTTGCAGCTTGTCACCATGGCAACAAAGTTATGGGAATTTTGTTCATCCAGTAGAATATAAATAGGCACATGCCGTTGAGCAGCGTCAAGCAGATCAGCAAATATATCAACATCTGTGAACATATCCATTACCACTGCAATGACCTATTGGGTAAAGTTAATTATAATGTGGTTAGATATCCATTCAATCCTGAATCCTGAATGCTACATATCATTACACATTATATAATTTTTTTTTTTTTCTATTAATTCAGTTACTGTATTCTAAGGTACTAACCTGCTGCGCATTTTTAATGAGCCGTCTGGCCTGTTCCTTGATGCTAGGCATTTCAGGGTCTGAGGGGTTTACCAGTGTTGTAACTTCAGTGGGGCCTACAAAACTGTGTTGTTGCAGTGGCCAACCAAGATCCAAACCTGGCGCATCCAAGTCAGAGTGCAGTGGCCAGTATGTGTCTGATGAACCATCCTGATCCATTTCGTGGTAAGGCAGTTCTGGTACAGATGCTACTCTTTGTGGCGTTTGCACAGTATTTTTAATGTGCTCAATCTCTGGCCTCGACAGGAAATCAACAATATTTGCATTTTGCAGAAATTTATAGTACCCATCAAGATCATTTTCCACCAGTGCATCTATTGCCAGTCTGTACTCTTCCCGATAATGTGGTGGTAGATAGTTAGGATCCAGAGGGTTGTCTCCCACTGAAGAACACTGAGAGCGATGGGCCATGATGGAGCAGGGGGCACAATCTGAGTAAAGAAAACTCATTTAATACAATGTATTAACCGTTAAATGTTTTATTTACTGTCCTTAGTTTCATATTGATAAGACTTGACTATATATAAACCAAACCTCAAAAACTAAACTCAAAAACTGTAGATATTTAGGTTTTTATTTAGAAAATGTCTGGGTCTGAACATAAATTCCTATCGGTTATGTGATTTGCCAGTTATAGCTCCACTATATTATTTGTGGCTTCCCTGTGAGTGTGTGCATTTATTTATTATGTTTCACCATGGAAACATAGACTGAGAGTTTTTGAGTGACTCATTGTGGGTAAAGGAAGGAGGGTGGCAAAAGAAGGAAAAGTTTTTTGACACAAAGGCAGTTTTCTGTGGCAATGCTGTTCATCAGAGTAACTCTGTCTTAAGATACTGTCTGTTTATGGACACATGAGTATCAAGTTTTAACAGGTTAAATGTTAACAATGTTAAAAGATTTTCACATATCTTTAAATAGCAATGACTCAACTTTCCTTTCACTGAACTCTCAGATTTTAGCTTCATTCACACAGATAACAATAGTTACTTTATCATTTACATTCATGCCTTTTTAATGCAAATAGACATGTTTTCTTTCAGTGCTGTAAAAAGATTTACACCTAATGATCTCAATAGCAATATATCAACATAAGATGTCCCGGCAAGCATGCACATGCCTGGGCATGAGGCCCTGACATTTCCTAATGTTTCACCACTGAAGTTTAGTTTAGGTATGCTGCAGTGTTCACAAACAGTGAAATGAAAAATGTTTCGTAACTGGTAAGGTTTTTATCTTACAAAATTTTACTTGAATTAATCCTCATGCTGATCATGACCAGTCCTAATGAGCCTAGCTCTGTTTGCTCAATCTCTTTACTATCTTAATTAATTATATTAACAATATAGCAACAACAACACAATGAATACATATTCAAAACAATGCAAACAAGTCTCAGTGTAAAGTAATGCATTGGCTTCTGAACTGCACATAGCTCCTAAAACCTGTTTGCTTGACCGTTGCTGTTGAACACACCCTTCAAATAAAAACAGAATTGAATATATATATAACCAATAGCTACCAACTATCTCATGCTTCTCTTAAGGCAAGAAGCAACAATCTAAATACTAAAATACTAAATACAAAATTCCAGATGTACAGTGGATATAAAAAGTCTACACACCCCTGTTAAAATGTCAAGTTTTTGTGATGTAAAATTTTTTGAACTAAGTTAAATAATGTCAGTACCTTTTTCACCTTTATTGTAAAATTGTAACATATAAATATCATGTCACAAACATGCAGAAAAGTTTTTTGGGGAAAAAGAGAAAAACAAAAACCTTCCAATACCCAATTTCCATACGTATGCACACCATTTTCTAATTGGGATTGTGGCAGTGTTCGGAATGAACCAATCACTTTCAAACTCATGTTAAATACTAATTAGTATACACCTGCCATCAATTAAAGTGATTGATTACCCCCAAACAAAAGAACAGATGTTCCTATAGGATTTTCCTGACATCATCTTGTTAACATCCACCTGGAAAAGCCATGGACTGTAAAGAGCTTACAAAGTAGGTATGGATCTCATTGTTGAAAAATATAAATCAGGAGAGGGTTACAAAACATTACCAGGCATTGGATATGTCATGGAACACTGTGAATACAATAATCAACAATTGGAGACGTCCTTCTAAAATTAATGAGAAGATCAGGAGAAAACTGGTAAGGGAGACTGCCAAGAGGCCTACAGCAACATTAAAAGAATTGCAGGAAGTATTGGTTGCTCCCTACATGTGACAACAATCTCCCCAATTTATCATATATCTGGGCTATGGGTAGGGTGGCAAGATGGGAGCCTTTTTTAACCAAATAAATAAATAAATAATACATCAAATCTCCCAACATCAAGTGGAATAATGTTATGGTCTGATGAGACTAAAATCTAAATCTTTGGCAATAATTCCAAAAGATTTGTTTGGAACAATAACAAAAAAAAACAGCACATCACCAAAAGAATCCCCACGCTGCAGCATGGCAGTGGAAGTGTTATACTTTGGCACTGTGTTTCTTCGTCTGTAAGTGAGCCTTTAATCACGCTGGAAGGAATAATAAATAGTTCCCAATAACGGTCAATTTTGTTGCAAAAAAATTAAGGCTTCTGTTTAAACACTTAAGGTGAAGAGGAATTTCATCTTTCAGCCTGAAAATGACCCAAAGCAAACCTCCAGATCAACTTTGGCTTCACCAAAACAAGTTAAACAAGGTTTTCAGATGTCGCATAGTCCAACCCTAAATCCAATCAAAGATCTGTGGGGTGACCTGAAAAGGGCTGTGCACAGGAGATGACCAGCCAATCTGACAGAGTTAGAATGTTTTTGCAAGGAAGAATGGCAAAATATTGCTAAGTCAAGATGTGCCAAACTGATTGACTCTTAGCCAAAAAGATTGAATGCTGTGATAAAGTCTAAAGGTGCTTTAATTAAGTATTAGTTTAGGCATACTTATGAAACCAGGTTAATGTTAAGAGGGGTATGTAAACTTTTCATATCTACTGTAGCTGCAACATAAAATATAATAAAGATTACACCCTTTTGGTGGTTCTCCAAAACATGTCACTCCTCAGTACAAGCACTTGCTCCAGCTTTCGTGTTTGGTTGTAGTACCCTCTGCTCTGCCTAAGGCTACTTTGCATTTGTTTCTAGTCTGCTGGTGAAAACGGCGTTTGCTGCATTTTAGCACTGTTGATTCATTAAAATGGATTGTCTTTTACCTGACTTATATGCTGCTTTGGCTAGAAGTGTCTGTGAAATGAAATGTATATGTTAATATTGGGTGTAAGGTTTCATTACAGTAACATTCTGTGAATGTAGCTTAAAGGAGGAGCCTCAACAGAGGTTAGAAATGCTAACACAATACTTCTACACAGCGGTGTCCTAAATAAAGATCTTAAATAGGTTGTATATTTTCAGACTGTATTTCATATGTAATATACGTTATTACAGTTTTATTTGATATAAACTATAACATTCGTCACTTCAAGGGTGAGATAGTTTATTAAATGAAAATCATTTCTAAGATTTAATCTCACACAGCTCGGTTATTTTCATGGCCTGACCCCACTACATTGTGCAGTGCATGGCGTTGGGAAACACTGAGGAAAGGTTGCTACTTAGGCCCTGAGGGTTTATGTAATGCACTACCCAAGAATCCTCATATTATTACTCACATTATTTCTTACATCCAATATGCATGAAACTATGGTCACTTTTAAGCTACTAATTTCATTTTCGGTTAACGAGATGATGGAATACCTACATAGCATTTGTCTTCAAATGCATTTATAGTAAGAAACTTCCAAAGTAATAATATACTATTATTCTCTTTATAATGAATATATAAATAAAACTGTGAACATTACAAAATGTTTTACTGTCTGTTTCAAATAATGAGATCAATAATGGGAGCATATTTAATTGATGACATTCATAACAAGCTGTATCGTTACTAAAAAAAGGTTTTGCTAACTATCCAACGATCCTCTATTTAGTTTCTGAATTAATGAATCAAAGACAGATATTTTCATAATGAGATTAAAGTCTCCATGAATTGGCTCCTTAGCCGTGATTCCATTTATTGATGTTTTTCCTTCTGAAAAGGAGGTCAAAGTGATGTGCTGAAGTGCTTGACTGACTTACAAAACAGCCAATATTGTTCAAAACATAGGACACTACAAACCTAACAGTAGCTTAGCTAGCATGTTAAATATAGAGAACAGCAAAGGAAATAATGAAAGCCTTCTCCTTACTGAAGATGGATTAGTGTTCTCCCTCAGTCTGTGGAAGCAACATATTCCAGCTTTGAAGTTGGAAAACACCTCTGAGAAATGCCTGTCACAAAACTGCAACCACATATAAATTCCACCCTCTTCCAAATGAATGAACTCCATTTGGTTTTTTTTCTCAACCCAGAGATTGGCGGATGGAAAATGTGAATAGTGGGGGAAGACACGGGCAAAATTCAATTTATTGCTAACAAGATATTACTGTAGAGCTAGAGCTGCCTCTGGGGACAGGATGTATGTGGTTCTAAAGAGCATTTAATTGGACAATCACAAAGTTTTGCATATAAACGGATAATTGAAAATGCCCTGCAATTAAAATAAGAACATCTCCTAAATGTTTGTTACTGTTGTGTTTTTTAAAGATCTAGCATCATATTTGTGTCTATAACACTAAAGGGAAGGTACAAAAATCTTCCCTAAATAGAAACACCTATTTTGGTATGAGGAGCACTTTAAGTAACTATTTGCTCCTTGTATGAACAAGTCCATCCCTGTCAGATTGTTCTGTCTTGCACTCAGTGATCTTATTTCCTGGTACAGCTTCTCCTTCTGTGATTTAGTTTTGTGCGATGCCACAGACTGATTTCAAATTCTCTTTTGAATAACTTTTACTATTTTTTTCTTGGGAACTCATGTAGAGTGATATTGCTACTGAGATGACAGACTGAACTATTTTGACTTGGCATTTGAGTTATGTTTATCTGTCCAAGTAAGAGATTACATTTAACCAGAAGTATACATCTATAAACACTTACTAAACTGAAAGTTTCATATCTGCTTTCACTTGAATGTGGATGCCATGCATTGTTTGTTCCCCCATGTGTTAAGTG